>JAWQUT010000581.1:129912-189160 GCA_033807755.1 Ellobium chinense | reverse complement strand
GTTTTTACCGGCTTGGGACTGTCGCAATTTACTGCAGCCGCATTAGGAATTTTTTAAGATTGTAGCTAGTAAAAAATGAGGATGCTGATGCTATCTATTTACAGTCTTGTACAAGGCAGATGTTTCTTCGACACTGATGTCAGAAACTCAATGGCAGTGCAGTGGCCTCTTCTAAACTTTGCTGTCATCTTGAGCTTCTTTTGCTGCTTTTTCTTTGCTTTCTTTGCAGTCTGCTTCGAGGCATGTTTACAATTTCAATTTCAGATCAGTTAAGTCCTGCATTTCCATCGGTTTTTAACCACTACAATCTTTAAGAAGTCCTAATGTAGTCGCAAATAAATTCCGACGGTCCCTAGCCTGTAAAAACGCAGAGGGGGGAAACACTAATAATATGCACGGAAAACATAATCAAATATGCACCACGCGATTCAGGAATTCCGCTGTTTGGATAAGTAATATCAACTCCACCCCGGTGTTCGGGTATAAGTGTAGCCAGAACTAAGTATCATAGCCGAAATAAAGTCGATAATTTCGGTTTTTGGAGCTGAAAGACTGGGTTCCCGATACATACAAATTCAGTTATCGGCTCGTCGTTGTCATAAAGCGGACTGTAAATAAGCGGGATTGTAACTTATCTTACACCCTAACATGTTTTTTTTTTTCTTTTCCAAACTTATAACTTTAAGCCTTCTGTCAAACACAGAATTCTTCACGTGTTCTACGGCTCAACGGTGTCTTACGACCATTTCGAACGTAGAAGTTGACATTGCTGTTGCAGCGTTAGGAACATGGGATGTGGATCGTGCAAAAGTAAAGTAACACCGATTTCATTATCATTATCATTGTTTTCGTCGTCTACGTCGCCTTGCCTCTATTTCATCATCTTTAATCAGTCGTAATCAGCACATTTACCACTACCACCATCTCCTTATCTTCTCCATCATGGCTACAATTATAACCCTTCGTCACAGTCACCACTACCACTGCTGCCATCATCATCATTACTATCATCATCCTATGTCCACCACCACCACCACCACCACCACCATCATCATCATCATCATCATCATCATATCTATCAGTCCCTGTCAAAAGGTACATCGCAAAAAAAAACTCACCAGAGAAAACAACCCCTGCAATAGATAACAAACAAGTCTTAATAGGTAATAGGTAAATAAATACAATATTTACAATACATGTACCAGAATTGAATTCGGACATCTTCTCTTTAAAACTCATATTCTACTTCAGTAGGTCCCACGAACAATACCCAAGCTATCACTACAATCGGTAGCATCATCGACAACAGTATAATCGTCGTTATCATCAGGATCATCATTATATACGAATTTTAAGTTTAAGAACTTAGAACAGACCTAAAAATGTATTTTCACGGATAAATATTCTTAAGACATAGTCTATTAAATATCGCAAGTTTTCATCCTGAAAAGGTATTGTTCAGTCATATTATTATTCCAAAATCATCATTATCATCATCGTCATATTGATATAAAGTAGACTATATATTATACAACAACAACAACAACAACAACAACAACAACAACAACAACAACAACAACAACAACAACAACAACAACAACAACAACAACAACAACAACGTCATCATCAACGCTATCTTCATCAACAGCATCAATATCTTTAACAAACATCATATCGTGAGGAGCGTTAACACCATTATGATTATCAACAACGATAGCAACAACAACAACAACAACAACAACAACAACAACAACAACAACAACAACAACAACAACAACAACAATAACAACAACAATAACAACATCTTCATCATTAACAACAGCATCAATCTATTTTGCCTGCAATTTTGTCGTATTATCATCATCATCATAATCAACAACAACAACATCGTGATACATCAGCATCATCATCAATATCTTTACCATCATCATCATCATCAACAACAACAACAACAACAACAACAACAACAACAACAACAACAACAACAACATCAACAAGAACAACGACATCATTACCAACATGACCATCAACAACATCATCATTAACAATCTCAACACCATCATCAACAGCACAATCATAGTCCTTTTTACCAACATCACAAAACCGTCATTAGCTGCTGTTGCAGCAGCACCACCACCATCTCCGTGGAATCCTCCAGAATTTGAATCCCTCCCCAAACACAAACACATTCAAACACAACGTCCACAGGTGTGGAGGTCATGACTGAAGAGGAGAGGAAAGAGTATGAGGATAATAAGGATTTGGCCTGCAGTGCTCTTAAGTGCATTGGCAAAGCTCTCTTCAAGGAAGGCGTAAAGGAGATCAAAAAGGCAGCCAAAGGTGACAGCGACGATGATGACGATGATGAATGATATTTTTTTTTTCCTTGGTTGTGTATACGTGTTTATTCCAGAGAGTCATTTTCGACAGCTTTACACAGTAGAAAATAGCAACGGTTTTTTTTGTTTTGTTTTTGCTTTTTAAATTGTGTTTTGACACTAAAGTAATAAGCATAATAATAAGGTGATTTATAATTCTTGTATCCAGGCTGATGCCTGCTTACGCGACTTCACACAATTACCCCACCAGGCCAGGTCACTCTAGGGCTTTCTCAACGCCCTGGGAAGTATACAGTGCCGCCGCCATTTTGCAGGCGCTGATCATTAGCATTCTGACAATATCCTTCACTGCCTACAGCCAGGTATCCATTTTACATACCAGTGGCCATGAGGAAAATGTGAATGAAATACTTTCCCAAGGCACCCACAACACGACCGTGGTCGAGAAGTGAACCCACCAATCTTTTAGAACTTGAGTCCAACGCCAATACCATTCGGCCACGGTGCTCCACAGATGACAAAGCTAAAGTCTTGACCGATCACCTCCTTAGAACTGTTGTGACAGACCGCGAATGTTAATTTCCTACGTTAGCATCTCATATTGTGTTTGCCTGGCACCATAAGTTTTTGTTTTTTTTCAGTATGAATAAAATCTTTAGCTTTTTACAATTTTAGGCTAGCAACTGCGAAAGGTTTCCACCATGGATTTAATCCGACACCGTTTATTGTGATCCTACGAATGCTTAGCAGGATATAGAACTTTATCTTATGTGTAAGATATATCTTATGTGTATATATATTATATATGAGCAGTCGGGAAGTGTGTTAGGATCACGGATGAACATTAGGCTCGCGCGTGGAAATTAGGGACCGATTCAGGCAGTAGATATTTGAGACTTGAATTGCTGTGAAGTTAGCGTCCTTTTGGTGTAGTGGTAACACGTTCAGACTTGCAAGCTGAGAGACCCTGATTCGATTCCCGTTAGGGACATGAAATTTTCTTAGTTTTTTTTTTTTTTTTTCTTTCTTCTCAAAATCGATCATTCACAGTAATTTGGCAAAATCCCTGGTGACACACTTCCTTAAAATAATATGTAACATCTGAAAAATAAAATTATAAGTCTAAGCTCATATTCCTCCCCCTTATTAATAAAGAATGAATACTATATGCCATGCCAGCTTTACATATACATGTAGTTGAGTTTATTGAACAAATAAATATATACTGTATATCAAATACTATAACATATTTAAAAATGTATTGATTTATGTCACAGTCAATTTGTCACTGTCAACAAACGGCAATACTTTGATCATCAACATCCTCATCAATCAACTTTCACTTCTCACCATGATGTATGAATAATATTTTATATCATTAATAGTCTATTTTAATCATATAATAAGGAAACGAATAAAGGGGAGACGACCAGCCAGTGATACAATACCGGATGTGGCATTACAGAATGACNNCCCCCTCCTTTTCATGACCCCCCGGGCAATCTGCAATATTTTTCCCATTCCAGATTCCAGATTATATTATCGGTACCACTTCTATTTGCCAGACATGCTAACACCTTTTATGCATGGGCGTGCCTGTTACCCCTGCTCACCAACGTGGAGGTGGAAGACAAGTTTCGAGCAGGATTTTTTTCCGCTCTTTTTAGCTTTTTTTTTTTTAGATATATATCATAAGTAAGTTCTAGTAGCAAACATGATTGATGATGATGAAGATGATAATGAAAATGGTGATAAAAAAAACAAAAAACGTTTCAAATAGTAAGGAAAAAAATGGACAAAAAATGGAGAGAAATAAACTAAAAAGACATTCATATATTAGAACCAAGTCCCTCTCGGAATAAGTGATGGTGATGATGTTGATAATGATAATGATGATAATATTGATGATGATGGTGATTTAAAAAAACAAAACTGTTTCAAATAGACTAGTAAGCAAAAAATGGAGAGAAAAACACTAAAAAGACATCCATGTATTAGAGTGTTTCGCAATCATGCAGACAAATTTTAGCATAATGCAACTAAACTGTGATCGGCTCTGTGAATGGAAGCCGTAAATGAGTCATAATTTTAGAGTGCTGCTCAGGTGGATCTGGGGAAGTGATCGATTTTTCCTTGGCAAAAACATTTTGCCAAATGCAGTCGGATACTGTTCTGATCGAATTGGACATTATTCAGTATCCAGGCTTATGTCAGATACTGTGTCTTCACACCATGCTAGCCAAGTACCAAGTCAGAACACTTAAAGGGATTCTCAAGTTGCTGGAGAGCGTACCTGGTCCTGTCATTTACAGACCGTGATCACTGCATTCATACAGTATCGGTATCTTTTACTACCTACAGCCGGACATTCATTTTGCAGGCGAGTGGAGGGAGGAAATTGCAAATAAAATGCTTTGTAGTAAATTTGTGCTTTCATGCCAGCACTCAACTGTAATTTTCTCAGTAACCACTAAAACGACATTCATCAAATTTATGTCACCTGAGCATCTGTCTGAGACAAATCATTTGCACTATCATTTATGACATACAGTTATTTCTTCGCTGAGGTACTGGCACTTAATGTTATGCAACCGAAATAGGTAAGCTACCTCTCAGCACCTTCATATCATGTTTTCTAGTTATCAGTTCTCTGATGACTTGGGATGATCTGTACAACTTATTTATCTTGCTATTGCCTACAATTTGATGTATGACATGTTGATGTAACTTGCACAGCTACCCTGCCAGCCTCCATTAACTTTTCAAGTCATTGTCCATTTTCCCCACTTTGATGCCAAATTAGCGCATCGCAAGATGAGGCGAGAGGCCTCTGACGTAGTAGCTCTTCGATATGTCCGCGTAACCATGTTACATTTCACACCAATTTCCCCCTGAGTTAGTCTGGTTTTGAGCTCGAGTCTGGTGTTAGTCTACGCCTCAGCGCAGTCGAGCCCACATCTGGCTCCTGCGAGGCTCTTCACGCATTCTTTCCACAAGGCTGACCGGTAGTCTGGAAACTGCGACTGATGTCAAAATATTCTATCTGCACTGCATACATGTAAATAAACTTTGATATCGTCCACTCTACACGGCTGTGTTCCTGACATCTGTTCATGACAACTACTACTGACCGGCTGAGGCTCGAGTTAGGCTGAAGCCCATAGCCGAGCTCGCCTCCCCACCGCTCATCATCTCCACCAACAACAACAAACATCCTTTTTATCGCCATTTACGACAGTATTTACAACCATGTATTGTGGGAATCGAATCCACGGCCTTCAGATTTCAAGCCTCTTTAACCTGCTCCAGCGTAACTAGAGTTAGGCCTGCATGTATCGTTTCCCACTCAGCACCCTGACCGTTTACGTAGAACATTATTCAACAAACCATCTCATTTCCTTTTGAAACTTTCGGTATCTTTATGAGTAATAGATCTAAGAAGATTTAGACTATAGTTTTGTATCTCAATGCTATAACACGTCTACTTTTGCGTGTACCCTTAGCTCTTAGAGGTACATGTATATCCCAAAAGTAGCCTTCCTATATTGTATCAAACATACCCACAAGTCTTATTTTCACAGCACTTGAAAACATGTCGTAGCGGAGGGTTTAAAACTGTGTCATCAAACTGATTATATTGACCATCATTCAAACATAATAGCATGATCTCAAGCAAACCAGAGTCTAACGGTAGAGGAGATGAGATTGTCCAGATCTCGTTATCCCTGACCTAAAGGGAACGAGCCGTAAGGATCTGTGGCTGTACGCATAATCCTTACGTTAGTTAACGCACTGCGGTAACCACGGCAAACTCCCAAAACATTAGTAGTGTACACTGTAGTTAACGCAGTACGCTAACTAACGTATGGTTTCTGCAAACGGACACTGACTACTAAAATCAGCTTTCTCGTCAAAAGGTCGAGAGCTCCACAGGACAAACATGGGACATGTTTTCCTCTTACCTGTTGGTTTTATTGTCATGTTCAACGACTTAGCACAAAAGTATAAACTCATGACATGTATAATATGATGAAAATAATAAATAATACACGGGGACTTCTTTCGGTTATTCTGCTAGTCTATACGTTGTACCGATTTCGTAACCTTAAATCTTTTTTTTTTAATTCAAAATATGAATGTGCAAACGGTCCAGTTCTGCACTGGTTTTGTCGAGCTCCTATTTAAAAGATGGATAGACGAGGAATCATGAAGGAATAGACTATAAAAGTTTTAAAACCCAAGAAAGAAAAACACATGCGGTTTCAACATCTTCAGCCACTATTCAGATCAAATCTCTACGTTGGTGCACGAACTAATCTAAATACATACACAATAACTGGCATCAAGTATTAGGAACATCTTATGACTTAGGACATGCATGCCTATTGATGAATTTCATGAAAGGTTATCTGTCTCTGTGTCTGTCTGTGTGTGTGTCTGTGTGTGTGTGTGTGTGTGTGTGTGTGTGTGTGTGTGTGTGTCTATCTGTCTGTCTGTCAAAGATAAAAGAATGAAACGGTGATGGTAAGAGTACTATAATGTTATTATGTGAACATTTGCTATAACTGTATTGATTTGATGTTTTATTGGCCACTGACCTACGGTACAAGATATAAACTTTTATCCCTCTTCCCTTTTTCATAATCTGATTCAGGAAATTATACAATTTATTTTCAAGAATTGTTACATACATCAGATAAACCCGATCATCATTAACTTACTAATTACAAACACCAAGATTTTGGCTCTAACCCAAAATTAATAAACATGGTAAATAGATTTTGAAGGGCTGAACAATAACCCAGCTAGATCACTGGCTTGAGACGGCGAGCTACAAATATGATGATGCCAATGAAGGTTTTACATCTCTCATTAACTTATCCAGGGGTCCCATACCAAAATACTTTCCAAACATGTTATTTAGCTCTTCCTCCAAATTTTGACACACACACACACAAAAAAAAAGCCACTAACCAATTTGATTTTGAGAAATTGGGCAGTGAAGCAGGCTATACTATTATTTTAGGCCTTTTACTCAGTAAATAGGGTAGCCTTACCCATCTAGCAACAATTACTGAGTATCGTGACTGGAAGGGTGGTGAGGCCTCGTGTGCATATGGCCATGTTCAGGCGCGAGTTTTCGATTGGTATTGTAAGGACAGACATGGGATGGACATATGACCCATGCCTGCCCAATAAACAGAGGCAAATAAAATAATAATATATTTGAAAAAAACAACAAAAACCTTTTTTTCGCTGATTTTTTTTTTGCGAGTCCAGCTCCATGCGCATAACTTGCAAAAAAAAAAAAATCAAATCCTCGTGGGGAAAGAAAAAAAAAAGTTTTCAATGCGTGTGTGAACTGCATAATCACACACTTTCGCTTAAATGCATAATTTTCCAAGCAACACACATGCAGTTTGACGACAAACGGCACTGCTTAGTTGTAACTTCGTTTAGTGTTAAGAGTATACATATGGACATAATGTTTGAAATGGATTGAGAGGTGAGATAGGTGACATCAAAGCTTTCCATCCTCATCCCTTTTCATTACATCGTGAATCTATGCAAATTCATTAGTAGGCCTATCGGTAGTACAAACTTCGTCGTCCTCGGCTATAATGTGTTACTGTTATACTGACCATTGTCTAAGTAGCGCAATAACTTGTTTGCTCAGTAAACTCGCCCAGACGGTGACAATAAGCGAGAAAATAAAATATTATTATTGTCTTATAGATCAATGCGTAATCGAATCATCAAAATGTCCAGTCTCTTCTTACACCATACACAAAAACATCTCGACATAGTCCACTGCTATTGAAAATTGACTGCGTTATCCAAAGTGGCCAATTTGTGCGATTCAGCAAATGCCGCGAAGACAAAACAATGAACTGCGAAACACAGATAGTATCTGGCGGGTGAAATAGCAAATGATATTAAGGAATGAAGATGCCAATGTTTTTTATGTTTTTTTTTCACTGTTGATTAAATTAGCTTTTATACCCCTCATAAACTTATCAAGAGGTTCCATATCAAAATATTTTTCACACGCTTTGCGTAACTCTTCGTCCAAATTTTGATGCATAGAAAAATTCCTCAAGACGAATTAGATTTTGAGAACGTTAGCAGCGATTCAGACTACCTTAAATACCATTTCATACAGTAAACATGGTAATCTTACACACAATTTATAGTCGAATGCCAGAACAACACACAATTTATACTCGAATGCCAGAGCCCTACCTACTCTGAGCCTACAAAAAGTATTTGCATCATCTAAGCCTTTGAAATTCAAATTCAACCCCTTGGCTCCCCTCCCCATGGCTAATTGTTTGATTTCGTAGCGACTATAATTCCATACCTGTATGTCAGGTACTGCTGGTAGATTCAAATCTATAGCTCACTTGACTTTCAGCGCCAATGGCTTTAATGAGTACTACTGTTAGGGTTAAAGATTCTTATCTGTGGGCATATTAGGATTAGGGGGCCCCATTTCGATAGAACACTGGAGTTAGGAATTCCATCTCGCTGGGCCTTAGGGTTAGGGATGTCTGAGGTTAGAGTTAGGGACGTCTACGTCATAGCCGCTATAGGTAAATTTTGTCCACAGTATGAAGCTGGACAAGGCTAACTGAGGATATCCCTTTCCGCTTTAGAAGACTCAACCCAGATACATATAATTATACTGCAAAGGCCACAAGGAAGGTAAGTGAAGTGGAGATTTTTATTAGATGATTGTTGTAACGCGACACCGTAGCACCGTTTTTGATGGGAGTAATCGTCACGTGACTTGTCTGCCATGTTACACGGAAGTTGTATTGATAAACATAACAATACAGAACAACTGTTGAGTAGTGTACGATTTCAGCTGATAACTCAGGAATAAATAACATTTCATGGGTCTTCATTCAGTCATAATATAGATAAGACATTTTAAAAGGTGAGAACATTAAAGCTGAAAAACTTCTAGGTAGACTAGAGTTCCCTCAAATACAAAATTTCACAGTGAGTAGCCCGACCTATTCCAAGCCCAAGCCAAGGCCAAGGCAGGCAGTCAACAACACAGCGTAAACTTGACTTAGGAGGTGATAGGTCGGCCTTCTCTAACGACAGCACCGATTTCATGACGTCTAGTCTAGTCTAGTATGACAACTCGAGGAGATGGAATTTATGAAAAAAAAATATAGTCTAGTAGTCTAGACTAGACTAAAGATAACTCTGGTTTGTCAAGACATTTGAAAGCTGATTAGGACTCATGAGGTCCAGGCTAGGACCAATGAAATTTTCCGGGAAATCCATGAGGCTAAGTTTCTAGAAAAAGATGTAGACTGGAATCTAGGCTAGATCTAGTTGCTGGGGTCTGGGGTTTCCAAATTAAAATTTCCTTGCTGTGAGCGTGCTCACAGGACCTGAAGCTTGGATGCAGGTCTGGTATAATCACGGATTAGGACCAATCTTGTAGCCAAACCAATGACTAAATGAACTGTATCAACGCAAGAGCGGTCCTGTCCCAGGAGATAGCCGCAGGTCTTTTGCCATTGGGGCATAGGCCAGCATCTTTTATTTCAGTGTTGCTGAAAGTAATCGATCACTATCAGACATGGATGCCTGAAAAGTGAAATGTTGAACAAATGCATTTCAGCTAATGATTGTGATTAACTTCCTGCTGTCATGAAGGAGGTCTTATCCCAGTCTGCCATTATTATAGCATTGTATCAGAAATCAGGGTCTCATAAGAGATCAAAGACAGGGAAACATTGATGAAAAATGTCAGTCATTAACAACAAAGAGTGGTGATACATGCTGATGCTAATCACCTGTGGAGTTTTCTAAGAAATCACACACGGAACAGCAGGGTTGGAGTATGGAGTTCAGCAATTTATTGACATGGGCTTGCCTGTTGGAGGGATAAACACAGAGTTGTTGCATCTTTTACAACTTCAGCTACATATATGTTTTTGTGTTCTCTAGGTTAAACAAGTGACAAGAACTTTTGTTGAAATCAGTACTGGAAAGGACAGAATGTGATGTGCTGTAGGAAACTCAGTGTCTAGTTACACAACACACTGATTAAATTTATATTACACTGAAAAATGTTTATTTTGAAAATGCTTCATACAAGACTAGAGCTATTGTAAACTCATATCTTAATAACGATTAGCTATTCCATATAATTCTCCTATAATTAAAAAATATCTGATAACTTATCATAACAATCAAGTTTAACCAGCTTTTTGGAATTAATAAAAAATACTTTTATATTTGGAACATAGTCTATGTTAATCCAAAAGGACTGTCCTTTTATGATCATGTGATGCATTTCCATATCTCTCTCCTACTAACAGTAACATGATGCCATTTCAAATTGAAGCATAGTGTCTTTTTCACCTGTAGTAAACAAGCCACTCCCTCCATTAGCACAAAAAAAACCCAATGCCAGCTCTGACTTACTCAACTCAGTGTCAGAGACTTGTTATTCATTATTAACTAATCACAGAATGCAGAAGATTAAGAAAAGGACTATGAATTGAAATAGATGATGAATGAGTAAATCAAAAAGATGTATATAATTTTGAAGATTATGTTGAAACTAAATAAGACTTGTTTAAATGGAATGACATAGAGGACACAGCACCACACAGATAAACCAAATTGTTTACTAAACACATCATCTTCAGGGTGAAAATTAAAATTTTTGATGAAAACAAAGGCAGCATGGATTACTGAAAATTTAACAAAAGCATAGTGCTGTGTTGGTTTTAGTAAGCGATTAGCACTTTACTTCTCACTTCTGACACATAATAGCACACTGCAAAGGAGACTGCAGCCACAGAGAGAGAGAGAGAGAGAGAGAGAGAGAGAGANAGAGGAGAGGAGAGAGAGAGAGAGAGAGAGAGAGAGAGAGAGAGAGAGGTCACCCGGAAATTGTCAGAATTAGGGGATTGGGGTGTGGAAAGGACATGCTGCCAAAAACGTGTTGTAAGGTAGGTGTCCAGAAGACACAGCCAAATGGCGACTGGCATTGTAAGTATCCAGACTGTTTGGAAATTTGCGAGAGCAACTGAGCAGCAGTAGGAATGTTCATTGATGTTTGTTTGCTAAGAAATGCCCAGTGATGTTTATTTTTTCTGGGACAAAATAAGAAAGGTTGATTTAAAAAAAATTACCCACACACACTCATAGAGGGCTTGGGCCCATAAGTCATGATCCCAGGTGTCATTAAATTTTCTCCTTTCAGAAACATTCTGCAACATGGGGGTGTGGCAAGACAGAGGTGTTGTCTACAAGATGGGCTTCACAGGAGTGGTGCTTGGGGCCCTGATGTTTGTTGTTGGCTTTTGTGCCCCTTCTTGGGCTGAGTACAAAATGGCGTGGTCTGACCAAACGCAGAGTATGGGCTTATGGCAGATCTGCACTGGAGACTTGGGTGTGTGTGCTATAGCTGTGGATGCAGATAATCCAGGTGGGTGGACTAAATGATACCAGTAAAAGCAAATTATTTTTTGCAGGATTTGCATTTCCAGACATGAACTTGATAGAGGTTTGGTGGAATGGATTTAGCTGTATTTAAATTAGGGTTTTATGGCACTTCAACATGATTTTTTTAAAGCTGTCTTGTACCTTTCTAAATAGTATAGTAAATTACTGGTAGAATTTTCACATAAAAGCAATTTTACTGAGACAGCAGTTGGTAGGCGAGAAGTCATCATGCTTGAACTGTGTCTTTTTGGACAGAGTTGGCCTGGATGTTGACATGCCTGTAAAGGGTTTGTTTGGCCTAAGGAAAGACATTAGATGTCATTTCAGATTTAGTATACGTCTCATCATTAAAGCATCACTGTATGAAAGGTGACAGAGTATTGTCACGGATTACATTGAATATGTATTTCATTTCATCTGATGGAACTTATACCCTCTGTTTAGGTTGGCTGAAAGCTGTGCGAGCCTTGATGTGCATTTCCATGTTTTTTGCTGTGGCCGCCTGCATTGTGGGTTTGTACAGCAACTGTATCTTGAAGGCCCAGTTTTCCTCAGACTTCTTCAATAAAAATATGGAGACTTCTGCTATTGTCTCAGGTAAAACTTACGAGATAGTGGTGATGGTAGGAATGGTAGTTAGTTGTATTGATGGTGCAAGCTGGAGTTAATAATTGTATAGAGAATGGTGATTCTTTGTAATAACAGGGTGTTGGTGGTAGGATTTGTAGTGGTGTTGCTCAAAGATGATGATAATTGACTGTTGTAGAGTCAGTGGTGTTGGTTTAGTATTTTTAGTGATGTTACTCGCAGCTGATGATACATTATGAAGGATGGTGATGTTGGCTAGCAACAATAATGTTAGTGTTGGTGGTAGCATTTGTAGCAGTAATGCTTTACTAATGATGATAGGTATATAAAAGATAGTGCTGCTTCTCTTGGTAGCAGCAATGATGTTGATGTTAGTGGCAGCATTGTAGTGATTGTGCTTGCTGATGGTAATAGTTTGTATAGAGGACAGTTCAGAAATGGTGGTGATGTTGTTGCTGGTGACAGAGATGGTGATGGCTCATGCATGTGACGGTGTTTGTATGATGCATTCAGTTACCTTGTAACAGTCAGTAGTGGAAGTGTGGTTTGAGGGAGGTTAGTGGCATACTGTCTAATATAGATGTACATAGCAATTTATGGATCAACACTTTTCATCAAAAGCAGGGAGTGGATAATTGTATAATATTTGTAATAGTTATTTCATTTGAATCTCACAATACTACGATCACGTGAGGATCATGATTTAATTTTTTTTTATTTCTGCTCTCTCCACAGTTGTCTTTGGCTCATTTGGGTTAATCATCTTTGCAACTCAAGTTCACACATATTACAGTAACCAGATTGGGCATATTTTCTGGGGCTTTGTCCTCTGCTGTGTGGCCAATGCATTAATCGGAGTCAGCGCATTCCTAATGTTGGCGTCACATCGACTCCACCTGGTGGTGCAGAGGGACGCCTTTGCTCACCGTCAGTTCAGCAACTCATTTCATGCTCATGTACATCTTCCATATGACTGTCCAGATGGTGGTAATCAGATGTTCATCACTACACCAGATGGCCTTGTTGATTTTGGCCCCCCGGCATATGAGACAGTTGTCAACTGTATTCCCCAGGATGATGTGGCACCACCTCCATATTCAACTGTTGTGAAGGCGGAGGAATGAAGACCTCATCTGCCTGACTTTCTTTCCCAGCCAGTAGTGAAATGTTAATGCACAAACCCTATCTACATCTTGCCCTAACTGTGTTAATACTTTTGAGCAAGAAAAATGTGAACAAGGCATTCTTCTGTATTAGTATGCATATGACTGTTCAGGAGAGCATTCGTGAATTATTTTTTTTGAAAGACCAGGGAAAGCTCATGGCTACTCTACCTTCATGTGATTCTGACAGAATGTTCAAATGTTACCAAAGCTGGTTCAGGAAATTTGATTTCTAGTGTTTTTCTCTGCTTGGACCATGTTGGACTTATTTCTGAGGTTATTTTCTGATTCATTATTGGGGGTCATGTTAAGAATGTTTGACACAAAGTAGCTGTCGTTAAACAGGTCCTGAAATAAGTATTACTGTCAGAGGCAAAATGGTGTGCCAAAGTATGTCTATCTGAATTCATACAGGGTTTTAGAATATTTGTATGATTTTAGAAGTGAATGGGCTGTCAAGGAGTGGAATGGGAAAATCATAGGTTGTCTTTGGATGAATGAATAAATGTGATAATTTCAGGGTGTGACTGTAAATATAGAGCTTTTAAAGCTGAATTCCAATTACTGTATTTAATATGGTTTGGCATTAAGTCAGAGGTATTGGTCAAAAACTTTTTTTTGTATTTGGATGGGCTCACATAGTGCCTTTGTAATTGGACTTGATGCTTGGCATTGGTCAAAAAAATCTCAGCCCAGCTTTGTTAGGTCAAGTATGAGTTAGTTTACAAATTTATGATAGGATGACGTTGTGGGGAAAAAAAATATTATGCTGTGGATTTCTTCAACTTTTGTAAGTTTTGGAGTCAGTAGTTCGTAGCAGTTATGAAAGTAGAGACTGAAAGTAGCAGCATGACAATACAGTTTTATTATGTGTAAAACAGTTATCCTGAGTGGATTCAAACAGGTGAAGGATAAAGAGAGCTGATAGCATTACAATAGAATTTCGATAGTTAGTACCTCAGTAATAAGTACAGTGGAGCACAGATAATGCCTATGCCCTGGGACTGACCAAAGGTGTACTTATTAATAGAAATCCATATTAACCATACACATACCCTTAGAGAAGAAAATTCAGGACCAAAAATACTTTGCTTATTATCCACGTTTACATATCAAGCGTGTCCATATTAAATGTGCTCCACTGTTTACTATTATGTATGAATTTCACAAGCAAGATTCACTATTATTATTATTCAATGATTTGATTATTCAGATGAATTTTGATGTGCAAAGGCAGATCTTTCCTTAAGATTTGAGTGAAATTTCTTGCCACATCATATTAAATAAGCACTGATGGCAGTATCTGTGAACTCTCTTTCCTATTGCTGCCCATTGGTGGGAGAGTTCTGTGATATCACAGGTAATGGTAAGATGTATGTTATATGTAATGAAGGGTTAAAATGACATATAGCCTAGGATACAATTGGAAACTGAATGTAGAAGAGTAAGTAAGTAAGTTTGTGGAGATTAGATCTGATATGTGTATTTCATATGATAAAATAAACTTACATCAGTTCTTTGCGGGAACTCTGAACCTCAGGTGAACTATCTTTGTTTAGGGGTAGGGTCTCGGGGGGGAAAAACAAGAAATGTAGGTAATTACAAGATCTGATGCATTTCCAGGTGTTTTACTTGGTAGCAAATGTCAAGAATAATCAGTCTCAAGAATAGTCGGTCAGTCATTCTGAAACTGGACACATTTGGATACTCATGCAGACTTCTCGCTGAGCATGCTCATTCTGCCAGCGTTTACGCAATGACTTTTTAAAAATGGAAAAGGCATTTTCAAGTCAGGACGCAGGCATTTTGAAAAGTGGAAGAGAACCAGAAGAATGGTAGCAAACAAATCACGGTGGTGTAAACAAAGATTTTGATCACAGATAGATTAAAACAGACACATTAATCCTTAAAGCTTGGTTTGGAGCCCTCAAATGTTTCAAGTATGGCCCCATACTGACATTGCCAACAAAACCTATGTGTCTGTTCACATCTACCACATTAATCAAAGACTGGTTTTCTGTGTGATCGTTCGGTATATGTCCATGTGTGCTTGTTATGAAATGTGTTTAACCAAAGTAAAAATGCATATAAATAGCATTTTTTTCTGCTTGAGTGTTATGTCTGATTTGTGAATGTGAGATATGCTGGAGTTCTAGAAGGAACCTCTAGAATTTTCACCTTCTTTGTCAGTGGAAGGACAATCCGGGCCCAACAAAACTGTACGGGCACAGACGTATAATTTTTTTTTTTTTTCCATCTCTAAGCATTTCCGCTGGTGATCTGTGGTATTTAATATTGAGTGGACTGTGTTTAATGTTTGCCCTTGGCATTTCTAACAGGAATCTTTGAGATGTTGCATGTTAAATGTGACTGAAACCTCATGAGATATTGCATTTCTGCCACATCAGTCTTCAATGTGCCTCTGTTTGGTTTCAGCACCCTTATGTGAATGATTACATCATGAGAATGCAACATTGAAATGAAAAGCCATTCTAAAATGTTTAACTTGTAATGACTCAAAAGGTTGCTGTGAAAGGCTCTGTTTAAAAAAATATGCACAAAGAAAATGCAAGATACCCCACATAGCACAGCAGTGTCCATTTTGATTTAGAGTATTTAAAAAAATTCCATTTTGCAAGGTTTTCCTGAAAAAAGCAACAAAAAAAAAAAATTAATGGATGAACATATCGGCAAATGAAGACAATTTATCTGTAAGACTTTTTATGATATTTGATTCATATCCTTGTACAATATTGTACATCAGAAAGAAAAGAAATTTTATGTTGAATGACTGGAATTTCTCTTGTTGTTGGACCCCACAGATATTGCTCATGTATATCTTGTAAATAGAAAGTGCATATATCACTCTGTTCACATGACAGAGGAGAGCAGTATTTACTCTATGAACCATTCTTCTGCATGATGTTTGAGTGAACACCTTAGCACTTGGACTGATAAAGGAAGATATGTTTCGTTCTATACTGTCTAATTTTTTTTTTCTAAATCTCAGCTAGATTGATATTATTTATATTTTTATTTATTTGTTCAACTTTATTTATTAATTTATCTTTTCACATTCATTGACGTTACCAGCCAGTCAGTTCATGTATATAGGCAAATAGTGTTGAAGATAACCCCATGAATATCATTCCCTGGTAGAACATTAATTTGAAAAGTACTGAAACAAGCATGCCTGCACGTAGATTGTATTTAGACAGAGATATTAATTCAGCAGCCAGAATCATAAGAATGTGCTCGGTTGTTGATAGTGAAAACACCAAATACACACCCAGTATAGTCACAGTATTATATATTGCATTATTGTTGCATGAATGTTATATTTTATGATGGTGGAATTTAATTGAAGATTACAGAATATAGACTGGGGTGGGAGAGAGAGGGAGGGAATGGAGAAAACTGCAGACAGCAAGTTTCTTTAATGAAATTGACTTTAAGCTGAATAGTATTGCTAGGCTGTTAGGAATAGGATTTAGGGCAAGAATATGGGAGTCATGGCAATGATTTGACTTGTCTCAGTTCACTTTCCCCAAGCTATTGTTTGCTGATACATGACGTTGGTTGTGATCTTGACAACAGCTCTGCAAGTTTAACCTGCACTGAACTCTGGTTAACACAAGCATGACTTAAAGTGCGACTAAAGTGCTAGAAAAAATGTGATTTCCGACAGTTTTTATATTTTCAATATCAAGTTTTAGATCAAAAGTCATCATTTTTGCTAAAAAATAATATTTCGAAATTAATTTTACAACTTTTAACCTATTCTGAAATTGTAAGAAAAAAAACGTTCCGGAAACGTCACGTCAGTGCGGAAGTCGCGGTGTTTTCGATCGAGAACAGTGGCAGCACCGGTCGAGCCGTATCAGTTCGAGCCCCTGCGCCGAAAAACAGATGCCTCCACGTGCTGTATGGTGTCTTCTGTGGATCCATCTCTAGATTTACAGTTTACCGCACAACAATAACCCATTGTTTCCACGTGGGAGCGAGCCCTACTGAGTGCAGCGCTACGCGTAATAGCCTTGAGCCCGACGCGTAATAGCCTTGAGGCGTGTTGGTGACGTCACGTATTTCTGGCGAGGCGAGCAGCGGTGACGCTAACACAGGAGGGCATCTGCATGTGTTTCTTTGTGATTTCTTCGAAACGCGTTAGATTTGATGGGTTTGAGATGGTCAGTAGGAAGTTTGAATCTCTGATGCATATTAAAATAGTAATTTCACAGTCGCACTTTAACCCTTTTATTTTGAAACCATTTTGAGAATTTAAATAAAAACAAACAAGAATATTCTGTTAAAATTTTCACTGTTTTCAAAAACTATTTTTCACAGGTATTTATTTCAACAACAACAACAACCAAAAAAAACCCAATAAGTTTAGAAAGGGGATAAATTTAACTTTATGATGATGTTTACATAAATTGAAAATTGTGGCAGTTACGGACAATATTCCAAATATAAAATAGTGATGGGATTGGCGATCAGCTCTTCATTGATGTTCGCCTTCCATCTCTAGGCCAGTGATGGATCCTTCTGAGCTAAATGGGTTAAGCCAATCCCTTCCTTAGCACTCATCTTTTCTAGAATCTCAACTATTCTGGGCCCAAAACAAAGCAAGCTGGAACTCTCAAAATTTTATTGTTACTACCGTTACCTGTTGTTCCTGAATTGAGTCATTTATAAACATGCAGATGTCACATTAGTGATGTTCATGCAATTACTATTGATTGCTGAGATAGTCGGTTGGAATACACCCATTTATTTCACCCATTTATTTGTTGTGAAACCCTATTTGCATAAGAGCTTATGCAACAGCAAGGTCGATATGTGGTAATAAGCCAAATTTTCACTCTTTCAACCTCATTATGAAAAAGCTGTTTGAATAGTAATTACTAATGGAGAAGAGGGTGCAGCGGGGACTGAGATTATCCCTGATACAACCAGGTTCTTATTACAATTGTTCCAGTTGTAAATGGGATCCACTATACATACTGAGTTTTTTCCAAGGGATAAGTGTAATATCGAGGTTTCCCTTCATGTCTATGACTGCAAAACTCCTTTCATCTTCTCATATAAAGTTTAAAGCTGAACAAATGACTATTACTTTTCTCATGAGAAATTCTGTTCATGTTTACAAATTATTTATATGCTTTGCAGCCAGTCTAAAGGAGATTTTAAATTGCTCTTTGCATAATCAAATTGTTGGTATTGCATGAGGGCTTATTCTGTGCACTCTCATGAGGTGAAGTAAAGTTTTGACCTAGCATTATTCTGGCCTGAGATGATATTGTTTGAAGTGGCAGGGGTCACCACATGGAATGGCAAAAATTTTGTGAGAAAATCATGATTAAAGAACAGTTTTACATTATATAATTTATTTAACATACCCCCACAAAAAACTCCAATGTATCCACAATTACTTTCCTTTTGCCTGTAAAATCATTGTTTATGTTTATAGAAATGAGTTTACTCTTGATTCCTGCCAACAGAAAAACACCAAGTAGTGTATGGCCTTATTAACCTTCAGGCTTCAGAATTTCATTTTAGTTCCAAGTTTAATGACAAAAGTCTCATTTTGTCTGGCTGCAAGACATTTGTTTCCTACTTTTATTTCTTGAGAAGGCCGTTTTCACAACTGACGCACCATGTCAAGTTCAGATATCATCCGTCACAGTTATTTTGACACATGTTTTAGAGTTCAGGGGACCATCATACTTCAGTACCATTTGAATGTCTATGTCCCATGTAGTCTGTTTTTTTTTTTATATTTTGAAGGTTGTTTAGACAGTTATTGAATTGTGCAATTGCTCATGACCATGTGGATCAATCAGTGTCAAATTTTTCAGATTATGGTGATTTATAATTTTACCAAATATTTTTTTAAAGGATATAGGTATAATCTAGATAGATGTAGAGTGATTATGTCATAGTCTCCACTATGCTACAAATTCTATGAAAATAAATTTGTCTGATACATGGGTAAGAGCCATGACGTCACCAAAAAAAGTGACTCCTTGAGACCAGATGGTAACAAAATGTAGGAAGGATTAAAGGGGCAGTCACTCCATAATGATGGTATGGAATATTAAGACTTGTCTTTCTTCGTGGCTCCATGAAATAAAGCAGCTTCAGCTATTATTGGTTTAGATGCAAATCTCTGAACTCAAAAGAAATAAGAATTACATTTTATGGATTTAAATAAGCAAATGCCTTCAAATACACCTCACATGATATCTGAATAGTAACTTAATCAACAGCAAGAGTTCAAATTAGGATACTCCATTAAGGTAGAATTAGTGGCAGAATTAGGATCAAAACCTTTAAAATCATGAATTTGTGATTATTGCATTTTTTCTAAGTATAACCATTTCTTTAAATAATTCCACCAACAGTTATGAAATATCACTTAGATTTATTAGTAATTAGCTGATAAGTGCACCTAATTTATGACATGTGCAAGGTAAAAAATTTACATTTTGGTCGTTTTTCTCAAAAGTGATTTTTGCGAAGAGTTAGTGTACTCTCATGCAGGATTTCTCAAAAACTATTGGAGCAATTCTTTAGAACTTTGGCATGTACATTCTGTATATAATTATGCAGGGTTGATACTTAAACAAAGTAATTCCCTCCCATACTTCAAGAATTAAGACCTCCATGCATATTTAATAAGGTTGAAGTTTTTTCACCGTGGGCAAAGTCAAATTTCAAATATTTGTAAAAAGTTTATTTTAAGGAATATACTAATAATTTTTGTAGGGGCCCTGCAGCAACATAAAAGTAAAATGTCTGTGAAATTTCAAAGTAATTGATCAATATTTAAGGTCACAGTCCTGCATGAAAATTTATTGGTATTTTAAGTATTCCGGTAGCCCTCTTGAATGCCTTATTTGCATAATTTATGCAAACAATTACATCAATAAAAGTTTTATTCCATATTGATGGCACATGCGAAGTTATAAGAGAATCAG
Organism: Ellobium chinense; assembly: GCA_033807755.1. Classification (NCBI taxonomy): domain Eukaryota; kingdom Metazoa; phylum Mollusca; class Gastropoda; order Ellobiida; family Ellobiidae; genus Ellobium; species Ellobium chinense. Next base: position 168,610 of record JAWQUT010000581.1, on the reverse strand, counting down.
AATAAATAGTGATTTTAGCACCCTAGCCACTAGTTCTGCCTTAAATGCTAATAAACAGTTTCACTGCACATAATGTAGTTTGTGCTTTCTCCTAAGAAATGTGACAATTTTGAGATTTGCATCTGGCATCAAGGATATACTTGATTCTGGCTCAGAGTAATTGATATGTTGAACTTGTCTATCGATATTTTTCTCTGCAGCTGACAATTGCACGGAGCTCTGTTTAGATATACATACCTCATCTTTATCCAGTTGCTGGATAACTCAGAATGTTATGGGTCATTCAACTCATTCACCGTGTTGTATTCTCTCTTTAACTTTTATCCATTGTGATATCTGTATTTCTGTTCCTGATAAATACATTTGAGCAGGGGTAACTTAAACTTTTTGGGACCATCTAACTTGTGTGTTTGCCAGATTTTGAGGAATATATGAAGCACTAGATGTACCGTAGTGTAGAGAAATGAAATTTGGGTCTGATAAGTTTGTTTGAGGGAACCATGATCTTGACTTTGAGGTATTCTTGCTCGACTGTATTTTCGCGCATACAAATGCATACCATGCTCTCGAAAGATGGGGAAAATGCAGTATAGAAATTGTAGGTTGAGATTACGAGTTTTTTGTTGGTTTTTTTTTTGCTTAAAAGGTTATTTTGACACATAAAAAACAAAATGCAACAAAATTAAGGGGTTGGATTGATTCAATTAAAGAAATGGTAAGAGCTTGAAACATCTCATACTGCCTGAAAATTCTCCTGACAAAACGTCCTATCTTTCTTCACCTATAGGAGGTGTATAGAAGCTTGAAATCATTCAGCGTATTATGGTCAGTAGAACGTGAAATAATTCAGACTATTTTGGTGTGTAAAGTGCTGTTATTTTCATCCTCTAATATGTTGTAAGGCTAAATGTGAAAGTAGCTTATATTTATTAGGATAGTGTCGAATGTAAAAACCGGACGCTGTGTATTTTTAGGACTTGGAGGCGGTTGACAATACAACTATTGTTACTGAGAAAATGACATTAAAAAAAATGGTATTTATGTGTCTCTTACAATGGGTTTAATTATTTAATCTTAACAGAAATGTGATTTAGCTTCAGTGATCATGCAGATTTTGTGTTTTTCGCCAAGGTAACAAATATTGACAATAGAGGCACACGTCCTTTGATTTCAATATTTTGTGGTGGATTCATGAGACCAGAAGAGCTTTAACAGATCAATGTCACATGTGTTGGGTTTTGTAAATTGCATATCTTGCACATCTTGTGGTCAAGATATTTGGTTTTGCAGTTGAATTTTTACATTTTCTGACTGAAATGTATACAGTACATCCATTATAGCTCCAATATTTATTCAAGTGCTGATATTTTTATCTTGGTTTCTCTTGGAAAGAAANTGCCAGCCAGTGTTAGGGTGTAGAAATGTGTAAAATGACCTGTGATCTAAATAAAGCATCCAATTGTAAAGCTTCAGGTACAATTTGAGCCTTCTAGATAAAAAAATAAAATGTGTAGACCTATGTATTCGCACGTGGTCAAAACCAGCCAAATGGAAATTTGGGGACCAAATCAGAATTTGAGGTGATCTTTTTCAAAAGACATTTGTGAAAAATTTTGGGCGTTGACCCCCCTTTTTCTTCCCGTTAAAAGATCGGGCAAAAGAAGTACTTTAACCTCCATGGAAGAAATTTCCCCAAATCACAGTGGTATATTTAGAATAACGCAAAATGTTAATAGGGCCAAAAGAAGAAAAAACAATAGGTGTCAAAGACCTAGAGCGATTGAGCCAATGGGATAATGACAGGGTGAAATTGAAATTGGGTGAGCAGGCACAAACCTGGATATGAGACTTAAAAACCACATTATTAATATTATGGGAATGCCACATCTGGGATGTACATAAGAGCTTGGCAGCTGTTTCATAATAAGTGATAAAGACAAACATATACTTTATACGTGACGAAGGGGTCAATCTAAGTTGAGCAAGTGCCACATATTTCACATCCATATATACAGTAAGAAAGCCCACACAATGACGAAACACAGATTCAACAATAATGGTTTTATTGATGGAACATAAGCAATATGACAAGGATGTGTTCATCTGAAGATACTCCGCAGTTTTACTTACAATGCACTATTTCTTACACGCCTGATCATTTTGTATTCTCACACCCACAATCCATATCAAACTCTGTTGTCTTTAGGAGACAGCTTTTTCCCTTAGCTCAAGTAATGTACTTCTGAGATACTATAACTGAAAACCTCTCTGTAATATGTGCATTAATATGTCTTGGATAATTGTATGAAATCAGGTGATGAAGTATTCTGTAATAAAGCTTTCCCAACGTCAACACCCACAATTGGAAGAAAAAACCCACAACACTTGACTATTTAGTCTTTTGGTGAACAGTTTTTGATACCTTATTATAAAAAGGATTTGTGCAACAAAGCAATGCATTATGAACTACAATGGAAGGATTGTCAATTCCTGTGACTCAAGAGGTTTCTGTAACTCAGTGGCTCCAGTAAAGAAAGCAATAAACACTGGACCCATGAATTGTTATAACTAATTGCAGTGACTAAACTGCGACATTAAACTAACTGCCATACTATTGTTCTTACATAAAGACGAATCATTAAAACATCTATTTTCACTACTGATAATCAGACAACATGCAAGCTCACAAGTTACACCGACAAAACACAATCACAGACTGCATTTTCTAGGTGAAAATACATGTACATTGGAACCTCTACAGTATGTATGCCCTCATGGCATGGGTAAAACATACCTATCACTGAGGTTTCGCTAATACAGAGGTCAACCTAAACAATCAAATGACACAAGAATATGAACTGGTCTGTATGAAATTCATGTTTCATAAAGAGGTATACTTATTCAATAAGTACATAATATTGAGGTTCCACTATATTATGATATCTGTGGGTCTGGAAAAGGTTTGACTGAAATCACTTATTTTACAAGAAAAACAGTCTTGCTGGTCTTCGAAACAGCATCTTCCACAACCCCTGAAACACTCCGCAAGGGCATTATAGTTTTGACTCATCCTCTTTTCTCTTAATGAGATTCAAATTAGAAGGCACTGAAGACAGTGTGTAAATATTCCTTCTTACACCTGAGAGTTAAAAATCCAGTCAAATCTGTTGCAAGTTGGACTGAACCATAATATAATAATCTGACCCCGCGGTGCAATACTTCCATTAACCACACGTGACTTTGTACAGGAACAACTAAAAATACTGTCATTTTGTACTAATTTTCATAAAATTGTAGTAGGAATAATGCACTATAATGCCACTGTAGAACAACAAAGGTTTGGTAGTTTAATGCATGATGGAGAAGGGGATATAATGTTCTGAAACACTGAAAAGTTTGACTTTGAACTAAATATCATTAATGGAAGTGTTGCACCAAAGTGCTGAATTCCTTCAAAGTGTAACAAATCATCCTGAACTCCTGTGGTCTGTCAGCCCTTACATTAACTGCACATCCTTCCATGTTTTGCTGACTTCATGTCAACTTCCAATGAGGAAGACAGACAAGACAAGTTAACAATATCCTACACAGCATCCGCTAGCCAAAAGCAGTTGAGGACTAGTTCACTGATGTGTTTAAGGTCTGCGTCATACAGTTTTCGAACTGATTTTCATATTTCATTTCTAAGAATAGGCTTCACTGAAGCAGATCTAGTCCCACATGTTTCAATCTGGTTCTCATATTTCAATAAGGAGAATAGGTTTCATTCATTTCTTGTGATGAAGTCAGTCCTCCTGAAAAATAGTGTGCTAAATACAACAAGTGCTGATGTACTTCATCAGCTTAGCTTTAAATATTTATGTACTCAGTCCGCCTGAGTTCCAAACTAGGACTGTCAGCTTCTAGTCTATCGGGTCTAGGCAGTGCTACATCCATATTAAAAAATGCTGGCTCTATATATCTCTTTGGAACTTATGTAAATGATGCCACTATCATAGAAAGTATCATAGCCCCTTGCGCCTCTGCAGCATGAGGCAGAGAATTGTACTTATTCACATACCTTTCTCACTTCCTGTCTTTGTTTTCACAAATCTTAAGAAGCAACCTCTGGATCTGACCTTTACTCATACAGTGATACAATGCCCCAATACACTTGCAAACACTAACACTGTACATAGGTATCTTTCTCAAGGGGACTCTTGTAATCTCTGAAGCACAGGATGCAGCTGAAAAAGAAATAACAAATACATGTACAGAAGAATACCTCAGATAATTATGTCATGCCATGCCACTCTTTAAAATCAGCATCCCATACTCCAACCTATAATATTATTATCTGCCTTTAATTGTTGCGCCCTCTCAAATAAATGCTTCAGCCCCAGCCTTTTTTAATAGAAATGTGTAATGGTATTCACACTTCCAAAGTCAACAAAATACATCAAAACAATATGAGGCAATTTCACTAGGCCCAAAGACCAGTAATAAACCTCCCTTTTCAACACCAGGATGTTAATGTCTTTTCTGAAACACTTTCTCCTAGTACCATTCAATAGAAATCCTCTCCAAATACCATTTTTCTTCAAATTCTCTGAATTACTCTGATTGTGGTGACTCAAACTCAAAATTGTCTCACCACCTGTCAAAATCAGGCTAATGTTGCTAGACAAGGGACTGAGATAATAAACTTAGAAGGTATTTGGGGCTCTTAACATAAATTTTTAAGTGGTCTCTGAAATTGAAAATAGAGATATTTTCGTTTAAGAAAACATGAATAGCATGGGTGCATGTTAATTATTTGTGCATAAATATTGCTTTTTTGTGAGGAAGATGAGACAACATACATATAGTCTGGTCCACTGTTTCCACATTGCTTTTGATGACATCTTGCTTAACTTGATGGAGTTCTCAAGTCTCGATCTGTTCCTTCTTTATTACTACTAAATAATTTCTCCTTTGTTGACATGCAATTCTTTCCTTTCCTTTTATGCTGACATCTGCTGGCATGAACAGTGTGCAATATTTGACTATAATGCTGCAAACTCCCAATTTCCATCAATCTTTTTAATTTCTCTTCACATTCACTTTACAACCAGCATCAATCAGTAAACAGCCCAAGACCCCACTGTCCCCAAGACAGGGTTGATGGAAAGGGGTCTGGGGAGGGTGGGAAAGGTGACTGACAAAGGTGAAAAAAGGCAAGGGTGGTGAGGATTTGCTGCATGCGCCTGGTAATACACTTGCTAACTTTCTTTCTACACTCGTCCATCATTGGTATTAGTCCAAAGCTGGGTTACTTGGATCACCGTCTGTATCATACTGGTGTCCTCCCTTGTCAGCTTTGACTCTTTGCACTATAATTCTTGACTTTCTCATTTCTCAACCCAATTTCTATGACCCTGATGATATGAGATATCTGGATTCCACTGTATTGTATTAGTATAAATTTGTTCTTTATGATTTTCTACAAATTTTTACCACTGCACAGTGGTGACTTCCTTCCATTTTAAACAGCCATATCTTGGGCCAGAGCAATGCCTGTTTGCCCCACCCAGTGAAAGTACATGAAATAAGCATTTATATAACACTAGTGAATCACTCTATTAAAAAGAGGACTTAAACCTCACTGAGTCATTCTGACTGGCTGTAAGACAGTTATCACACTTATTCATGTGCTAGTGAGAGAGAATATGGGACTTTTTGTCACTACACTAACAAGTGAAGATCATTATACACACATCCAAATTACTCTATAAGGATCTCTCCAATATATATATTTGATGGAAGACAAAGAAGAAACAAGGGTAGTCACATGACTAAAACCTGAGTACAAAAACACACAATAACTTCTATGCATGCATAAGATGCACATCTAGATATGGTATGATTTAGCACTGGTAACCTTTATAACACTTACTTGTTCATTGCCAGTATCGGCCATGTCTTTCAGTCTATCAACCTCAGCCTCCAAGCGCTCTAATTGCCTGAAAAGATGGAAATTTTGTATTATGGAGAGAAAAAAATATGTGTACAAGTATTTAAATTCAGGTGAGTCTAATGGAAAAGATGCAACACAGAACTGAAAGAAATAAATCTGGAGATTTTTACTTAGCACATTAAAAATAGCAACTATTCTTCAAAACTGCACCTCTCTTAAAACCAAACTGACCAACAAAAAGCTTTGAAATTTGAGAATTTAGCCTCTACAAAAGCCTGGCACCAATCTTTTTTCTCATTAATTTTTGCGAGTGTCATGCTAATTATGAGTTAAATTTGCCAAATATGGTGGTGGATGTCAAACTGTGTCTCCCTCCTTAATGTGTCCAGTATCTACTCACACCAAAAGGTGTAGTGCTTTAGAGATCTCTTGAACTTTTACCTTGTTTCCTTCTCCAAAGTGGCTTCAAGCATGGCCTCTCGTTCCTCTAGTCTTTTCTTCTCTTCCAGAAGAGTCCTCTGGAAAAGCCACAAAATGAAAGCAAACATAATTAATATTGCTGTAACAACCTGGTAAGTGAGAACTTCAAGAACACTGCAGAGAAGCCAGATCTAATAACCTTCCCTAGTGTACCATATTTTGCATTAACAGGATGGTACTTGCGGCTTTTAAAAAGTAATTAATTACAAGTAGAATATTTTCTGAAAAAAAAAAAAATGTAATTAACTACAAGTAGATTACTTTTGAAAAAAAAAAGTAATTAACTATGAGTAGATATTACTTTAAACATAATTCAATTACTTTGACAACTTAGAATTGTTGGTTGCTTTTTTCTAGTTAGAAAGGAACGAGAATGAAATTTCAGACATATTAACAGACCAATTCTGATACATGTACTGTATATGACTGCTGTGAATTATTCTGCCTTAGATCTAGCTGCTACACATTGTTAACGTCACCAGAAAATTTATTAAGAAAAAATCAAAGAAATACAAAGCAGTCCACATTGAGAAATAGTGTACTCATTATTGGAATTTTGTAATTAACTAAAACGCTGTTACTCTGTAAGAAATAGCAAGCACTGTTATTACTCTACTCACTACCAAATAGATGTAGCAAGTGCTCATAATGCAATTACTGTATAATTACTTGGATTGCAATCCCTGGACACCTACTGTACTTGGATTCATCCCTAGATACATGATAAATAATTAATACAGTCGACTCCGCTTAATCGCCCTCCGCTTAATCGCCTCGTTTCCTAGGGAACCGAATTTTTTCTATATAAAAGTCACTGGATAATCGCCTCTCACTCCGGATAATCGACCACTCTTCAGCGCCCATGAATTCAAAGATCAGCAGTTAAAGGGTTACAGTTGACAAACAAACAATGAACACAGACGGTTTAACTGCGCGACGGATGGCAGACCGGTTGATTGAGTGACAGCTGCCACCCCGAACTAGGTGTGATAAGCCTTTCCTCTCCACCTCCCCCTCCCCTTGTCCCCCTTTGTCCCACGCTACGCATCACCGCCTTCGCCCGTCTGATATGCTACTACGCCGAAAGCCATGGTGTAGTCTCCTCCCCCCACGCCTTGATTGCGCCTGTCTGGTGGATTTCGGTTAGATCAGAGAACGTGTCATGTGGATGAACGGTCTACCCCGACCATGCCATCCTACTCCTTATTGTCTGCTGGGTTATTGCGAGGTGGCCAATGAGAGAGACCGCGGAGATCAAACATTTTGTGCGCTACAACACCATCAAACTCGAGTTTGTCCTGAGTCTGGCAACAAGAAGGTGTCAATGCACGATATCAAACCACGACATCAAAGAAATTTAATCTTCTTACCAAAATTAGGCCGAAATTACTTCCTCCGCTTAATCGCCGCTCCGCTTAATTGAACACTTTTTCCGTGATCCCGAGGATGGGTGATTAAGCGGAGTCGACTGTATCTGTGTCGCTTGCTTTTGACAAACTCGAGCCCTCAAGTTGCCAGGCATTTACCATAATGGTAGACCTTAAAAAATTACCCCAATATACCTGTATCATAAAAATTTACAATCTACTAAGTACTTTTTCAGAAATTTCTACACCTTGGATGACATAGCAATACACTGTTTGGTCAGCTCAGCAAATAATGTGGGTTTTTTTGAAGCAAGATGTAAAGCTTTAAACTATAATTTCATTCTCTGCTGCCACAACACACCCTGTAAGACTAATATGCTGTGAAAATGTTGCATCAAATTATGTGGGACACAATGGGTCAATTATTTTCAAAATAACTTATTTCTTGGCCATGAACAATCAGGATAGGAAGCCAAGGCCTGTAACACTGCATGACTGATCCATTTAAGAATTTGTGCTTCTGACTGTAGAGTCTGCTATCATCCGTTCCTATACGACAGAAGCCTGTTAACACGAAGGGACTTGCCAAATTTTTGTGAGTGAAGTGAGTTTTGTGTTATAATTTAAAAGGAAACAACATGGCAGTTGCAAACGTGCATGCATCAAATGTGATATGTTGTATTTTTGAACTGTGTGAACTGCTGGGAATCACCGTATTCTATCACCACTTTCTACAGACGCAATATTCAATGTAATCTCCATGCAACAGATCACAAACAGATGAGGAAGAGAAAACTCTGACAGCAGTGATTTGTTTTTCCTCTCTTGGCAGTGGAACATTTCTATTCTTTTTCATTACTCCCTCCCATTCCAGGTGATGAATAGCTGAAGTTTTACAAACTATGACAGAGCACTCTGCAGTGGGAATGATGAACTGATAATGTTAGTAAAGTCACTGGCTGAAAGACTTACATGAGCAGCTTTCAATGATTTTATATCAGTCCATTTCTCCTGTGGTACTTTTGTCTTCCTTAGAGTGCGCTGTATACTGGATAGGATAAATGACAAATGAAACATTATTTTATTACAATCTTGCATTCATTTATACAATTTTTTTAACATATCTAGCCTTTGTAAATCTCTCATTAAATTACTGCAACCAACTTTGCTCAATCAACGTCTGCTATAGTTTTGAGAAAACACAGTGGACCTCTGTTAATAGTGTTAACACTACTTTTGCTTAATAAAGTTAATACAATCACTCCAATTCAATAACCTTTTTTCTCACACTGAGTACTCTGGATAAAACAGTGCATTTATTATGCATTCTTAGACCTTAGTAGCCTGGTTTAAAGGTTGGTTGCATTAGAGTTCTACTGTATAATTTTTGTTGCATTTCCATGCTACAACCAATGTCTACACACCTAAACCTTCAGATCTGGAGCTTTCATGGGCCTCTCAGAATTTATCGGAGATGGAGTTAAAATAAATACTGTGACTGAAGACAAGAATGTTCCCTTTCTACTCTAGTCTCTAGACAACTTAATATGAATATGGGTTATCAATGATGAAATTGCTCAGGTGTGTAGATGCCGACTCTGCACAGACAATGGACTACTAAACTAATTAATTGAAAATAACAATACTTTGGCAAGTCCATCTCTGAGGCAGTGTGATAACTGATAGGTGATAAGCCTGCATGAGAGCATCATGGGATGCAAGATAACCCAAAGATGACACAAAGATTCTATGTTATATCACTGATCATTACCTTGTATGGATTCTGTCCAATGTCCTGTCTACATCTTCATTTTCAGAGCCAGCAAAACGGCTCATTGAGTCATCTAACATCGACATCACACACTCTTGCAGTGGCGCTGGTACCGACTGCCATCTGGAGACAGCTGCAGCCGACACTTTCCTCTGTTTTAGTGTCTTCTGTTTACATTTCGTATCTCTCTTGCCTTGCTTGCCAGCGTTTGTTACTCGTTTAGACGAATTCCTTGTTTTGTTCATCGTCGTTCCTTCCCACTACCGCACAGATGCATAAATTCTGGATTAAATCTAGTCTAGGCTAAATGTCGAGTCTAGATGAGTAAGTCGAGATTTAGCCTAGTCTAGTCTACTTTCACTTTTACTCTTTGACTGACTTGACTTGAATCATAATCAAGGTTGCCAGATAATTTTACGGTTGGGATCAAACTCCCCAACCTAAAAGCCAAGGGGGCTAACCTTTATAATAGAATAGTGGGGCAAAGGGGTGTGGATTTGAATTTTAAAGATTTAGCGAGATGCAAATACTGTTGTACTTGAGTAGTCTTGAGTATTCCCAGAACAGTTGGGGTTTTGCCACTCAAATATTGCGTGGTTGCTGCTAGACGGGTAAGCTCATCCTGTTTTACTGTGTGATAAAGCCTAAAATATTAGAAAGGCCTGGCCTGTTTAGTAGCTAGTTTTTTTTTGTTCAAAATCTCATCGGTATGAGACATTTATTCTATGTCAAAATTTGGAGGAAGAATTTTATTAAACAATATTATGTGGATTATCTTTTGGCTTCGGACCCCTTGATAAGTTATTTAACGAGGCGTGTAAAAGCTTATAGCCGATAATTATAAAAAAGAGGACATCTACACTGTAGAACATATTATTCACATGAAGTAACATAATTTCATACTGAAAGTGACCTCGTGATACTCATCTACTGGGGTAGATGCATGGAAACGTGAGCACACATATAACATAAAATGAGACACAGGACGAGACATACTAGATGTTATTAGTCACCAGCTAAAAATTATCCCCATCAAAGAGAAGATATATATTACTACAAGTATTTGACGACTCACATATGTTATATTGATACATTTGGGCAAAAATTACAGTATATTTCCACTTGGATTCCAACTTCAATTTTGCGTGGGCCTATAAAAAAAAGGTGAATTCTTACTTAACATGATAACATTTCAATTTCTGCAAATTCCAAAACGAAGTGTATTTTGATCTTAAAAATGCTTGCTGTCTCATTTTGTACTTGTATCCGCCCTTTTTTAAAAATTTAATGGATATTTCCCTTTCAGCACATTTGAATTTTGAACAACAACAACAATAACAATGAAAAACTAGTTTACTTGGGGTAAAAAAAAAAAACCAAACTCCAAACTAAAGCTAAGAGGTGTATGTTTTTCCTCTGAAATTAACGACGAGTGAACGCAATGTGTAAAAAAAAAATGATCTGTGATCGTTCGTAAAAAAATTTTGGCTCCAAAAGAGCTAATTTGGCAACCCGGTTCACAACCAACAATCAGCCTGAAACGTGAAAATAGCAAAAGATCACTTGGTATGTCGTGTAAATAAGCTTAGTCGTTAGAATAGCACAGCCTAAACTTATTCTATTCGCACGGTATCCGGGTGTCTTTTTCTTTGGCTCAGATTGAAGGTATGAAGATGCCAATGTATTTTTCACTGTTGGCTTTATTAGGTTTTACACCTCTCNTAATTAAGGTTCTGGTATTCCAAATTCAAATGTAAAGTTTGATAGAGTAAGCCAGAAAAAGTATTCTGCATTTTTATTGCCTCAGCATGATTTTGTTTGGCATATCTACTGTTCACAGAGGAATTAAAACATTCATACCAACATGCTATCACCCGTTCGCACAGCACTGGCTAGACAGCTGGGCCATGTAGCGAGAACGTATTTGACGTAAGCTTATGGCCGCCACGCGCGCNACAATCACAAATTTTATACTTGAGTGACTAAACCTCACCTATTCTGAGTCTACACATACATTTGCACCTATCTAAGCCTTGAAATTAAAATCCAACCCCTTCCCCCCCTCCCCATGGCCANTTATGACATACACTTGAAAGACTGTTTTATTGAAATAATAGGGTACCGTCTGATTTAATATGGTCTGTAGGACGGTTCAGTCTTCCTTTAAAGGTTGTATCTTGCTGTACTGATTCCAGGGTATGAAATTAAATACGATGAAGAATCCATATCAACTTTATTACATACTCAGTTAATAAAATATAAATTATGCAGATGAAAGAATAATATTGTTATTTGATGGAATAAAGAAAAAAAAGTATTAAGGGAAGACTGCACCGGCCTACATACCATATTAAATAATACGATACCATATTATTCCAATAAAACAATCTTTCAAGTGTCTGCCATAATGATATAACGCCTCTGCAGGCCCCAGACAACCCACAGGGTTACATTATCCAAAGTCCGAATTGTTACAACCACTGCGCGCGTGGCGGCCATCAGCTTACGTCAAATACGTTCTTGCCACATGGCCAAGCTGTCTAGCCAGTGCTCTGCGGACGGGTGATAGCATGTTGGTATGAATGTTTTAATTCCTCTGTGAACAGTAGATATGCCAAATAAATCATGATGGGGCAATAAAAATTGAGAATACTTTTTCTGGCTTACACTATCAAACTTTACGTTTAAATTTGTTATACCAGAACCATAATTAAAAGCTGAATAATACATTGTCAGGTACAGGTGTCTGTAACTGCTGGAACGTAAGTGACGTCAGCGTTTTTGCCGCAAGCCTCTGCTGATCGGGGATGGGGAATAACTCTGGACGCAAGGGCCAAACCCGGTAACTCTAGCTCTCCTTTGCGTCATATTACATACGCGCACGGTAACAGAACAATTCTCTTTCTTCGCAAAATTGACTCGGTGGGCACCATAGATAATTTTTAGAGAGAAAAGTATTGAAAAACGGAAAATTATTTTTGATATGCGTGTCCTACTTTATGTGAGGTATTAAGTGAATAAAAACCAGAATTCCCATAAACGGAATATAGCATAGAAATAAATAAATAAATAAATAAATAAATAAATAAATAAATAAATAAATAAATAAATAGATGGATCAACATACTTTTTAGAATGCGTGCCCGTCCAAGTGTCTGACCGACTTGACCAGGTCAAATTTTAATTACAAACTTTCATCCGGGTGTTAACCACCATGGTGGTCGTGGACGTTAAATACATTAAACAGCAAGCAAGCAAGCAAGCAAGCAAGCAAGCAAGCAAGCAAGCAAGCAAGCAAGCGAGCGAGCAATCCAGGAAAAAAATCTTACACCTATGCTTGTACTCAGTGCATTGTATCGAACAGAATATACAGATGTGATCAGTAAAGACTTGTTTGAACTAAATATCGGTGTCAGATATACGTAAAAGTCTGAAACACTCAAGCGTGACAACTAACGTGTAATGTGTAACCTAAACATGCGGCAGCTGTGCTTATAATAATAATAATAATAAAGAGAATTTCTAAAGCGCCTCACCCCCGAAGAGCTCGAGGCGCTTTACATCGTAAAAATTCGCATACATTAAAAATTTCCTTCAAACACCAGACATACCACAAGCACAAACATACACACTCACACGCACTTATTTCACAATATAGACGTAAAATTCAAAACTATTCCTGATAGAGCAGGCATCCCAAATACGGACTGCAGCCGCTACTTATGACATGTACTTCACAAATAGATGTGTTTTTAACTGGCATTTGAAAGATTCAAAACTGGAAGAATTTCTAATATTTTCTGGCAATGAATTCCAAATAAGAGGCCCAGAATAACAGAAATAACAGTATGCTTGTGGCATACTACGACTTTTTGGCCTCTAGACCCCTGTGCTTATAAAACCATGCCATATGTAGGTTTTGTTCAAACAATTTCTTTCCCTCCGATGCACCAAATGCTCACACCGACCGCAGCCAACACCAACTCTGACAGAGGATTAAGGTAACAGACCTGTGTGAAAATCTTTAATTAAAATGTACACAGAAAAGATGTGAGACAAGCCGAGACGGAAAGGAGTAAGAAAAGGATTCTGGTAATAATTTACTTTACCTGCCACATTAAGGCATGATTTCTCTACTTTTGTCATCACCAGCGATGCCATCATCATCATCATCATCATCATACATCTGAAAATACAACAACTGTTAATATTCTTCACATTTTTGAACGTCTGAAAGTTTATTACACACACCGAAAAAAAATATAACAAATATGATTGCACATTTAGACATTAAATAAAAAGCAACAACAACAACAACAACAACAACAACAACAACAACAACAACAACAACAACAACAAAACCTAGATCTTAAAACAATACTATAGCCAAGGGTGCATTGCAAAATTATGGAAGGAATTTCATAAACAACTTGTTGGTTGTCACTTAGGCGTGCGTCTTTGGCTCACTGAAGTACATTTTTATCTGAGGTAAATATAATATAATTCTTTGCGCTCTGTAAAATGTTATCCTCAGGCTGACGAAAAACAGTCAAACATTAGACAGGTGTATGAAAAAAAACTGATGGGATTCTATTGTAAATAAGACTGATGGCTTTGGGCACAACACAGCTGGTTCTGTCAGCAGACCACGTCAATAGACTGTTTTTCAACTGTCACATTTTTGATTTTCTGAGAAAATGAAACTATGACTTTTCACCACTGGAATATATAAAAATGAATGGGAATAATATTAATAATTTGTATGAAAGTTGATATTTCAAGAACCACAGCACGTTAAATGCCGCAACTAAAATACAGGTATGAAGATGACAATAGCACCTGGCATAAAAATATCCAATTTTAAATAGTCCCTATAAAATCAGAAAACTGGGGTGGGGGAAGGGGTTGGATTTTAATCTCAAAGACTTCGATAGGTGTAAATACATGTATAGACTCAGAATAGGTGAGGTTTCGTCATTCAAGTATAAAATTTGTGGGTGGTTGTTAGTGGTGGGTAAGGTTACCCTGTTTACTGAATGAAAAGGCCTAAACAACATGTTTGGAAAGTATTTTGACACGGCACCCCAGGATAAGTTAATGAGAGGTATAAAACCTAATATAGCTAACAGTGAAAAAAACATTGGTATCTTCATACTTATATAGGAAGTTACACCAAGAAGTTACTTTGCAGTGAATGGTATAGTTTCTCAAGAGCCCAGACATGCATGAAGCAACAGAGCATTATTGAGAGAGACTTTTGACAATTTTAATGGATAATTTGTAAGTTATAACTTTGTCGAACTTTCAAGGATCCAAATTAAGTAACACGATTAGTCTACATATAGTTTCTCGTCGTCTATCTGTGTTGGCTTGTTGTCAAAACCGATTATGTTGTTATCTGACCTCTCTTGGGTCACGTGCACCAGATCCTATGCAACAATAATGTCAAGAGTACATATTTGCGATAAACAAAATACAGTAGATGCACGTTTACGGAATAAGAAAGGGAATAAAAGCTATGATAATCTTAAATATACTATATGATTACAGTAATTTTTAAACTTTCTATTGTGTATATTTTTTTTCAGTTTTATTCAATAATTAGATATAAAATTCAAGTCACGTATATTGCAAACATATGCAAAATAACAATATAGATGAAAAGCGATCAAAGATAAAAACAATTAAAAATCAGACGAAGGGATCTCCTCGGATTTGTTTCAAAGATGATTAAGTCGATACACATTTAAATCAAAATGAACTGTTGTGCAGCAAATTGAATACTAAATACTAATGATCTCTTCTATAAAAAGGATGTCTTTTAGAACAGAGATGAGGAGGTCTCGTATATATGTATGTATGTATGTATGTATGTTTGTACAAATAATTATTTTACTCGTTGGAAGTCTAGGGAATGTCCATTACAGATTTAAAAGTGGATTATATAAAGTAAATATCTGTAAGAGCGAAGCATCATTTTTGTCCAGATTTTGTAGTATAAGTGCAATAATTGGCTCTTATAACATTTGGCGACGTAGATGTAAGGATTATGGATTTCAGCTCTTTGATCTGTAGCTTGCTGGTCATACTTGTACATCTCTAGTGTCCTGTAACAATTTCCATACTGATCTGATGTAAGTATTAAGGTTCCTTAATATATGATATCGTGTCATTGTACCCTGTACAACTTTGGAAATAAAGAACTTTGATATGTATGTATGTATGTATGTATGTATGTATGTATGNTGTGTGTGTGTGTGTGTGTGTGTGTGTGTGTGTGTGTGTGTGTGTGTGTGTGTGTGTGTGTGTGTGTGTCTGTGTGTGTTTTCTTCCTTTTATAATATTTTATCTGTGCCCACCTCTTGGCTCCCCTTCGTACTCATCTCTTTTATGTGTGTGTGTGTGTGTGTGTGTGTGTGTGTGTGTGTGTGTGTGTGTGTGTGTGTGTGAGAGAGAGAGAGAGAGAGAGAGAGAGAGAGTGAAGTGAGACTGCCTAGGCTAAAAGTCTGGATAGTTGGAAACATATATAAGATTGAAAGAGATAGAAAGAGAGTGATAGCAAATGGAAGAAAATTTAAAAAAAAATAAAAATTGAAATTTGATGTAGAACTTGACATAGAATAGAGGGAGTCATTTTGAGTCAATGACAGTAAACACAGAAGCTACTTGTCTTGTTTAACCAAAAAAAACAACAACAAAAAAACCCCAAATGACCTAATTACACCAACGATGGGGATGACAATACACATGTTACATATTATGTTACATAATATTGGTCAAACCACAATATATTAGGAGTATTACAGTATAGACATGAAGATACCAATAGTGTCTGGCAAAAAGATATGCGCTTTTATTACAGTCCATATAAACAGAAAATTGGCTATGGGAGAAGAGGGGAAGGGGTTGGATTTGAATTTCAAAGGCGTTGATATAGACACACACTTTTATAGACTCAGAATGGGTGGGATTGTACCATACAAGTGTAAACTGTGTGATTGTTGTTGCTAGGTGGGTAAGGTTATCCTGTTTACTATGTTAAAAGACCTAAAATCTCAACTAGTTTGACTGGTTGCCAACGTTCTCAAAATCTAATGGTTTTAGGGCGCATTTCTTGGTGTTAAAATTTGGAGGAAGAGATAAGTAATAAGTAGGGCAAGTATAATGGCTGTGGACACATTAATAACTAATATTATAAGTCAGTGAGAGATGTAAAAGTTTATGTATAACCAACAGTGGAAAAAAGACAGACAGACAGACAGACAGACAGACAGACAGACAGACAGATGCACACGTACACGCACGTACCACGCACGCACGCACGCACGCGTGCACAAGCACACACACACAGACAGACAGACACACACACACACACACACACACACACACACACACACTCTCTCTCTCTCTCTCTTTCTCTCTCTCTCTCCCTCTCTCTCACTCTCTCTCTCGGCATATGAATATTTAATGAGTATTTACGAATTGACGAATACATTGGCATGTTCATACACGTGAAAGGCTGAGAAGTGAATCAGTGTAATAAAATATCAGCAAGATGATTTCCACAAGAGCAGATAACACAACCAGGGCAATAATCGAGCTCATTATCTGTTGATGTTTAGTGAAATGACATAGTTAATCTTCAAGCTACCCAACACTTTATCTCCACTACCAAACCTCGTACCCATCACTCTGATTCTCCCCATCTCTGCCCGACCTGCCGTGTAAAGTGATTGTGTTGCGGGTACCCCCCTGACCCCTTGCACCCAGTATACAGACAGGAGCCCCGGCTGACCCAAAGCATGTGGCTGCACGGTATATGAACTTATGCGGGAACTGTTTCTCTCTTCGTATCAGCTCTCCGACACTGACTTCTTTGCCCTGTCCATGTGGATGGGCAACTATTACTGCTGTAGGTGTCACGTCTTCTGATTCACAAGCGCTGTTGGTATTAAGACTGTTACGCAGCCGCTCCCAGGTTCGAACCATTTCCTCAAGTTTGTCGCTTCCTTGACGATCGTGTGTGATGCAATGAATCACACAAAAGTCTTGCTCTGTGCTGTCGAACCTCACTCCCACCACAGTCAGTGCTGACCACTTGTCAGGACTCTCGCAAGGGTCAAACCACAAGTCACATTTAGTACGTTCAGGCTCGCCATCGTCGTGAAACACATGTTTAGCCGTAATGATCTGAAACTGACCCCATTGTTTTCTGGCAGTGACTGGAGCGCTAACACAACTCTGACACGGACAGGTCTTCGAGTCTTCAACACTGAACTGCCTGGACACACGCCACACAATGCCACTGGCGAACGCTGCTTGGCCATCAGCTTCCGGCACACGTTGGCTTTGATCTGTTGACCCCTCCTTACTCAGTCTAACTGTGACGTCAGACATGGCTTTGATATAGTTCAAGACATAGTCATCTTGCCAACAATCTGGCAGATGCTGCAGACCAAAGTCTCTCACGGGGATGAAGTCCGAAGATCTGTGCTTTCTGATGCATATCTGTTGTTCTTCATAGAAGCTGTTTCTGTCGCCTGGATCTAGGTCAGCTTGCTGATGACGTGCTAGAAAGAATAAATTTAAAGAAGCAACTCATCAACTACAGGCAAGTGTCACAGTCTGGTAACAGTGGTCATGTACTCTGTAGCAGGGCAGAGTAAAAGCAGCTTCCTAACTGCGTGAACTTGAAAGTATTTAGATAAATTATGTCAGCTAAATATCAGGCACAAAGTTGACAGCTTAATATCATAATATGTCGTTCTTGCTTTGTACTGTTGAACCTCGATATTAGGTACTCATTTAATAAGTATACCTAGTTATTAAGTATGAATCACAAGCACTGATTCATGTTATTGCATCATCATTCAGGTGGACTTGATTTAAGTATACTTTCTCCATGTACAATAGCATACTTTACATCGAGGTTCTACGGTGGTTATAACAGCCTAAAACAAATATGGATTCTGGAACTGGTCATGTCAAGTGTATCTTGAAAGAAGATACATTTACTAGTGCAAGTATGTTACTTCTTTCTTCAAACAAACAAACAAAAAAATATATATATAATATATTTCTCATATAAACAGGGCCTATATATATACGGTGACATAAAAGGGTGTAACATTTTTTTTGTTACGTCACGGGTTTCACAAATTTGACATCTGACCTGCTTACAATGACAATGACAATGACAAAAAGATTATGAATACTTTGATTGGAAGCCATGGAAACCTCTAGGCGTTTGAATATTTGACGTTGTTTATTTTGTAATTATTTTCACTGAATTGAGGTTTCCCTCTGTCTAGATTTGCAGTCGTCGGCATTAATGCATGCTCAACCATAGTTCATGAAACCTGACGGGCATGGCATGGCAGAGGTGGTCTAAAGTTTCATAGATGATTGTGAGCTGTTTGGATCTACTTTGTGTCTCGTAATTGTGTGGTTCATCAATTCAGTTGTGATGATGTTTCTCAAACACGGAGAGGACCACTTCAGGATCATTTTCACAATTAAAAGTTCATTTTTAATCAGTTAGAGTTTATATGGTAAAAATGATCTGAAATTCGTGTTTGTTTGAAATCTTGTTTATGAAATTCATTATACATTTATCGTAAGCGCTCGCCAGAGGCTCGCGAATACGATAAATTTTAATGTATAACTTAATTCATATATCTGATATCAAACAGAGACTCTTTACATAACGCCTATTTATGTAACGGAAACTTACTAGTACATGCACCAAGATATATATTTTTGTGAGCCCTTGTACTGTTTTCAGTATCAGCATTTTAAAGATTTCCTAAATCACGATTACACATCAAGCTTTGAGAAACAGACACAAAGCTGTCATAGTAGTGTTTTAGCTTTTGCAGGAGAACACTAACTGAACATCAAACTTATACTGTTCCATCAAAAGATGAAAGAAAGGAGGATTGCTTTCATGAAGCAAGTACAATATGTAAACTCTGAACTAACTCTGACTACATTTCAAATGCTCTCTCTGTCGTAAAATTATACGATTTCAGGGATGTTTACTTTCTGCTACATGTACGCATAGATTGTGATAAAAAAAGTAGTGATCTGACATTACCCTAAGAATGTAAAATAAAGACGGAACACTGAATGGCAGCTTTTGTGCACCCGGGTTCACTTACTCTCTCTTCCTGTCCTGTCAGAATCCTTTCCACTTACAAGAGGGTAAGATTCCCGATCGTCATGGTGCACACCGATAGTGCCCATGGTTGCGCCTCTCATTCGCCGGTACAGGAAATATATTATACCAATTGCCAGAGCACCAATAACTATTTCAGCAATGATGATTCCAAAGACATTCATTCCTGAGCAGTCATGTTTGCTAGTCTGTCTCATCTTGTTCTCACAGATCTTACAAGCAGTCTCGGAATGGTTAGACTCGTCCATGAAAGTTCCACATGGGCAGTGTTTGCAGGTACCATTTGTGTGGTCGTCACTCACAGTGAGATACTGACCTTCTGCACAGACTTTCACATCTTCTGAAACGTGAATAAACAGTAGCAAAACAAACTATAATCATACATTAAGCACAATAATAATTGTGGAAAGTGAGGCAGAGATAGCAATACCAGTCATCATGAACCGTCGTCTCTATATTATTATATTAATAACATCATTCCTCACTGCCGCGATTATTTAAAATAGTCCATGTTGTCCCTAGCCCTTGTTGCTGTTGTTGTTGTTGTTGTTGTTGATGATTTTTTTTTTTTTGTGGGGACGAAAGAGAGACACCAAAACATATGTCAGCAAATACAATAGTTACAACAACAGAATATAACGATATTTTGAAACTCTAAAAATGTATCAGTACCGTGATGGTGAATGACATGCCAGACAAAATTATTGAACAAACCTGCAAATAGAGGTCGGCATTCTGGTCCTCCTGGAGTATCAACGACTGTCATGTTTGGCTGCCGACAGCACACGGTGTCACAGACGTGCTCACACTTCTTGCCCTCATACATTCCATCACTTGCATTGCATTTCTTGCATGGTGAACATCCTAAGCCATTCATCTGGTCTCCTTTAGACTGGTTGATATAATACCCATCTTCACATCCGATTTGCGCTGGGTGTGTGCTGTTACACGGCTGAATGATAACGGCGTGTCTCGGCAGGTAGTCTTTGGATGGACCTTGACATTTGATGCATTCATTCGTGACATGATAATCATGAGGCATGTAGGTGTTATTTGGACACTGAACGCATTTTGAGTGCTCTGTGCTGAAAAACTGTCCTCGCCTACATATCCAGTATCTGTCCACACACACCAGAACGCCATCTTTGTTAGGCAGGACATTGGAATTCTCTGAAAGGCAACAATGACTGTCCTCATGAATCTTACAAGGAACAAGCTCGTGGTGTGGAGGATTTAGTTGCCCACAATCAGTGCATTTCTCACACCTGTGTTTTCTATAATAGCCTGCTATGCAGTGAATAACTGCGTCATGTGTTTCATTGCACGGTATGATGACAGTCTCTAACGTGCTATCTTCTGGCTCAGTGCAAGGAAAACATTCTCTGTGCTTGTGGTCGTAATGTGGCATGAATGTCCCATCAGGGCAAGGAATGCAGACATCTCCGCCACCTCCTGGTGCTGTATACTGATAAGTTCCATCTTGGCAGTTGATGAGTGAGATAACATAACCTGGAAGCAGAATAACCGTAAACATCGTCAGAAATGTTGCTATGGTTGCCATGTCTAGAGAACTAGAGGCTAATCGCATTGAACAATGGTAGACTTATCGTTGCAGTATCCAAAACGTATCTAAACATGTACGGTGCGTTAGTGCCGCTTGTCGTATCCAAAAATAACGATGACGCTCTATCTCTTAAAGTCTGACTGTAGGACTTTTCTAACAGTAACACGTCGGCTGCTTCACTGGCTTGCAGTCTGCCTCAACACTGCCGAAGACCTCGCTTATATTACACAACGCTGTGGGAAAATCCAATATACTAAAATATTCAGGCCCACCTACAATTAGCAGTTGACCTTTACTCCATTAACTATAGTCCGTCCAACAATACATGGTTTTCGTTTTTTTGGGAATATCTCCGGTTTGCTTTGATCAATCTTGGTCAAAGTTTGCATAGCCTGCTCTTTCAGTTTGCCTTAACTAGAAACTATTTTTTGACATTGATAGAGTTTGAAATAAAAAAATGTTTTCTTCATAAAGTTCTATAAAAAACTCAGAACAAACAAAACGGCGAAAATAAGATTACTTACAGCTTCACGGAATATGATGTGCTGACCTGAAGCTTTCGTTGACGCAAATATTCTTGATGTGGATAAACACAATGCATGTTTTAAGCAAGGTGTAATACTCCGATTAAGAAAGAACTTTGCCACTTCGTGTTTTATGCTAGTCAGTAAGTTTTCATAGCGCTCATGGTATTTTGTACCTCTAATACTTGAATTTTTAGTCCACCTTAGATGCTTTTTTTTTTTTTGAATCTTTGGAAACAACAACAACAACAACAACCTCAAACTTAAAATCGCAAAATTCCAGGATGGTCATACATTGCTGTACGTTGCTACGTAAACAGGTCAATGATGTGTGTTTTGTATCGTGGTATACGCCATCTGTCAGTAGCTAAATGAAAGGTTGCATTTAACAGAAATATTTGGATTTGCTCTTATGGGAACCTAATTTACAGCTTTCGTAGACGCTAACATTCTTGATGTGGATAAATGTAATGCCTGTTTCAAATCAAATGGTTCAATTTTATGACTTTCAACAAAGGAAGTATTCATGTGGTCTAGACCTCTTTAATCTTTCTGACATGGCTGGCTGCATTATCTGGTTACCCGGCGATGTGAACTGCAGTATTTGTTAAACGTTAAAATCTGTGTTGTAACTTGTTGTAACGGGCAACATCATTCTTTAAATGGGTCCAGATAAGTTCCATGGGATGTAGGCCAGACTGGTGCGGGAGAGGCCTATATCTGGCCGTCCTCTCCAATGACGCAGTTAAGTTCATAGAACATGCATGATTGTATCATGAATCTGTTCACCAAAGCATACAATTCAGCTTCCTTAAATCGTTTGAACAAGATAGGGAATATTCCTAAACCAGTTTTTCTCATCAGCATTTGTGCTAGATGATGCTGGGAGCTAGAAGTCAAAGTGTTTCTCAGAATGGTGGGAATCATTGTCCATGATGACCGTTGGATTTTGAGATGGGGCAGTGGACAAGGAACTGACTAGTCCACGAATATTTCAGCGTTCATTTCATGAATATACTGGGGGCCAACATGATACAATGTGAAGACCTTGTCACAGACGTCCATACAACCCATGCTTTTACCACGAATATGGAAATCAACGATTCTTTGGCCGGTGCGAAATTGCATTTTTTTGGCGCCACTTGCGTCTTGTGATGTTCAATATGTCCCACCCTTATTCCAGTTTGTTAAAAATTTTCTGCAAAGGAGCAATAGATCTAACAACTATGGCACGCCAATTTCCAGTGGATTCTATAGGAAACAAACATGAAAATGAGGCGTCATGATAAAGAAACAAGGCCATCAGTGGTTAGAACGTCCACTTTTGCGATGTCATGTCTGGAGAATAGGTGGCATCAGAGGGACTCCCCTTGTCTTCCTTAACTTATGATCACGATTCGCTTCGCTCTTCTGATTGGTCAGACTTCTGTTAAAACCTACGCAGTATAACACCTTACTTGAAACATGCACTAAATTTATCCATAACAAACGTGTTTGCGTCTACGAAGGCTCTGTGTCCTTACGTGACACTAAATAAAGCTGTGAAAAAAAGCTATTGTTCACCATTTCGCTGCTGCCGAGTTTTTTTTAAAATAAAACTTTATGAAAAAAAAACCTTTTTTATTTTCAAACTCTATCGAAGTCAAAAAATAGTTTTCTCGTTAAGGCAAATTGAAAGAGGAGGCTATGCACAATTTGACCAAGATTGATCAAAGCTCACAAGGAGATATTCCGAAAAAAGGAAAACCGTTTATTGTTGGACGAACTATACAAGGAATGCACGTTGTACATTACCCTTTGTGGAACAATTATAAATGGATATCACTGCTGACGACAGCTTCATAAAAAATACTCGCTACACAGCTGCATAGATCTATAAATAGAGATCTATGCATAGCTGTTGCAGTTGTTACCGTTCTTAGAACACTCTAAATAATACGGAAAGGAGGAGAAGGGCAGGATAAAGGTAGCCAAAACTATCGCATGAAAAGCAAATAAGGCAATGGCTGGTTTTGTCTGGTCTGTTCGGCGTCGCAAAAGGCTGCAGGAGCCTAATTGGTCAAAAAAACTGGACTATCCGAGTCGATAGTAGCAGAGTAGAAATAATCATAATAATATAACATGAAACCACATCTCAAAAGTGGTGAAATTCAGTTTTGAATTTGTAAAAAAATAATTGTTGCAGGCAGTGTTTCCCAATGGCTTCAGCGGATTTCATTTGTGTGGACCTGTGATCTGCAAAAGAAGGCCAAAATTTTAAAACCTTTTTCATGTAATTTAAAATTGTGAAAAATTTAACCAAAGGACCCCCACCGTAAACAGTATATAATCTGAGCACAGTGGTGGCACCAGACCAGCAGACTAGTCTTGGCCATCTCGGAACGTTCCTGTGGTTCGAGAAGAAATTTTTATTAAATGGCTCAAATATGCTTTTACAATTTGGTTCCTGCAACCAAAAGGGACCTTCCTTCTACATGTATTCTGTGGGCGGTCCTTGATAAAGGAAGTATCGGTGTACGATTTTGGGTTAGTGCGCACGAGTCATAGAGAAGAAGGGTCCACACCTACTAGAGGTTTGTTTGGATCATATGGATCGATAACAAGGCGGCAATCAACAAATTTATTAGCCGGACGTTTAATCATGAGCCTTGTGTCGAAGGTGGATGTGGCAAGAATCAAGGATGGTATGTATACCAATGAAGGAAGCAAAGATAATAAAAATAGCAAATACCACTCACAAGTCAGTACAGTATTTTCTGTTTCTTCTCTTTGGCATTGATCTCAGCCGTTTAGACTTGCCCAGAACCTGATGCTCCTCTTGTTAAGAAAGAGGTACGGCTTGCCTTTTCGTCAAATTGCAGGGATCAAACAAACACAGCCCATGTTTGAAGTACACGTAGTTCGTAGTATCTGGATCATAAACAATAAGATGTGATCAAACAAACTCAGTCTGTTTGAAGTAGTACACGTAGTTCGTAATATCTGGATCATAGACGAGAAGATTTGATCAAACAAACACAGCCCATGTTTGAAGTACACGTAGTTCGTTATATCTGGATCATAAACAAGAAGATGTGATCAAACAAACACAGCCCATGTTTGAAGTAGAGCACGTAGTTCGTAGTATCTGGATCATAAACAAGAAAATCTGATTAAACAAACACAGCCCATGTTTAAAGTACACGTAGTTCGTAATATCTGGATCATAGACGAGAAATTGCTGACAGTCCTCACTATTTACAACACTGTAATGCATGACTCAGTCATGGGAGCTTTTCCAGATTACGTAGTCCTCATACAACATCGCTGAGTCTTGGTGAGATTGATATTAATCGTTAAAATTAACCAGCTGCCGCGGGATAATTGAAACAGGCAGTAGTCCATAATATAAAAAGGAGCGTTTCGCAACATACGAGAGAGAATTGGAGAAAGAACTGGAAAAAAATGAGAGTAGATTAAATATCTAAGTGCGGAGACGAGAAAATGTAAAACAGTGACGTCGACTAGTAATGAATAAGCTAGAGACTAAAACTTGGTGATGGTATTTATTATCTTAATTAATGAGAGTGAGGTTAAGGACAATTTGTTCATCCATTTTATTACGTATGAAAATGGTTTGTCTCTGAATGGCTACACTCTTTATGTTGGCAGGCACTAATCACGACAAAGCTCCGCCATGTGTTAAATGATATTTTGATCATCGTGTACGGTCAGGACAAGATTAATAAACTTTTCAAACTTTTAAAATTAAACTTAACATCTAATAGCGTTAGTTGCGGCTTTTAGAAGGCCTAATACTGTTCTGTAGTACAGTTCAGGATAAGCGGCAACAGTACTGTTCTGAAGAATCTCTTGTCTCTTATTATAGAAAGGAGCAGTCCTGGTACAGAATACAGAAGAACAGTACAAGACACTGGTCGAAAACAGTATGTATAAGTACAGGGTTGGGCTAGTTCAGTACAAAAGTCAGTTCAGATCAAGTTCAGATCGCTTTGGGGAAAAAAAGTCTTATGATCAAGTTTGGTTCAGTTCCATTAAACTGAGTAGTTTTCAGATCAGATCATCTCCTCTTGGTTTTTGAAATCGGCATTCGGTTATGATTTTCGAGGAAAATATGAACTTAACTGAAATTTAGGTAGAAAATTAAAGTTCACATCAAGCACCGAAAATAGCTACATTTCAGATTCAGATCAGTTAGTCTCAAACAGTTATTGAACTCGATCAAGTTCACGAGAACTGAACTTAAGTTCACAAACTGTGTTCATATGATCTCAGTTCTGCCCAACCCCGTAAAAATACTGCTATGAGAATGTGCATAGACAGAGGTAAGCATATCTAACTGGGATCGATAAGATAAAAGCTCAACCCTGTCCTTTTAATATGAATCACGTTTATAATCTCAAGTCACAAAGGCTCAGCTATAGTGACAAGGAAATGCGGCATAAGGTTACAGGCCTGTAATTGTACTTTCACTTTGTGGTCCTACAAAACTTAGGGGGTATGTTTCATCTCCCCTTTTCCCTCTTTTGGCATGCCCTGCTTTCAGTAATAAGGGCTCCAGGGGGGAAATTTTGATATCATGGGAATCTGTGTCCATTTTACTTTACTTTACCAGGCACTATTTAGTCCTGGGCTGGAACTGCCAGGTCNGCGGCAACAGTACTGTTCTGAAGAATCTCTTGTCTCTTATTATAGAAAGGAGCAGTCCTGGTACAGAATACAGAAGAACAGTACAGGACACTGGTCGATAACAGTATGTATAAGTACAGGGTTGGGCTAGTTCAGTACAAAAGTCAGTTCAGATCAAGTTCAGATCGCTTTGGGGAAAAAAAGCCTTATGATCAAGTTTGGTTCAGTTCCACTAAATTGAGTAGTTTTCAAGATCATCTCCTCTTGGTTTTTGAAATCGGCATTCGGTTATGATTTTCGAGGAAGATATGAACTTAACTGAAAGTTAGGTAGAAAATTAAAGTTCACATCAAGCACCGAAAATAGCTATATTTCACTTTCAAATCAGTTCGTCTAAAACAGCAACTGAGCTCAGATCAAGTTTACGAGAACTGAACTTAAAGTCCAGAAAATGCGTTCATGTGATCTCAGTTCTGCCCAACCCATTAAAAATACTGCTGTGAGAATGTGTATAGACATCTAACTGGGATCGATAAGATAAAAGCTCAACCCTGACCTTTTAATATGAATCACTTTTATAATCTCACGTCGCAAAGGCTCAGCTTTAGTGACAAGGAAGTGAGGCTGATAAGCCCATTCTTGGAAGTAAGTAACATCTCTTGCCAAGATACTAGTTACAAAGGCAAAAACAAAAATGTTTATATGTTCAATATGTTGTTATTAGCTTGCCACCTATATCACAGCTCAGAAAGGAAGACAGGTTTTTTTTTTGTTTGTTGCTGATCCAGCTTCGTGTGGGCTTTTGCCCTACTGCTCTTTGCCATGAAGTGATATCTTTGAGAGGTTTGTCTCAATGATTGTGTCGTGCTATACAAGGACGAAGGTGAAAAATCTGTCAGGTCAGCCAGCTAGGGGCAGTGGAAACGTTTGGTCACTGTCTCTCTTGGCGGAAAAATAATAGTAAAATAGAAGACAAGGAATTTTTTTGCTCCCGTAGGGAAATTGGTTTACAATGTTATACATCTCAGTCATAATATAAACACGTATAACAGTCCATATCATACATATAAATACATAACATTACAAATGAAACACATAATAAAGTCATTGTCAGTCGCCCACGCGGCCACTGTGCAGGGCCCTGGCTTCAGTGAACTGAAGTTTGTGAACTGCGTTTATATGATCTCAATTCTGCCCAAGCCTGGACACGGACAATCAAATTGCAACGGAGAGAGATACCGCCGTTAATTTTTGCCATCAGCTATTTGTTTGCTGTGATTTTGTCCATCTTATGAGTTGGTGACTATGCTCAGGGCCTGAGGGCACATTAATACCGCTGAAAGGATCCAGTGCACCCCTCTGACCTGGGACTTTTGCTCCTTGTGTGCTCCTGTACAAGCACGTGTGTGTGTATGTATATTTGTGAGTGCATGCGAGTGTAAAAGCAGCTGTTCTCTTTTCACCATGCATGCGTCCGTGCGTGCGTGTGTGTGTGCGTGTGCGTGCGTGTGTGTGTGTGTGTGTGTGTGTGTGTGTGTGTGTGTGTGTGTGTGTAAGTGTGTGTGTGAAAAATCTAGCTTAGTTATGAATCTGTGTCTTATGTGCTTTAGGTATGTGCATGTGTTATATAGGGACAAACTAATTTATCTAATCTTACACCCTACCCGTCTCGGCCGGTTAGTAACTATGTAGGTCCTACCGTATTGTGCGGGCCAGGCCTTAATCAAGAGCAAGCTGCAAGAACAGCATG
Source organism: Ellobium chinense (assembly GCA_033807755.1). Lineage (NCBI taxonomy): Eukaryota > Metazoa > Mollusca > Gastropoda > Ellobiida > Ellobiidae > Ellobium > Ellobium chinense. Next base: position 140,413 of record JAWQUT010000581.1, on the reverse strand, counting down.
ATTTGATTTGCATTAGGGCTTAACACCTTCTTTTAGATGAAGGAAGAGGAAGAAGATCTTACAACCTCCGGGTTTTTTTATAAGTGTCTCGCCATACTTGACTGTTGTCATCGCGGCATCTGTGCTTAATAATAAACTCCACTGTGATATTTTACATCGGCACTATTTACAGCATTATTTGTAACGCGATTTGATGGTGTTGATACAGATTAGAGACGTAGCAAGATTTCTCTCTCTCCTCCCTCTTTCTCTCACCTTTGGTGATTTCAGACAGTCTGCAGTCAGTGTGGATCCAGATCCAGGACAGAATTTTAAAAAGTACTTATCTCCATTTATGCAATGGTTACGATTTTGTTTTCATTAGCGAGCCAGAACTATCGTAGTATTCTTCGTAAAATTAAGATTTTGTAGTACTGACGTGGAAGAGGTTCTATTGAAGAATGTTTGTTGTTGCTGTGACAGGTAGACAGGTAATTACATTAGATGTAAATAATATTCTTGTTGAATTTTCCTCTCTAGGCTGACTTTTACCTGAATATGGTACCATCATCACTTTCAAGGCCTTGGAATGTCTTTTACGTATGTTTGGCTACAGCCCATCTTCCCCTTTGCCTTTAAAAAAAAAGTCATTAAAAGAATGTTCACTAAATTTCAGTTAGAAATTATCTTAATATGCTCCTTTTGTTTCATTTTTTTTTTTGGTGTTGTTGTTGAAAAATCACGTCTCCCCGGTTCCCCGACAATGGTGATTCACTGTTTAAAACTTTCCTTATGATTCTTCAGTATGGGTCAGCGTCAGCCGGTGTGCCTGGCCAGGACGTTGCTGAGGAAGACGCAGATCTTGATATTGGATGAGGCCACAGCAGCTGTAGACATGGAGACTGATGACCTCATCCAGAAAACAATCAGGACAAAATTCAGTGGCCGTATCATACTCACCATTGCCCATAGACTCAACACTGTCATAGACTATGATAGGTCAACAAATGTACAGTTATCCATATCATTTGCGGAGTAAAAAAGAATTATCAATGTTCATGAGCAAATCATTCTATAATTCTGGAAAGTCAACTTCACTCATCGACAGTTCCGTTTTTGAATGACGATGTGCAGTCAGTTACCAGAATTACTTTGTTCAATATGGCCAAAATTTTTGTGGCAAAACTAGGGGGGGGGGGGTTAAGCGGAGGACATACATCTCCCTGAAAAGCGCATCTGAGCCTGCAGCATTTTCTCATGACCTTTAACATTCCCCCCTCCTCCCTTCCCCCAAATGCCTCTTTTCATTTCCGATCCACTCATACTGAAGTGATCAATGGGCACAACATTTGCTGAGCAATGCTTTAATCATCAGTCTTTTCTTTCAATAACCCCAGTATAAAAATCTTCATTGGTTTGTGACACTTGAGCATGAAAGATGCAGGTCACTTCTCGTACTTATGTATTTAGAAACATATGTAAGGCTTGCATAAGCCTGTTCTTTTTCCATGGCACTTTCTGCATGGCATAACCCACCCTACAATCAATTCTCTGTATTTTATATTCTGCAATATAGTCCATTTATTTCCATCGTACAATGAATTCTGTTTAATTGATATTTCTGTTATTCAGTAGATTCTATTTGTTTCTGGTTTACAATAGATTCTGTTTATTTTCGTTCTGCAATAGATTCTGTTTGTTTTTACTCTGCAAATAGATTATGTTTATTTCTTTCAGGATCCCTGTGCTGGACAATGGAAGTGTGGTGGAATTGTTCCCCTGCAGATTTGATGGCCCAACCAGATTGACTCTTTCACTCTATGGTTTTGCATGAAGGCCTTAAAAAAAAACTAAAGAGAGGGATAAGAGTCATTTGATAAAAAACCATAGCTACAGGGTCATCTACTGACACCCATGCAGCTCCTGCAATGTGTCACTGACCCCATTCCGAAAAAGGAAAAAGAACAGAATGGAGAGAAGGGTTAATTCATGAGAGGGGGCTCTGAACAATACTTTTTCAGGACAGAGGAGAGATGGGTCTCTGGACGAGGTAGATAGAGTCCTGATATATAGAGATAAATTAGTACTTCATAAACTCTCTCAAGGATCAGTCCATAGTTGCGAAATCATGAGACTTTTTCAAATTTATGAGTATCGTCATTAGGCATGAGGTACTGAGGCATATTACAATAGATGGAGGAGAAAAAGTGAGTCTGATCTCACAATTGGGCTGTTACACATGATCTGGAAAGTTTGCCACATTTATAAAGAGTTGCAGAAAAAATTGCCAATCTAGATGTTCACTTTGTACAATGAAGGAACATTATGCAAATACATGAGAGTGAACCAGAATAGTAAAGGGTTATCTATGAGTAGTAAAGGGTTTTATATATAATATATCATCTGTGGCACTATTTGAGGAACAGGAAGTAAATTAGATTATTGCTTGCAATGACAAATCGATCAGTTGTAATCAGTACCTGATTTGTTTTTCACTGGAATAAAAAAAACGTATTTAGTATCTAGTCAGGTAATTGTAAGTACATGTACCTCATTGTTTTACTGTAAAGAAATAGAAATAATAGGTTTGATGCCAGAGCTAAGATTAAGATATACAATTTTATTGTCCTTAATGGTTTATTGCCTTGTTTACCTTTTTACATAATACATAAGACTTCATAGATTAACAACTCTCTGAAACATTATCTGATTACCTCCCATTTTCTTTGTAGATAAGAATTATTGTACTGAAATTAGAATTTCAAAACTGGCTCAAATGCCCCCAAACATGATTTGGGGGGAAGCTTGGATATTGCAGGAAGCATGTAATAAAAATTCGATGTGACCAGTATTATTCATGCCATTTGTTTTTGAGGCTTTCAGGCCCTGGGCCAGATAGAAACAGAGAGAGAGAGAGAGAGAGAGAGAGAGAGAGAGAGAGAGAGAGAGAGAGAAAAGAAGCAAGAGGAGGAATGAGAGGAGAGAGAATAAATACTGATAATCTGTCGGTAAAATCTTTGTGTTAAGATTCATTAAATTTTTAGGGATCACACGGGACAACTTTGCTCAGGGATCTGTGATATCACAAGACAGCCATAAAATCAAAAGCAAACAACAGGTTTAAAAGCTTAAAATGAATATTTGAACCGTCCCCCTCTTCCTGTTACTCTCTTCATCCACTCCATTTTCTCTTCATGAACATTTGGTCTTATGGCTTGGGTCTGTGCAGTACCTATCTGGTCTTTGATTACATCTGCCACTATTCATACCTGGCTTTTGCCTCCAAAATAAAACACTCGGCTTTTCATGGTTCAAGAACAGTTTATGGATTTGAAACATTCAGTATCAAATTCCATAAAAATGAGTTATAGGGAAGTCACTCCATGGTACTGGTGATTACAGTCACTTTCAATTTAAACTTGAGTGACTACAAATGGAAAGTAATAAAAATTATTTCCACTGTAATTGGAAAGTATCAGGACAAACATGTAAAATTAATTTTATTGGCATAATGTAACATAATGGAACATATGATCTAAGCACCGTCATTTGCTTGACAGGTATTTCTTTGATACTTTGATAAATGCATTGTTTCTCTGCGGGCTTTTCTGGATTTTTTTTTAAACCCTACCTTTTCTCCTGCCCCCGATTCCTAGATAGGACTGTCCTGAAATATTGCCTATGAAATTTACTGGAGTTGTGGGTTCACCAAAGATTTCAATACAGTGCCATTTGTAAAAGTAAAAACCCTCTATTTTGGAAGGTGCCTAAAACCACAATCTACACTCATCTTCATTTGACAAATAAGAGTAAGAAATATTTTGACTTCATATTTCTCAAATCACATTTATTTATTTCTATACATATATTTTTAAACAAAAACAATTTTCATAAACCATTTCATAATTTTCTATGAGATGTTGGCATGCTTAACAATGAAAGACTAGAATGCAAGTTAGGCTTTTTCATGGGTGGTACATTATGACACTCCAAATTAAACGAGACCAGATTTGAAGTTCCATTGTCATCTACACATTATAATACATCTGATAAAAATGTCTTAGGAAAACAAAATTGAGTATTGGAATAAAAGCTATATCCGTAAAATGTTTTAAATTTTCTTAAAAAGTCTGGCAACGATTAAATCTCCTTGTCGCAAGATGGGAGTATTTTATTATAAAACTATGTTATGGCATACTGCCATGATATTCAAACTAAATAATGATTATATGGCATTTTTGTTGCTGTACCATATAATTAGTTTGAGAATGGCGTTTTGTTGTAGCACAGCAGTATACTCTTCAATCTCTTATCAGCCAAGCTAACATCAAAATAGCCAGTTGAAGTCAAATAAAGGCATCAATGGACATATTGTCACAAGTTAAAATATTACAAATTTGGTAATGAATATGACTGTACGTGACATAATATTTACATTCTGACTAGAGCGCAGAAGCTCTCAACCACTGAGGGTGTAGACTAGAGCTTAATTGTTCTATAAAGCTAAACAGCAGCATTTTAAGTGACTATGCAAAACTGAAGTACATTTCATGGGAAAATGGGGATCAAGCATTAAGAAAAAGTTTCACTGTAAGACATTAGCAATGCTGATAGTTTAAGATTTTAATTTATGCCCTACAAAGAAAATTGTCTTAGTGCCAGACCTTCAGTCCACATGAATTGCGCCTCATTTTGCCAACAGCTTTCTAGTACATGTAATGGCAAATTTTCAAAATAAATGCCCATTTAACGACATATGAGGCATATCTTTGCTCATGGAAATCACCCACACTTATCAGGTTCTTTGATTTAGGCCGTGGTGGAACGCTGAAAGTATTTCAGGTGATTTACAGTGCTTTACAGAGAATGTTTGGTACAATGCGTTCCTTCTAATTACATCATGGACAAAGCTCAAGGAATTCATGCCCATCATTTATAATAAGCGAAGTTTATATATACCATGCTATAGTGGCAACCAGCTTGAGCAAGCAGAAAGTCCACATTGGCGTAAGTTCACTACGACATTTATTGTCAACAGTTCATTGATGTCTGGAAATCACTTGACAGTTTGGAATGTAATCAAACTACAAATGGTTTTCACACACACCAACACTGTACTGAGCACGAAATGTAAGAGTGAACAGACGACACGGACAGAAAACTTAAGGAGTGACTTTTTGCGTTAACTCAAAGCTATTTTTTGAAATAATGTTCAGATCAGAGAGGTACTATATGTTTGTGACCACACACAGCCAAACTGAGCCATTCACACTAAAAATGTTATGAATAGCCCAGTTATGCTTTGCCGAGTCATGACAGATAGTACCTCGCCATTCTAAACATCTGAAAAGAATTTACTAGAGCTATAAGACGTGTTATATATAATGGAGTCTTAATAACATGAAGTTGAGGTGCTTCTGTTACAAATAGTTCATACAAATCATGGAAAATTATACATTTACCAGCTGAATAAACTGAAAGGATATTGGTTTGAAATCGCCAAGAAGAACATGGGCTGTTTTAATGGGCAAGATTTACAAGCAAGAGGAAACAAAAACAAAAAAAAAAAAAGCAAAGACAGTGATAACAGCCGAGCATGCTAGGTTGTTTCCATTACATATGAGTAACAGGAAAATGTGTTTCATTTCCTTACAGGAGTGTTGATGAAAATCACTCAGAGTGACCGAAAGAGGATGCCGAAAAGCATCTAAGATGAATTTGAGCGAGTTTCATGAACACAGAAACATATTACAAATGATGGTGCTTAGAATATAGCATAAAAAGCTTAGCAGACCGAAAATCCAACTCTACCATAACAGCCCGTTTATTAGCGTAACTGCTCCGAGTGAAAAAGGTTTCAAAGTTTCTTAGCTTCTCAAAACCTAAACACGTCATCCTTATTTAAAACTTAAGCAAAAAACGGCGCATTGGGCTTTGTGAAGTCAAGAGCGTTGATCCCTCCACTCGAGGCAGCAATACACTTATGATATCTGTCTGAATATGCGTACAATTTACCCCAACTTTTACCAATCAGACATGACAAAGTCTGCTCTTTACAAAAGGAAAATGCATGCTACAACGGTATAACTGCAACTTTATTAAATGTCTATAAACTTTATAAAGGATGAGAGTTCAGACTGTACATCAAATATGTAAGGTAACCCTTACATCAAGGCTATTCAAATGTCTTTATTACCACCTAGTATTTACACAAGGTTTTGTGAATGAGGTGTTTATAATTTCACTATCAAGAATATTTTTTCAGGGGGCACAACAGCATTAACATGTAGGCAGCATAACTGTCTACCAAGAACACCAGGCACGCACTGAGCCATTCACTTTCTTCCACCAGCGCTGAGATATCAACGGATTATTACAAGAAGTCACAAACTGAATATTTTAATATCTTAACATTGGATGAGACTCCATGTAACAAGTCACTGGTATTTCTCTGGAGATGGATGGAAATGAGTGACGGATACGCACACATCTTTTATAAAAGAGAATATTTGGTACAGATAGTTTTCCAAATTATTCTGCCCATATCGCCCAAACATAACAGTAAGGTATTCTGCTTATGCCGCTATAACCACGTGGTAAGACATTTAGTGGGGCTCGATTCCTATGATTAAGACAAACAAAGCGAATGAAGTACAACTGATAATAGTACAGCAACTTGCATTAATTTTAGTGACATTAGGAGACTGGTAATGGTTGAAAAAAATACAGATGACATACCGGTACAAGGAAACTAACCAAAGAGTTTCTTATATTGCTGCCTATGTCTGCGGTCCTGCTTGTCACGCGCTCACGTCAACATTTGACGCTCAAAACAAGTAGACTAATCATAAAAGTTGCCCAAATTCAGTCAAGATTAGTTGCATACGGGATATGCAAAGAAGCAGGAATTTGGCGCAATTTTTATGATCGCCACTGACGTTCTGACGGTCAAATCTTGCTGGGAGAACGACAAGCAGCTGCGCAATAATTGAGAACCATATAAACCAGAGGTAACAAACTTATAAACCTGAGATACACTTATATACGTGAAGTAGCAAGGTAACGAGCAAAAGTGCCAGTTGTCCATTTTCATTATATTCATCGTTTTTACAGATTTTTAGGTGGAATTTGCATGTTACGTGCATGTCCTTATTCGCCATGCTCTCATACTGACAAAGACAGCGATGTTCAAGAAAGTCGTATAGAGAATTCCCCTCTGCTTGGCTTTCTTGGACACGCTTCTAAGAGACGTGTCATTGGCAAGAGCATAGTGAGGATGTGAACATAAACACACCAGACCAGGCGATACATACAATTAATGAAGCGAAGCCGTTACAATTTACAGAACCAGTCAACATAATGAGCTATAAGCAAAGGGAAGCTTCTAAAGCATTAACCAACCGAGGCGTGATCCTGGATAGCAATTCATTTCCCAAGGTCTGATAAACGTCAAGATTGAATAATAATCGTTTGAATATAGGACTTAATCCTGACGCATTCAGACGTTGGAAATGTCATTATCCACGACAGACTTCAGCTGGTAAACACTTGAAGAACTCCTATGCTGCTCTTGAACACTTTTGACTACTCCTTCACATTAAATAAATATACAGGGCCATGTGTGCAATAGATACATTACAAAAAAAGACTTGATGGCACCAGTTAATGTACAAATCACATTTATTCCAAATAGAAAGATACATGTCCAATTTATATGAAATCTTAAGATCATGCTAGACGTTATCGAGAGGTTTCTGTGTGCCTTTATAAAAGTTCTAACCATTTCGAGATGATTAAGAAGTCGATTTAACAAAGTTGAGTCAGCCTCAGCTCAAAAGAACGTTTTCACTTTTCAGGTTTGAATGTCTTGCGGATAGTCGTGGCCGAGGTATGTAAACGCACAGGCCAAGTTTCGGATGATGTAATCATATTGCACCTTACGATTAGACTAATATTAAAGTACAGTCTGATCATAACACCAGACAAAACCAAATGCACATGCATACCTCTGACACAAATCTTCCATAGGAGTTCTGAACTTTAAAATAACGTTCTTTTCATTGCCAAAATGGTCGTCCCATTCGAAGACAGGTTGGTCTAAGTAAGATACACTGAGGTTAAAAACTTGCAGCCTTTCTGTGTGGCATTCAAACTGTATTCAAGTGTGACATCAATTTCAGACTTGATTCTAGGCATACAATGGGTAGGAATATACAAATTGTCGTCCTAAATTGTAACAGGAATTGTAACTGGAATCGCGACAGGAATTAGTGAAAGCAGGCTAACTGCACCTACCCCAAAAAAAAATGGAACCGGCACCATATTATGCATCCTGTGGCTGAAATTTTAGGTAATTTGCCTCTTGTGAATCAACATGTTCATCAGTTTTAATATTTTAATAAGTGACAGTGCTGCAGTGCGATATGCTCACATTTGACATCTGATGGTCAATGCAGTGTCGTTTCCCATGGAAATGCACCCAAAATTACACCATTATTTTATAATATTTTAATAAGACTGGGAATTTTGGGTGATCTTCACAAGTACCACCAATGCTACTAACCGTAAGATGTCTAAGTGGGAGCATTAACAATTACAATAAATTTGAGCGCCCCAATACTCAAACGACTAGTGAAGAATTTAATACAGAATAAATCGAGGACTTGATAGGAAAAGTACTAGATGCATGTAAGGATTCCCTCAAGGGTTAAACCAGACAAATTCTGTTCATGAACAAAGAAAGGAACACACAGTCTGATGAACGCATCGGGAACTCTTTTGGCATTGGTAGTGTCTCAGAGAAAGAAGGGTTCCCGAGACATTTATCAACCGGTGTAAATTTATCCAATCCATGAACTGATATTTGCCCAGCTAACATTTAAGGAACTCCTGCTCTGCAGTTGAGCACATTTTCATTGCTGATTCCTTCCAATTATATTAATATTTGACAGAGGAACCCAAGTGTAAAAATATTTCAGACATTTCCTGATAATCTCATATGTCATAGACCTTTTAAAAATCGCCAGGATGCTGACATGTTAATCAAAATAATTTGCAGAATCAATCAAATACAAACATTTTACAAGATACATGTGACAAACTTATTCAAAAGATTTCAAGGGTCACCTTTATTTTACACATTTTGTCTTCATATAGGCACTTAAAAAATACAAACAAACCTAATAGTAAATGTAAAAACTCCCTGAAGGTTTAGTTCCTGTCCATGTGCCTGTCTGCATCCACCGCAGCTTTAATCATACAAGCTTACAAAAGTAATTTTATCTGTACAGAAACGATCGTTGTCAGTAAAACAAAGTGATCGAAAGAACCATTTAATAAATTTGTAAGAGCCCAACACATTCCTTTTTATGGTATAGTTTTCTGTTTAATATACATAATGGTTTTGTGACCCTTAAAATTCGAGATGTAAAGTTGACATTGAAAAAAATTCTAATCTTTGGTGATCTATTTCATGGACACTATTTTAATTTAAAAGTATATTTCTCAGCTTCAATTGACCAGCTACTGGCTTAAAATCAAATTTCCACCATTGCTGCTGATTGTACACGAGGTCAGTTTTTGAAGGTGAGAATGGATTATCAGCTGTTCAATCCCAACTAGTGTCAGCTTAGTGCAGTAATCATTCCTTGGTCTGTTATTCCCTGCCGTTCCTTCCAGCAATTCAAGTTCCTTCAGACAGTTGAATCCAGTATTCTCTGCTTCCTTTGCTTGGATTGTTCTCAAAGGGGTTGTCTCGAGGATCAAGGCATTCGGTGATCATGTGGGGTCATCTTCAATGTTGTTGCCATAACGTGAAGAATATCCATAGTGGGTGTAGTCGCCAATGCATCGTTGTTCATGGATCACGGGTTTGCAGCTCCATCATACGGAGCCAAAAGGTCGCACCCATGGAAAAGAAATACGAAAATGTGAGATGTATGCTTACCCAAAAAACACAAAAAAAATGAAAATGTATTATTATTTATATATTAAGCCAGTACAGGCTTATTACAAATATTGAGGCTTTAAAATACCGCTCCGCAAATCTAATCATATAAATTAGACCTGTGGCCTCGAATCAAGAGCGAATTTATGAGGCATACTGACATTTCTGATTCTGGTAACCAATGTATAAAGAAGCAGCAACATAGGATTCGAGCATGGCACAAAATGCACTGTTAATACTGGCCTTGGAAGCTGTTCAAAGTCAGCAGCTGGCGATAAAAGTAACCCCTCAATATGCTTGAAAAATAAGGAAGATTTTTGACAAAGTATTTTTCTGATTACATATGTACGACCAAAACCCATTGATTTAGATCACACGATAATTCTGGTCCTTTCAAAAACTCCATATTTTAACACAAGGGACAAACAGAAAAGAACTTTGCTGCCCAGCTAAAAGCACTCAATTTACGTCCACGAAATAATGCTAACATGAGTCGTGGCAAGACTCCGCATGCGCATGTGCTAGATTTGAACGTTCCCGAGTATAACTGAGTACCTAGCTTTAGGAGTTTTTTTT
>JAWQUT010000581.1:111564-129556 GCA_033807755.1 Ellobium chinense | reverse complement strand
GGGGGAGCAAAGAAACGCGAGGACGGTGGGGGAGGGGGGGGGAGATGACTGCTTTGAAATCTTGACCATTGGGGAACGATATGAGATTATAATATGGGTTGCATGCTCAAAGAGGGCAAATTTAGGAGTGTGGGACCCGTTTCACTGCAGAATTTAGCTCAATTTGAATCAGATTAAGTCTTGATATTACGATGCATAGTCAAGTCCAAGACTTGTGTACAAGGGAAATGCATGGTCATAATCAAGGGTCGTTAGGACAAGAGAAAGTGACAGAATGAATCCTTTTTATATGAATCTGAATTATGCATCGTTTTCTGGTTTTGTACAATGAATAATTGAGGTCTGTTGATGGCATAGTCTACAGAGGTCAAACGATTTTTTTTTAGTGGAAATATTCCATTTTCTTTTATTTTCCTACCTATTATTAGCGTTAAAAGTTTTATTTTCTACACATTATTTTGGGTGCTGGAAACTACTGAAGGTTTGAGCTTAGCGAGATAAATAACAAATGTTTATCGGTTTATATCGGAGATAAAAAAGTAGAAGCATGATTTATGAGAGCCACCTTGATTTCAAGCTGCGAAGGGCAAAACCTCTGACTAGAGAACAATACCTAGGCTTAAATAGCCAAATGAAATAATTTTAACTGAATGTCAGTTAAAAAACAGCCGCAGTTTTTTTTTTCAATTGGGCACTTTTTAAAAGCTAGACCTCAAGTATTCATGGACCCCACCGAATGTGACTGAGGAAAATTATGACATATGGGATTTCATAAATGAGCTTATAGGTGGGTCGTGGTGTAATGCAAAAGATTCTTCGAACCCGTAAATAATTTCCTATAGTGATGCTGGAAACGGTCTGTTCCTTTCATGAGTTGTTTATCCGTTGCCGAGGACAAAATGTGTGTACAAGTCGATATATTATTATATTGATGAGTCTACGAAAACCAGTACAGGAGATTTGTTTATATATTAAACAGCAGTGGTGTGGATATGTTCATGTAAATATTCGTGCCTGGGTTGGAAGTTCGCATTGCTTGGTTAAATTATTTCACGCTAAAAATGGCTTCATGTATTGACTGTTATTTAGTTCTGAAATAATTTACAGATTTAACGATTTAGTTCTGGTGTTATGCAGCCATGTTCAGATATCGATAACACTGATATTGCTTTTTAATGTTTGCAAGGATAGATGGCCCTGGTTTAACATTTTATTCTCTCAAGTTGGAATCTGGCAACAAAAACAAAATGCTATCTTTTAACGCTTCCCTCTCGCTCCTCCCTTCCCTACTTCCTTCGCTCATAAGTTACAGTTACATCAACCAGTTTATGAAGTTCACAAAAGTTTATTCCTGAGGAATCTGAATTTGAAAAGTTGAAGCTGTGATCCAGTCAAAACATTCGATTCTACGGTGAGTTACGGGAATCTCTCGAATTTTACAAATCTCATTTAATCAGTGAAACATGAATATAAAGCACGCCTTCAACTGCATTAAAGGTCGAATTTATGTCACAGAAGTTTGCGATTCGTGGGAAGTAATGATCCATTATGTCTACGGTAAATAATATGCAGCAAAAGAGATGCACTGTACAAGGAGCAATGTGTATTGCTACTAATTTTTTTTTGCAGGCTATCCCCCCTTCCCTTTTACCAATCCATAATTCATTGCCTATTTCATGTGCGTGCAAACAGTCGAAGTGCAAAGTTTCTGTGCAGCATCACGAACACTAATTTGCCGGCCGGCCTGCAAGTGAACAGTGTGTTAGTAAGGGTGTAGACGCATGCATGAGCTCATTTGTGCTGATAAAAATAACATGCAAAGTCGAAATCGGATGCAGAGAATATAAATTAACTTCATTTCCCCTGTACAGGAGCAGATGTATACAGCAGTGGTGTAGATGTGTTTCAGGTAAAAATATCCCATCACTTGCCCCCCTCATAACCATCCCTTCTACTTGAGTCCCCCCACCCAGCCAATGTGCCCCNCTAAAAACCATACCTTCTACTTGAGTCCCTCACGCAGGCATTGTGCCCCCCTCCCTCACCACCCCACCCACCCCCAAAACGTAAATGACTGCCACGCCACTGATTTTCAACGTGTGTCGACACACGTTTGTACAAATGTTAGGTGAAAAAAAATCTGCATCCGATTTCTTCAATTGGTTAAATGTGGTATTTGTGTTTGTGATGCTGCATCAGAACCATGCACTTGACCATCATACTTAGATAGATGAGCTATGAATTTGCTGTTTGCTAAATGGAAATTTTATCAGTTATTACTGAACAATGCTTTCCTGTCGCAACTTTAAGAGAGACCCAATTAAATAAGTTTCTGTGACAGAACTTTCCAAACTATTTGATAGCCTTACTTATATACTTTTGCTAAGACAATATAAAAAGCTTTCACGGAAGTAGAAAATAACCTAACTTGCTATTAAAATACAAATGTACCCAAAATTCTACACGAGACGGAAATTTAGAGTATTCCCAATACTACGTTTCCATTTTATTGAAAGAACGAATTTACAGACCAGATACATTTTGCAGAATACGATGTAGGAAACCGTCTAAATTTGAGATGTCTTCAACTTCAATGGGACGAACGCTCGCAACATTCTATCTACTCCATTTTCTGACAAAGTATGGTGATACAATCTGATTTGAATTGAAATTGTTATCTGTTACGTAACGGCACAGTCAATTGTTATTAACAGTTTAATCTTTTACTCAAGCATGATATCGATACCTGAATGACTGCACAAAATCTGATACCAAAAAATCCACGTTTAGCACAACCACTTATTAAATCGTACCAGACGAATGCTCGAGAGCTGTTAAATAAAAAGTATTAGTGCCGAGTTTGCTACACCGAAAGAGATGTTTTAAGTTGATGAATCTCCCGATACATTATCCAGGTTGTTTCCCGGGCACGTGATTTAACATGATGTTAGCAGCCAGATTTCTGTCATTTCTCGCCTCGTTGGGTATCGTCTAGGCCCCTCTGCATTAATTCTGACAGTTGCTTTTCACTAAAAATAAGGGCCCAGCAGAAGCAACTGGACTGAGTAATATGCAAGAGATAACGGCGCTTCAATTTTTCTATCTATAAACACAAAATAGACATAATTCTGAGTCACTGGCATGACAATGCAAGATTTTAATATCCTGCTAATTTACCACTTCGTATACATAAGCCACATATTTCACCCTCGGCATAGCTTGTGAGCCAAAGTGTTCTCATATTTAACGCTATTGGGCTCGCAGTATTTATAAGAAACCCTTTCGTCATTAATGAAAACTACTGAATGGAACTACTAGAAACTCGGCATGAAATCTTGCAATATGGAAGAGGATTTAGCCAATCCCTAGTCCCTCACTCACCCGTCAACTAAATAATTTGTATCGACTACCAATGACCGACGGGTGGATTGAGTTTTTATCAACTGTGGAAGTGTAACGTTGACTTAGGAACACAGATGTTTTATTGCATCCAAGAAGAGGGTGTGCAGTTTAAATTATCCCTTAGAAATAGAAAACTCAAGAGTGGGGGGAATGGAAGGAGGAGGAAAGGAAAGTTTTTTAGGCTGAGATAGCATGTGTAAATGATTTGGTTACTTACGTAAAGTTAAAACTGTTTACTGTGAAAAATCTTAAAATCTTTAAGATCGTCTAATTTACAACGCAAAGTTTTCCAAATTGATCTCAGAAATATTGGCATGTGTCAAAATTTTAGGAAGAGCCAAAATTGTGTATAGCACACCTGGAAGTCTGTAAAGGAATAAGGGAAAATACCAACAGTAGAAAAAAATACATCTCATTTGGCCCAAGATTTAGAAAAGGCGGCTCCCTTGTATTAAAACAATGGACTTGCAAAGATCAAAATAAAACATTACTAGACACACTGCCATGATCTTCGAGTGGCCACTGGATCCTCTATATCCGACCATGAGTATCTGAAGATGTAATCTAGGAGAATGATATTCCAGAGGGTAGATGCTGGGAGTTAATGTCAGCCGCCTACAAGCAAGCAATTTTCGAAAGACGATCAGGGAAAGGAAACAAACGGAGGGAGCTGGTGAATCAAAGTGTTTAGTCAACGTATTTAAGGTAAACTGATTATCTTTTTTTCATTTACACGAAATCTGTCAATGCTTTTATACGAGAGGAATGCAATGATATCTATTGAAGTGTAGAAGGAGCTGGTCAAAGCTGGCTTGTTTAAATACTGACTCACGACGCCAAGAAGAATACCTCTTAAAGAGTTATAAAGTCCCACATACCTAATTGGATAGTAATCGGTAAAGTAAATACATCAGATTGTGAAGTCTGCAGAATAGGTCACAGTTAGTGATTTTTTTTTTTTTTGTGTGAAACAGCAGCTGCCATCCGACCAACTACCCCCTCTTCCTCCCCCCCTCCTCAAAAAAAAACCCCAAAACAAAATGTACAACAATTTCCTGTACACCAGAGCTTGCTTAGGTTGTATTCAGCTCCACGATGTAAATTTTTCTGGCAGCCCACAGGAAATACCAATGCAATGTGATATTGTTATTATCATTTAACGATTTCATATGTAATAAGCACAGCTGTCAGCCCATATTTCATACGAGCGTAAGAAACTGCAAATCACTTTTATATGCACATTTTATAAAGATCTCCCTCGTCATTGCCAAATCATAAGTTATTTACCAGTGACTCAAGGAGTGCGGCCTGTGCAGGCCAGCTGCCAATGCGAGTCCGAATTCCACAAGTTGAACAATCTTAAGAATTTGCTTTTCACACTAAGCAGGGAGCGACTGAGATTTTTACATGATTTTATATGGCAGAAAGTTTTGAAGGCACAAGCTCTGCTTATATGATGGTTTAAATAATTGTTTCTGAAATATAATGGCAGAAAAATATGAACTATACGAAAGCCATATTTCAGTTTATCAATAAAATGATTCTTAAAATCAAGTTGTTGTGCCTCAGATTTTTCCAGGTCTGGCCGAGCGTCCTCTTACTTTCATGAAGTCATAGTTTAGACAGTGTGACCAAAACTTTTACGAGTTCCCCGTACCTGTATATTCCCTAACCACAGCTGTAGATGATTTCTCGATGACCATTTTCCGGTATTCTATTCCCGACTGCCATCTGGAGTCCCTGAAGTCCTGTCCTGTCCTTGATGTTGCCTGCCCTTTTCTTCTGTCTTCCTCCCTCCTGGTGCTGTGCCTTGCAGGGCCATCCTCGCAAAGAGAAAGCAATGAACCATTAGTAACTTAATTCCTTTTAAAAGAAGGAAATATAGAGTATTGACAATCACATCTTTTAAAACCCAATGCCTCTACAAATGCCATTCCGATTCTGATCATCTCAGGAAAGGTTGCTTACCCAGTGCCCCGAGTTAAAAAACAAGTAAATGGAAGTAATGCATCATAGCTGCTGAGACTTATTAACACGGATTTAAAGTGCTGAGGCATGAAAATAATGCTACTCTGAAGTTTCAAATTCTGCTGAAGAATTATCTCCCGAGATTGCAGCCCAGCGATCAATAATATGATCACCAGTATGATAGGACCATTGAAACTCAAGTCTTATATATGGCCAATGCCTGCTCACATTATTCATTTATTTCTCTGGCAGACCAGACCACTTCACTTTCTCAACTCCCCGGAAAGACTTACGGTGCCGCTGCCATTTACAGGCACTGCTCACCAGTAATCTGATGTCTTTTAATGCCTACAGTCAGGTAGCTATTTTACATTTATGATGACCAGGAAAAGAAGTAATGACAATAAGATTAAATTGAGATATTTGACCCAGGTGAGGGGTGGTTTACTGGGTGTCAATCTCAAACTCACAAATCTTAATATGCCCCTGTAAAAAAAAAACCAAACAGTTTAGAGTTATAACAGGGCACAAAACATTTCTAAACGACACGGACCTAGGAGTAAACTTTCTATAAAAGCATGAGTAAAACTACACAACTCTTTTACTGAAGTAGGTTTATAGATCTGTTTAAATGTTCCTAATACACGGAAGACTGGTCAATTTTCAAATCAAGGTTATTGTTCGTCAAGACAAAGTGGCTTAATGAATGTGCAGGACTTTTTTTTATATCATCAGCACTTAGTCAGGTGTGACAAGGATGACGTCACACTACATATTGCGACAGGAAGGAGTACCAGTTTTCTTCCAACGGTATAGGAAGGGGAAGGCTGTTCCAGAACAAGGTTGCTATCCTAATCAACTTTAATTTGTGTCTTATTCCGACTACATGGACCATCGGCAGTTTGTGGCTCTCTTCGCTGTCAATTTACTTGTGAACTTTATATACACGTTAAGACAATATTTGAAATGCAGATTCAAAGTATAATCAATGGTATATAAGATCATTTCTACCATTCAAAAATGATAAAAAGTTCCTATTCTGATCCTAATGTTCCAGAAAGTAGATAATGCTGCCCGTGAAGATATCAATGCCCCTCCGTTCACTGTCTACAACATAAAGTGAAAGAATGTAACATCTTACTAAGATCTCTTTTGCTTTTCAAGACTACCTTCTTTTGCTTTCTTCCTATATCCTTTTCACGGTCTCCACGAAGAAGGCGCTGGTGGAACTATTACTATTTCAGAGTCCATTACATTGGCTGGATTCTCTCGATTCTTATTCTGAATATAGGGAGAGCCCTAACCGACGCATAAGTTTCTAGTGTCCGTAAAAGCTTTGGATATACTTGTACTAGTCAAATTTTCTTGTCTTAGTAAGCGCTTTTTAACACTCCTATTGTAACTTGAGTGTTTTGCTAGAGGTAATGATTGTGGTCACGTTTTAAAATCATATGAACGACAAGTATTATAGCGACAGTATCCATATTACATATTTAGCGCTTGCAGTCTGTTTAAGTGTTTAACAATGTCCTGGTATCATTGCTCATTCTAAAAAAGATTAATTCAACTATTAAATTCAACGATTGTGCTGGGGAGCACAGAACAAGCTACATAAAATCTCGGCCTAGGATTTTATAATAATCCTGTAAATATTGAAATATTTTACTGAATAATCTAACAAAATGACGCGCATCTGTCGCATTTTGGTGATTTTCATACTATGAGCATTAGCCATATGGCAGATTGAACGGAAACAAAATTATTGCAATTATCCAAGGGAAACAAGTGCGCAATGTCGCATTATTAATAATGCACATTAAGCAAATTCAGTATTAGACATTAAGTAGTGAAGAAATGAAAGTATTTTCTGTTGATATTCGCGATGTAAAATGAATGTGCTGCAAATAGTTTATTTTTCTGATAAAGAGATGCATTTTATTGGAGATAAAAGCTTTTTTTTTTGGCCGGGCAGTGCTCTCAAAACCTTGTTTCGTAAATCAACTTTTTAAAACTCGGCCCAATCCCCTAATCTTAAAGTTTCAAGGATTGCATGGATTTGTATTTACATTGGCTTAAACATTTTGCTCTCCAGAGTCGTCTTTCTTTACTAATAGTTTTCTTTCAATTCAGCAAACTTTTCATGGCTTTTCATTCCGAAATCTTATTGTGATAACTCGTTCGTGGTGATTAACATCCAGCCAGCGAAACATATGCACTGTAGACTAAAGAACGATGTGTTTTACCATCATGCACAGGCATTTATTTACGTTGACCCTCCCCCCCAATTTCCCTCTACATTAAGATTATGCACAAGTGCGGTGTTTCTAAAGCATCATAAGTACAAAATTGCCGGCCGGCCATAAAGTGTTAGTAACGGTGCAGATGCATGCATGAGCTCACTTTGTGCTAAGGAAATAAAAAGCTGAAACTGGCAAGAACTCGGATGCAGATTAGAGCTTTAGAGCTTTTATACTGTAGCTCAAATAGACAGGCTTTTTCTAACAGCAGTGGCGTAGATCTGGAGGGTGTACCCCCTCAAGAAATAGAAAGTTCCTCCCCCCCCCCACCCCCCCCCCNTTGTATTTAGAGTATATTATTTTATTTTGGGGTTGGCACTCCTCTGGAGTGCCAACCCCAAACAACCACCATCCCTCCGTCACGTGTTATTTTCCCCTCTCCCTTCCCCTTTCTCAGCCAAGACCCATGTGATAAGAATTGCCTATTAACTCATTCTTTGTCAATCAATAAGTTTGCATCCGAATTCTTTGCATGCGTTAGTAAGGCACAAGTTTGTATTTATGATGCTAAATTGAAATAACGCACTTTGACTCGTCAATAGAGACGAGAATTTTCGTCGTAACTATCCTGTGCTGTTGGTATGAAGTTCCCTTACACCGTGCATATGTCGCTGTTTAATGATTTAAAAATCTAGCGTTATCAAGAGTTTTAGTGAAAAAGAAAATCGCTAAATCTTTTTGAAATGAACTATCTGTAATGGCTGCTGATCGCATCTAGTTTTGTAAAAAAAAAAATCCTATCAAGAAATTGTGGTCGAAATCATGCCAAAGTGAGTAGTTAAGTGTGCAATCCTTGAAAATCATTTAAAGTTTGCACTCGTCCTTTATCAGAAATGTTTGAATGCTTATCTTTACAGTTGGAAAGGCATTTTCTCAGTATAATTTGTTAATATGGGGGTTGCGGGGGGTGGAAGACAGAATTTCCCAATAAAAAGAATCATATTTAATTTAGATGTTTAGATTCTACAAAAGAATTAAAAAAAAAAACGTATTGGCCAGTGAAACAAATGGATGCACGCACTGTAGCTCTCCAGCAAGTCTGTCTCATTTGAACAATTATGTCTTAAAAAAGCAAAAATACCGAAGAGCAAACTTTCAAAGGAAGCGAAGCTACATACATTGCCTTGGATTTTGACCTATTTGCAGCCCCTTATATCTTTATGCGTATCAAGATACATATTGTGTATTCTCCGAGATTAAGAAGTTTATCATCAGGACCATCTACGTGACATAATTTCCGCAGTTAAGAGTAATCTCTGGCCGTAAAAGCACTACGAGGCCTCGTCTAAATAGAACGGAAGAGGTATAGCAGATCCTTTACGTATACGGAGATATCAAACCAATCTTTTACACATTTGGAAAAGAGTCGATGCGATGCTCAGAATAAGCAGATGGGTACGAGCCGGCATTACAATGGACACGAAATTTTTTCACCACCGCTAGTTCTATGAAGACGATAAATAAATGCAATAGAAAGAGACCAGCGATGATAATCTTGGGAAGCAAAAGGGAATATAGCAGTTCATTACATAGTGTTTCATATAATTATTATGATGTGGCCAGCACACGAACAGGTATAAACATCTTCATGGCCATACCTTTATCTATTTAGAGGCCGACTAAAATAAAATTAGAAACTTTTTAAATCTTGTGTGTGTAGCCAATGATTCATTTTACTGTGCTGCTGCAGTCAAGATTGCAAAGTCCTAGTAGTGCGGGATGCGTAGAAGCCCCGACCTCATCACCTAAACAGGTGGAGTTCTTACAACTTTCCACACTGGGTAAAAATTTAAATCAAAAGTGCTTGGGAAAGCTGAGGCCTTTACGTGCATTATTTTCGGGTGTTGCTCCTAATGGTGACATTTTACAGGCAGAAGGTGCTGAATGAATTATAAACCTTAGTTTTACAAGTATACTTGTGATGCCGTAATGTATTGGTATGCATCACTTAACACATTCGATACTACTATAAAAATGCATACCTAATCCTGGCATTATTAGGAGTATGGCTAAGGAAACCGAAACTTCCAGCACTTTAGATAATGCAGTAGAGGAACATTCCCAACAGGTTGCGGCGTTAATACTTAGTCTAGATCTAAAGGTCGTGGGTTGATTCCAACCAGGGTCATGTTGTAAATGCCTAGAGAAATCATTTTTATTCATTTGCCTCAGGCACAGTCCCTCCCGTTTGCAAAATGGCTACCTGGCTATAAGCAGTGGAAGATATCAGATGCTAGTGATCAGCGCCTGTAAATGGCAGCGGCACTGTATGCTGCCCAGGGAGTTGAAAAGGTTTTAGAGTGATCAGGCCCGCTGGGGTAATAGTATGAAGTCGCGTGAAATGGCAGCCAGGATAAGAGATTTATGAACCGCATTATTATTTGTGAAGCAAAAACTTAGGAAGGATTTCCATATGTGGTAACTCCTACAATTACGGTCAGTACCTTAATTCCGAATAACGTACTAATACAACCCTAACCCTACTCCCCTAACCCTAACCCTAACCCTACCCTTGACCCTAACACTAATGCCCATCGAGACAGGAGCGTCAGTCGAAGCGAGCGTAACTCCTTATCGCTAGTTACCACATATGGAAATCCTCCCAAAACTTAAATCTTCATTCAAGCTTGTACGAGGCATGACCAGTATAGAAATGATATAGAAATGATTTACACCGAGAGGTTATTAAAGGGTTGCAGTGTACTCTACAGTATTGGTTGCAATGTATTCTATATTACTTATCTTATTGATCAACACAGCAGTCGATGACTTGTGAAAGGATGACACTGTCCTGGCTGTCCCAAGTAACCATCTGCTTTGTCAGGCCGCTGTTCATCTGTTGCTCCGTCCACTATGGTAACTTCAAGGGTCTTCACGATGACTTCAGGCTTCTGCAAGCTCGAGGATCCTGACCAACTGGCGTTCAGGCAGGCGTCCATTCCTCAGGCTGCGGAGAGGTCAAAGAACAACATCAGACCTTGCTGAGATTCACGTTGATATAGCATCGTATTGCACATAAATTAAGTTTGGAAAAATAACTGTATGCAGTGATTTTAGTTGCATAATGAGGGCCGATTAGACTAGACCAGGCCCAAATTTGAGCATTTACATAAATTTTGATAAGGTAATCAGAAAAGGCTTGAAGTCTTAAAAAAAAATCTTGTGATCTAATTGTGAGGTGCGATCTTGTATATATGTACCGTACGTAAACATTATCATGTAGCCTAAATTATCCCATCCCCCTACCCTTTTAAGAAAAGTTTCCCCAAATCTCAGTAAGAATGGTTACTGCGTTGAACTCAAAAATCTAAATTTATATGTTCGATTCCCGACCACAGTCGTGTTGTAGACTTCTTGAGAAAGAATTTCATTCGTTTTTCTCAGTCCATACGTCTATAAAATGGGTACCTGGCTATAGGCAGTGAAAGATGTCAATGCTTGTGATCACTTATAAATGATAGCGGCTCTGTTTACAGGAGCTGAGAAAGTCGTAGTGATTTGACATGCTGGGCAAGTAATGTGAAGTCGCGTGAGTGGGCATTAGGATACAAGTCTTACACGATTCATTAAACCGTTAAATGCCAAGACTCATTAAATGCCACCAATGTTTGTAGACATTAGCGCTACAATGGGTCTATTCTAACTGCCAGAGCATTAAAATTTTTCCACCCTATCACGTGCGATTTCTCTGCAGTGACTCGTTCCCAACTGAGCATGTACTGAATAGGTTTCCAGGCTGATTTCAAGATTTACAAGCATTTTCCCATTCAAAGTAATTTCATTTGTGATGTAAATATGCTATACTTAAGACATTCAGTACAGAATTTCTTAAAATTTAATGACTCAACAAAGTAGAGGTGAAATTCACCATCAAAATCGTATACTAGCACGTACCATAATCCACATTCGATTCTAACCCTCAACCTGACTTTGTTACGAAGATGGGACGGCAGTGTTCATCGGCTGTGAAATAAAAAGATAAACTTCATGTACGTCTGGATAAATACATACAAAAGTTTTTTTTTAATGAATGGAAAAATTGTTAAAATATGAAACAATCCTAAACGAATTAAATTTTGGTTTTAAAAAAATCTGTTAGTACTTCGCCTCTTCCGAGAAGCTGCAGCAAAGGAGGACAGCTGGGCAGAACAAATTTCTCGGAAGGATTTCCATATGCGATAACTCCTACAACTACGGTCAGTACCTTAATTACGAATAACGTACTAATACAACCCTAACCCTAACCTTACCCCCCCTAACCTTAATCCTACCCTTAACCCTAACACTAATGCCCATCGAGACAGGAGCATCAGTCGAAGCGAGCGTAAATCCTTAACACCAGTTACCACATAATTATGGAAATCCTCCCGTGACGTGGATCATAAAGCAGTTATGAACCTGCAATGAGTCGACTCTTATAAATTCCTTTATCGTTTTGGCCGACCTGTTGTAGGATATAGGCAAGGCATTTCAGGTTGAGTGACGCAGTGGTTTACAAATAATAATATAGTAGGCCTAGAGCAGAATGATTTCCTTGACTTGGAGACCCTGCCACAGATGTGCAAATCATGTGTGCAATTGCTGATAGCCATCATGCCTTTTTTTTTTTACTATTTTTACCGCATTTTCACTTCAACAAAGCATAAGCAGATAAGACTATCATTCTTTGAACAGGACAGGGGACAAATAAAATTACGTTCGCTTATGACAAAAAAAAAAANAAAAAAAAAAAAAAAGCACAGGAACCAGGCTAACGCGGGCTCTGTGGCATTAATAAGCATGTCGGAAGAAACTGGGTGAAATCATGGGAATATTTTCAACGATAACAAGCTATACAGGAAAGATTTCCGCATGCAACTCAACATACTAAAGAGGGATTATTTTGATGGGGGTGGTATAAAAAAAGTGGGGCATGGTTTTTTGTGGGGGAAATAAAGAAAGAAAGAAAGGAAAATGGCAAGTAAGTGTGCTTCTTCAATATTGCGTGCTTGCGGGTTTTCATGTTATGGCATATGGTCATTATGACATAATGATACACATTTGAAATGGTCTGTGACTATCTGAAAGAGAAAAACACCATACATAATATTAGTACATGCACAATGTGGATTAGAACCTGTGACCGCCAAGTCCTTAGTCTGCGGTATAGCCGATATCACCAAATGACAAGTTGAAGGTGAGTGGAAATTTGGTGGTCATATACTAAAATTGAAAAATAGCGCCATATTAATGAGTGCACATGCTTTGTTTCATGAATATAAATGTAAAGAATGGTAGAAATCTTTGTTAAAGTCAGGATTTTATATCCTAAAGTATTGTCACAGCGCATGTTATTTACATCTCGAATTCCCGTGACCTCTCGCAATAAGCGCGAGATATGCAAATTTTAAGGTCAAAAAATACAAAAGTTGGATCCGGGTATATAAACAAAACAAAATACCATAATATCCAGGATTCCAAGCTATTTTCAAGGGAGCATCAGTCGAGGCGAGCGTAAAAAATAGGTTGGATCCATATAGGTACATACAGTGCCAGGGGGGCTCCGCCCCCCTGCGACCCCCCGCAAACGGACGCTCCCTTGTACAGTACTCCGCAAAAATATCTATCATTGTTCCGGCCAGGGAATAAGTGAAACTNTTGGGTTAGGGTTGTATTAGTACGTTATTCGGAATTAAGGTACTGACTGTAGTTGTAAGAGTTACCACATATGGAAATCCTTCCACAAATAAAATTACGTTCGCTTATGACACACACAAAAAAAAGCACAGGAACCAGGCTAACGCGGGCTCTGTGGCATTAATAAGCATGTCGGAAGACACTGGGTGAAATCATGGGAATACTTTCAACGATAACAAGCTATACATATAGACTAGACTATAGACTATTTGTATAAATTAAACATTATCGGCTCACCTGACTACGGATATCAACCATTCCCACTGTGAATTCGCACCTCTGCATAGGGCTCAGAACTCGCCACGTGTCGAGTTTAATCTTGAGACTATCTTTACAAACTGTATGTTCACTCAGTCAAAGTGTGAGGTGAAAAGAGGCGGATTGAAGAGCGAAAACTGAGTTTTATAGTGGTCTGGGGAGATCTCTGATCACATGTCAGCACGCTTTTTGTCTGCATGATTTGTTTTCAGAGTTTCGAAAGTTTTGCATCTCTCTCCAAAATACAAAACAATGCAAAACAATTTCGCAGTACATCACGAGATAGCCCCAAGATAGTTTAGATTCGCTTACACAGACATCATGGGCGTAGCTTTTGGTGCCGGGAAGGATGGTTGGGTAACGCATGCACAAACTGAGAATAAGACAGAAAACGTGAGACGGGAGGAGAGGGAATGCATTTTATCATTCTCTAAAACAGTTTTTTTTTTTTAAGGTAAGAGAGATAAACTCCAACTCATATTTTTTCGTGAAGGAAATACATTTTCATTACCAAACTGTGTTATTCATGATGATTCATGCCACAACAGTGTACATAATACATGTATTACTACTATCACAGGCAAATCTAACCAAAGTCATTGTTAGCCGCCGCAGTGCAGCGCACTATTCCCCATCCTCGAAAGCCAGGTACTCAATCACGCCCGAGTCTAGTGGGAAATATAAAGGGAAAACTGCCTTTTTCAAGGCAACCACACCGTAAATCGCCCGGCCCAAGAGTCGAACCCAGAAAGCCCCTAATTTGACAGTGAATACTATTCACAAACCACTCAGGGATGCTGCATCTCTCTCCTTTCCTTTCAAGAAGACTAATAACCTTTCAATCTCTTTGTTTTCCTTCTACCCTGTAACAGTCTAAAACACATAATGGAAGCCTTGAGAGGCCTGATATTCTGCCTGCCTCTCCCTTTACAAACACACAGACACACAGACACACAGACAGACAGACAGACAGACAGACAGACACACACACACACACACAGACAGACAGACAGACAGACAGACAGACAGACAGACACACACACACAAAAAGAGACAGACAGACAGACAGACAGACACACACACACAA
This sequence comes from Ellobium chinense, assembly GCA_033807755.1. NCBI lineage: Eukaryota > Metazoa > Mollusca > Gastropoda > Ellobiida > Ellobiidae > Ellobium > Ellobium chinense. The sequence continues at coordinate 114,868 of JAWQUT010000581.1, read as the reverse complement.
ACAGACAGACAGACACACAGACACACAGACACACAGACACACACAGACAGACAGACAGACAGACAGACACACACACACACACACACACACAGAGAAAGAGACAGACAGACAGACAGACAGACACACACACACACACACACACACACACACACACACACACACATGCACAACTATGATCTTAGGGAAAGACCCCGGCCACTAAGCCACTTTTTTAGGAGTGGCGGCGTGGTCGTGTATAGACGTCTACCTGATTCCAAACTGACGGCAAGGCGATGGGTGCCGACGCAGAGGTCGCGGCTTCGATTCCCACCACATGACTTTCTCTCCTTCTTTCATTTTCTCTCTGTATTTGTCTTCTTGAGCACTTTCCCCTTTATCCTATTTGACTCCCTTTACGTAGTGCTCCGTTTCAACCTTGTATTACACCTATGATCTTCAGTGAAGCTCCTGAGTTATTGATTTACCTATATGCATTTATTTTAGGACTTTATAATAGTTTCAGGGAAACAAAAACTATGGGGTCTTTGCACAGGCCAGCAGTTCTATGGGCTCAGTATACTCTGAGAAATCACCATTTGAATACTCTCCTCTCATGTAGAATCAGGAAATGATGAACGCTAGACAAAGTGCTACGTGGCATAACAATAAACATATAAAATGTACCAGTACGCGGTGAACATAATGAATTTTGTAATTATAATGCTTTTAATGTTTATGTTCTGTTTCATCGTATATTGTATTTTGTCCATATACCACAGCTGTAGTCTGTGTTTATTCCTAATAAACTTGTTTAACTTGTTACATACACTGCATAATTTTTGTTATGAATAATCTCTCTGGGACAGGTATATGTCCTTCAAAGGCTAAACTCTATCATCGATTAAAAAAAGCGCATATTATTTTGATTCCTAAACGTCTACGGACTCCTGAAATGATGTGAGAAATTCATTTAAAGATCTAGGCCCAATGCATTATAGAAACGAGGACTCCTGCTTTCTCACAAATGTTGAAGACATGTCTGAAAACTTATAGTTTTAGAGATCCTCAATGCATTCCGCCTGAGAAGACTTAGATGTTAACTGCGCTTGCTTTTGCTTCGGACGGTAGAACACAAAAGCGAGGTTATACATGTATATCCATTGTAGATATTATCTACGTTTGACGTATTTCACTGTAGAATTTGACGACTTCAAAACATGGTAGTGCATCATGTACAAAGGCGTACCGATATATTATGTTGGCACATACCCGAATTTTCCTATCTTTGTGTCCTTAAAATAAAAGAAAAACCCACCAAAAAAGAATCCCATCAAGGGAATTCATCTTTTTGTGTGTCATTCAGCATAAACTCACCCTCTGTTCTTGATGTGCCATCTCCGAAAAGAAGACTTGAGCCTAATTCCGGATCCATGATTTCTTCTTGCTGAGGACGGCATGCACAACGGCCAAAATATTTGCGTCTCACAAACAAGAAGAGACATATCAGTGCAATGCCAACTACTAGGCCGTTTACCAGAACAGCAACAATGTGGCCAGGGTTGTGTATAACTGAGTATCTTTGCTGGATGGGCTGTTTAGTGAAGCCTCCACAATGTTTACAAGCAGTCTCAGTGTGGTTGAATTCATCTATGGACGAAGACTCCATGCAACTGTATGACGTATGTGACGGTGATCGGTGGAAAGGTTCTGGCCATCTACAGATATTTGAACAACATCAATGGGTGTGGCAGAGTATAAGAGGAAGGATCAGCAACCGAAAAGATTTCACACAACCAGAAGAGTCAAAAATTTGGTAATTCTGCCATTGTGTACGGTGTAAACAGCTTATTACAACGATACTACAGGATTTGAATACAATGATGACAAACTAACCCAAAGACATTTGCAGTGACCTTTTACCTGCACAATATACATGTATTTATAAGGAGCATGTCATCTTACACTGGTACGGGCTGTTTGTAGATAGTAAGCATCCTAAAATAGCCTTTGAATATCAACATACAGGTCAGTCACTGGTCATTCACTGCTGGCGTTATCTTTATCACTATAAGTTACAGACCTGTAATAGGATTGGACCCTTTTTTCCTCTATGGGCTATAATATTAACATTTTGAGCTGCCCTCTGAACCCAAAGNAACTAACCCAAAGACATTTGCAGTGACCTTTTACCTGCACAATATACATGTATTTATAAGGAGCATGTCATCTTACACTGGTACGGGGTGTTTGTAGATAGTAAGCATCCTAAAATAGCCTTTGAATATCAATATACAGGTCAGTCACTGGTCATTCACTGCTGGCGTTATCTTTATCACTATAGATCTACTAGCTAACACAAACAGTGCTCAGCTACAGTGCGCTGGACGGAGCTATCCCGTCTGTTAAAACAAGAACAAGAACAAGCACAAAAACAGCGACAGCAATAACAACAGCAGCAGCAGCAGCAGCAGCAGCAGCAGCAGCGCAGCAGCAGCAGCAGCAGCAGCAGCAGCAGCAGCAGCAGCAGCAACAATAACAACAACAAAAACAAAATCTGAACTTCCAAAATAAACGTGTCTATCTTATGGACTGAAAATGCAGAGTCTGCTGAGTGTTAATTTCATATGAATTTAGGTCATTTAACTCTTTTGTAAAAATCCTTTGTTAGACGTAAGTGACCCAGTCCAGACTAGATAACCTAGAGGTTCGAATTTCCTGACCTCTGTGCACTGACGAGTCAATACAAAGTCAAGATAAAGATACTTTGTGTTAATAACCCACTTTTACCCAGTCTTCCCTTATCTTCACATCATTATCCCACCAAAGCATACGATTCTGATATTCCAAAATTAATTTGCTCAAATCTACATTTTAGTATTATTTTGTATAGAACTTTAAAGGGGCGTAATACCGAAATAGCATGGCCGTGCGGTTTGTGAGTCGTACTCAGAAACTGAAGACTTTCAAGTCTAAGGGTACGTTCACACCAAAAGCTTTGAGCTGAGCCGTAGCCGCACCGTAGCCGAGCCGCAGAAATACATCCTCTTTATCTATATCAACTGTTCACACCAAAAGCAGTAGCCACGCCGCACGGCTTGGCTGCGGCTAGCGTCGAGCGGCGATATATTATATTCGAGCATTTATCTCCGCTCAAAGCTAGCAGTCGAGCTAACCTCATTTCATAGTTTCAGACGCGGTCTTGTTCCCGCCATTAATGTCAGATGCTTGCTTACCGCTAGCTGTTGAGCCACTGACTGACTGGTCCTGACTCTTCTTTAACTCTATCCCTCCCTCCCTCCCTCTTTAACTATCCCTCCCTCTCTCT
>JAWQUT010000581.1:82578-92578 GCA_033807755.1 Ellobium chinense | reverse complement strand
TCTTTAATCAATCAATCAATCAATCAATCAATCAATCAATCAATCAATCAATCAATCAATCAAACAAATCAAATCAGTCAGTCTTATTAACTTATTAACTTATTAACTTATTAACTATCCTCTTCTTCATTTCCTTGAATGTCATAGCCCGGCGCCTTGGCAGCTGTCTCACAATCTTGCCCATTATTATCTTCTTTATAACTGGTCTCCATTCAGATTTCTGGCATCTATTAAAGCGAAATCAGTGATTCTGTACAGCCCTCTGAATCCATTGAACTATGAAACCCTCCTTCTCGTGTGTTCTTCCAGCCAATGTGTGGGTGTAGAGTTACGGGATCTAGGTAAACCATTCAATTGAAACATCTCAGATACAATCTGAACCTTACTTAATATTGAGTGAGTTAGGCATATGTAGTAGCCCGTGGTCAAAACCAGCCTAAAAAGAAAGTAAGGACCAAGTGAGAAGGAGGGATGCTCGTTTTTAAAAGAGATTAAATTGTGAAACATTTGAAGTGTGGAGCAGCGTGGCCTAATGGTTACGGCGTTGGACTCAAGATCTGAAGGTCGTGAGTTCGATTCCCGACCACGGTCATGTTGTAAGTGCCTTGGGAAAGCATTTCATTCTCATTTTCCTCAGTCCACCCGTCTGTAAAATGGGTACCTGGCTATAGGCAGTGGAAGATATTGTCAGAATGCAAGTGTTCAGCGCCTATAAATGGCAGCGGCACTGTATGCTCCCCAGGGAGTCGAGAAAGTTCTAGAGTGATCAGGCCTGCTGGGGTAATGATAGTGTGAAGTCGCGTGAGCGGGCATTAGCCTGGATACGAGACTTATAAACCGCATTATTATTATTATTATTAATAAGTGTTGACTCCCCTTCCCCTCTCCCTTTCTCGCATTAAAAAATAGGCTAATGAAAGTACGTTAACCTCCATAGGAAAGAAAAATAAATTGAAATCACCGAATAATATTTAGAATAATACAGTTCATTTATAGGGTTTAAATGAAAAAAAAAAGGACCTTCACATCTTTACAATGACATCGAAGGCAATAATTTTCCATAAAGGTCCGCTTTCGGGTAAAATTGTCCGCTTATTATACTACTTATAACTTTAACACAGAAAACCTCGCACCATTGTGTTAAATGGTGCTTTGATGCTGGTGCGGCCAACAGATTGAAAATGAAGTACAGTGACGTCACGAGCAACATTAAGAGGAGTCGGGCAGGCCTTTCTAATATTTTGTTTCTTAATAAAACTATGATATTTTTTTTTACCACTTTTTGAGTCACTCTGGAAAGGGTGTAATGTATTGTGCTATTCCATACTGTAAGTTGGTCCTTGTTATTTTTCATCAAAGCTCTGGCAAGTTCTGGCTTTGTAGAACGATTGCGGGCTAACCTATAACGTAGAATAGGACAGTCACCCTATATTAATATGCATTAATATGCATAATATAGCATATCAGCGTCAAGTAGGAAACGGGTGGGCGTTTTAACCTCCGTGGAGAATTATTTGCCTGTGACATCAGATAGGTTTGAATGGAGACGATCCATGGAGGGTATAATAAGTTACAAAATAATTTTTCATCAGCCATTTTCTGTGGTTCGTTTTAAAAGATGCAAGTCTGGGACAGTCATTGTGAACAACTGATTGGTAGCAAAATCGATTTATGAGGAGACAGCCGGTTTCAAACTTGAATAACTTGGTCATTTAGTTCACACATGCCATGACAGTTCAGCTTCCTGTTGTCACACCAATGCATTAATCTTTTCATATATCTATCTGACCCCCCCAAAAAAAGAAAAAAAACGACATTTGGTTTATTGCATTGAAATTCTTCTTGTTAAAAGAGAGCTGATAAACATTTTTCAGTTCACAGTTTTCAGACTCAGTTCTTTCCTCTGACTGTGGTATAGATAGTATGGTGAAATGATCGATTGGATTATCTGCTCTTATGAATTTCAAGGTAGTAGATAGATGACTGTAAGGATCATATTTTCTTACACGGTCACCTCTTGTTGCATACTCATGCCGAGTTTTCAAAGCAGGGATACTCACTTTCTGGAAGAGGTGGAACTTTTCTCTTCTGTAGGTTGGATGGTTCAGATGAGGTCATAACCACTATGACTATCAGTGAAAAGAGAATCATCAGCTTCATGGTGCAAAGTGTTCGGCTTTAAATAAAAAGACAATGAGAATAAAACTTTCTTTAGCAATTAGTAGTGACTATCTTATATGATTTGGCTGATTAATTTACCCAGAAACAAACTAAATATTCGTATAGCCAAGGAACAAGAATACGTAATTACTATAACCTTATATTTTGGGTGATCTCTTCCTTTCAAGAATTGTTAAGAAACTAAATAAGGTTTTGGGCACATTTACAGACAGACATAATTTACACTTGTTTTAAGTTTCATTTCATGTTCAAACATGCATAGTCGTAAAGTATGAACCTTGAAAATGTAAACATTAACGAAAAGGAATTGGTAAAAACTACTTTTTGCAGGCAACGAACACAAAGAGAGTATTTAAGAAGTGCTTAAAAGACATTCGCTGAAAAACAAAAGAAACAATGGAACGAGTTTACAAGGACGATATTACATTCTGCCATGTTGATCCCATAGGTAGAACAGGAAGTCAGACTACCTTCCAGCATTGTAGTTTGATTTTCTCCTACATACATTATTTACCTTTATCGGGAGTTTCGATGAAAATAATGGAAATGCAACACAACGGTGATTTGGTGTTTTTCCTCTACGGGTCATAGGTGTAAAAGCACCAAATATTTGTGAATGCACGATAGTAGTGATCATCTTATAAGATTTGACTGAAAGGGAGTAAGTTCCCTAAGAATGAGAAAAGTTGTAATGGTTGTTAAAAGGCGAAAATGAAATATTATTGGCGCTGGAATAACTTGAGAAAATCAAAACAAAGCTCTGCTTACCTACTATTCGTTTTAAAACAGGAGTGCAACGCAATAAAAAGCCATGTAAGCTAGATGAAGGTATTTAAGAAGTTTTCGTGGCTTCTATATGGGATAGTATTTTATCTCGTTTTTCGCATTTTATTTTGTTCACGATCTCTTCAAGTGGGTCAGTTGTCCCTAGAGGACATTAAAATAAAGCCTATTACGACAATGTAATTGATCTGGACGTGTTTATGTTGTCAGCAGCTTGCTGATCAGGAAGTCTTCTAGCCTACATTTATTTAGTCCCAGCGGCTTCGCGAAAATGGCCGTTCTTGTATTCGGCTGCATTGCGTCACACCGCCACTCGCGTTTCTTTTTGTTCCAAATAATCAAAGGGTGCCCGGAAGCAGTTTTGAGTTTCACCCTAGTGGACAGGGAAGACCGCCTATCAGTGTCAGTTTATATTTGTTCGTGTTGTAGAGGGCATCACATTTCGGAGTTTTGGAACATTTTTGGAGAAAGGGCTCAGCCAGCAGAGGAGCATTTCTTGACTCCAATACTTCTTGAAAACACATCCATCTGCTTTGAATAGACCTAAACCATCACGTCGATGAACGAACGTGTGAAGTATGCATTAAAATTCTCCTAATTTATTAAAAGTATTCCTGTCTGTATAACACACTAAGTTGAAATGACGATAAAGTACTCGTACATCTCATATGGCCGAAGGGAATATTTTCAGTGCTGTTATTCGGAGGAATTTATGTATTCGAGTAGTGCATGTAAGCGTATTTCCATTTCGATGTAGCATACCTTGGGCAGTTGTCGGCTAGTGGCGCTGTGACATGGTGAAATTATGCAACCAGGTGTGGCTGGCGCTGTTGCAAGGTGTTCTCTTGCACTCTGTGCAGACAAGTCATCAGCAAAGGGATATGAATTCGGTTGGTGCGCGCCAGTCACAGTGAGGAAAGGTGCGCACTTATTCAGGATTTGTTAGAGATTCCTATTCTCCTTCCTCCTCCGTTATTAAAAAGACAATTCCTACATACAGTGGTTCTGACTGTGCAAGATCTCAGTTGTTACCTCGTACCGAATATTTGAATTACTTCCTACGGATATAACCTTCCCTCTGATGAAGCCCTAGGCTGATTTTTTACAGAAATATTCTCTCCAAGTATCTCTGAGAACTCAATAAACAACACTTCCAACACAATATGTGTGTAGGCACACCTGAATAACATTCACTGATAATAATAACGACGACGACGACGAGAAAACAGCAGCAACAGGAAGAAGAAGAAGAAGAAGAAGAAGAAGAAGAAGAAGAAGAAGAAGAAGACGAAGAAGAAGAAGAAGAAGAAGAAGAAAAAGAAGAAGAAGAAAAAGAACAACAACAACAACAACAAAAGCAGCAGCAGCAGCGACAACAACAACAACAACAACAACAACAACAACAAAACCAATAGTGACAACACCTACAACAACAACAACAGTGGAAGCAACAGCAGAAGTAACGACATCAGAAGCAGCAGCTTCAGCATTAGCAACCACCACAATAATCAGAACGAAGACATCCACAACAACAGCTACAGGAACAAGAAATAGAACAACAACAAAGGCATGGCAGTGAAAACGCTTTTGTCGTTCGCTAGCGGCCAGCGTCTTTACATGACAGCACCACTCTGTCGTACAGGGGCTTGCAGTTCAGGAAGTTACTAGATGATTTAAGAAAATCATTGCAACATTGGCTTATTCCTTCCCCGAAGTCTTTTTGCTAGTCCTCTGTTGGGCTCTGGGGAAGACCCACTCCGGTCACTGGGTAACTTTTGTGGAGTAGCGGCGTGGCTTTGTACAGACGTCTACCTGATTCAGAAATTCAGGGGCGTAGCGTAATGGTAGTCAAATAGTCAATGACTACCGCTTGGAAAAAGAATGCTTCATACAGTTCTTAAAAAAGAACAGATGACTACCACGGGAGATCATCCATTCGCCGAGATATAGTTACCTGTTCCAACTAGTGAAATCTCTTCGCCGACAATTCAAGATTCGATTACCATGCGATTATTTACGATCTTTTCATACGATACTAACAGTGGAATTAAGAATGTAGAGCGTATAGAATAAGACAAAAATAAAATTTGTTAATGAATAATGAATTGCAGTGAATTAATAAAATAGACCCATATCCTGCTCAAAATCCTATTTCCACCTCCTCGCTGGTGTGCAGTGATAACTAACGTAGTGCCAGTGCATATCAGAATCAACCATCGGAGCCTTGACTACCTGCTTCCCTAGAGATGTCAATCTCATCAAAAACAAACATTATGTTAGGCAAAAGGAAAAGGTTTCGATTATTGCCACCAATACAATGTATCGTATTTGAATACGCGTTTTCGGTGAACGCTTGATTCGCATATGGCCCAAAATTCTGATATTGCGTAATGTCGGCGAATCCAACCTCGCCCGATTACCACAGTAGTACTGAAATAAGAAATGCCAGCTGCCATCGCCCTTTCTGAATCAGCAGTTTAGTAGTAGACTAAGAAAAAAAATGACCTTTGCAAGTCCCTCGAAATGTTTAACTACAAAGTTCAACCCCTCGAGCCGCGTTTCGTGTACTCTACTATGTCAAAAGAATGACACTTGCACCTTGAATTAGCTCCAAGCCCAACTTAGCTGCTTAGCCAGTCTAGTAGTCATTTTGGATTTTGACTACGTACGTGAACTCGAATGCAATTCCTCTTCTACTGTATAAGGCGCAAAAATCAGCATTTGCACCCAGACTGAGCCCCAGTTGTGCCCGCCAGCAGTGTTAAAATTTCCATGTCTGTAGGCAAAAATCTAAATGACTACGGAACACAGAAAAGGCAATGAAAAACGTCAGATGAGTGATTTCCCCTCATCCATTCGCTTACTTCGAATAGGGCCAGGCGTGTTATTGTAAGTTAAGGCTTGAGTGTTGTCTCGGTGCTTCTAACAGAGGCTAGATCTTGATTTAGATCATGTGTAGATCTAGAAGTAGATTTAGTCTATGTCTAGACCCTACATAACTTGAAATTTTGTGTTTTCGACAACATGCATTTAATCAAGCCCCTCAGTAAACGTGGCTGTTAATTGTTTCGGAAGCAGCCCAGCTTTTGCCTGCGCTGAGCACTAGCTTAAACATCTTACAACAACTAAAAGACTCCAAACGTTCAACTATGAGCCAAACACAAACAAGAAACGTGATGTTATTTATGCAAGCAAAGTTGATCGAAGAAGTGTCATTAAAATTCTCTTTTCCTTTTACGACACCATCCTCCATCATTTTACCACGCGAAGGAAAGAGGCATCAATCTTGTATACAAGGAACAAACAAAAAGTTGCTGAATTTTGTTGTTGTTATTGTTGTTGTTGTTGTTGTTGTTGTTGTAGTTGTTGTCCTGCATCAGATAGTAAAGCAAATCTTGCTCTATAATATTGTGTTTGTCTGTATGAAGCATGCTACCCTACCTCCCCTTAATGTAAATGTAGAGTGACCATAATCAATGTGCAAATTTGACTACCTGCTTTTGTCCTCAGCGCTACGCCCCTGTTTCGAATTGACGGCGTGGCGATGGGTGCCGGTGCAGAGGACGCGGGTTCGATTTTCGCAACATCAATAGCCTTCCTTCTTTTCATTTTCTCTCTGCATTTTTTTTCTTGAGCACTTTCCCCTTTAGGCCTATCTAATTTTTTGTGAGTGAGCATCCGTTTGTGTCCCCTCGCTCCCCACTTTTATTTCTTCCCCGAGTAATTCTACTTATTTTAAGATTTAATCTTACCCATCACAAGGAAGAGATCACTGATATATAATAGGCACAAAAGTTCGAGCTTTGTTTCAAGGACCAGATAAGGAGAAAAGAAGAGGACAGAAGAATCGAGAGGGGAAAGAGTAGAGGGGAACGAAAAGGTGGGAGCGAGAGATTGTATTATGCACGGATAACCAACATACTGTCTTTATTCATTTATTTACTTAGTAGGTCTGTGTGTGTGTGTGTGTGTGTGTGTGTGTGTGTGTGTGTGTGTGTGTGTGTGTTGTATATGTGTGCGTGTGTGTATGTATGTGTGTGTGTGCATGTGTATGTGTGTATTGTGTGTGTGCGTGCGTGTGTGTGTGTGTGTGTGTGTGTGTGTGTGTGTGTGTGTGTGTGTTTGTTTGTGTGTGTGTGTGTGTGTGTGTGCGCCTGCCTGTCTGTCTGAATTACAAGACACAAAAGAGAGAAGCTGAAGCTTGTGTTAAGTCCTAGATCAAGCCTGTGGAATGGTCTTGGCTCCTTGATTTACGGCTGGCAACCGCTGTGGATAAATACCCCGGTACCATTGGGATAGGCCTCAATCGTGCAAGTGCATCCGTACATCCGGATGCCATTGGAAACGGTGGGGAATCTTTCGCTTTCGGGGTGGCGGCAAATTGCATCAGCATCAACGCAACCTATCGGAAAACAAAACTGGTGTAAGTAAAGAATGAAAGAAAGAAAATACGACTTTTATTCACCCCCAAAGGGAAATTGTTTCACAATGGTATACAGTTTTGTATTAATTCATTTATAATACAAATATAATGTGGAACAATACACATTGTACACGTAAGTACATGTATAGAACATCATAAATAAACCAATGACTCCATGAAAATGAATCAATGAATCAAACTCAATCACTCATTCAAAATCGATCAATCGATGAAAATAATCAATTAAACTCGATNTGTGTGTGTGTGTGTGTGTGTGTGTGTGTGTGTGTGTGTGTGTGTGTGTATGTGTACGCGCGTGTGTGTACGTGCGTGTGTGTGTTTCTGTGCGCGTATGTACGTGTGTATGGGTATATGTTGTGTGTGTGCGTATGTGTATGTGTGTGTGTGTGTGTGTGTGTGTGTGTGTGTGTGTGTGTGTGTGTGTGTGTGTGTGAGTTTATCTCTCTGTCCGAATTACAAGACACAAAAGAGAAAAGCTGAAGGAGCAACTTTTATTGTTTTCCTTGTGTTAAGTCCTAGATCAAGCCTGTGGAATGGTCTTGGCTCCTTAATTTTCGGCGTGCGATGTACACTCGTACGTTACTGTCGGCGGATAGAACCACATCCGGCAGGAGCAGTCGTAGAAATGCTTGCCTGCGTAAAAGATGGGCATTCTATCCCTATCGGGGAAGCGGCACTCTACATTACCATCAAAGCAACCTATCAGAAAACAAAGAGATTTAAGTAAAGAATGAAAGAAAGAAAATAGGACTTCTATTCACCCCATAGGCAAATTGCTTTTCAATGGTATACAGTTTTATATTTTCTCATTTATAATACAAACTTAATGTAGAACAATACAAAATATACACGTGAATACATGTATAGAACATCATAAATAAATCAATCACTCCATCAAAATGAATCAATGAATCAAACTCAATCACTCTCATTCAAAATCGATCAATCGATGGAAATAATCAATTAAACTCGATCGATAAAAATTAATCGATAAATCAAATCGATCAGTCGATCTATCAATATCGATCGATCGATCACAATGAATCAATGAATGGATGGATCGATCAGTCATTCGATCAGTCAATCAGTCAATCAGTCGATTAAACAAACCGTTGATCTTTCGATCGTCCATCATTCAGTCAATCAGTCCCATTATAGTCAGTCATATTGACCTACCAACCAAAAAACTAACGAACCAACCAATAAACTAACTAACCAACCAATAAACCAACCAACCATTTGACCGACTGGCAGAGCCATCTGCCGACCACTCGCTGACCGATCAATGAATGAATTATCAAGCGAAAAAATAAGCAAACTATCACAATAGCTATAGAATTAATGCTAATGATACATGGAGCTTGAAGGCTGGGCATCCAGGTATCAGCCCCTGCTGGATAGGGATCTATGTATCACACTTGCACACTTCAATCTCATAATTAAATACTCACACAGACATTAAAACGGTGACAAACAGCCACACGTGCCTGCAGACTCTCCTCTCTGTCTGTTTCTCTGTTTGTTTGTTTGCCTGTCTGTATATCTCTCTCTCTCTCTCTCTCTCACACACACACACACACACACACACATACACACACACTCACACGCTCAACCATACGCACAAAAACAATACTGTGATCGGCGACAATTTGTGCCTGGCGATAATTTGTGCCTTAACATATGAAAGCACAAATCGTCGCTAATGCATTTGAGTTTATGTAGCGACACTCCCGGCACTAATTGTCGCCGGCGACAATTTTATTGTGCCCGGCGACAAATTGTGCCGTAACAAGCCAGCCAGAACAAAAATCTTGCGTGGAGAGTGAGGGACAAAGCAGGGAGGACTTTGGACCAAGTTTTTTCCTTTTTTTCACAAGTTTATGACATGAGAAGAAAAAAAACCAAACCAGTCATTCAAAATTTTTTTTATGGTAAAGTGGTAGCGATACCACACTTATAGGTTGTGATTTTTACACGAAATAATTACATAAAAATACTTACATTTTTAACGTGCCGTGACAATGTTTTTGTATGTATTTCTTTCATCTAACGATTTCAAATTTGATAAGTGCGGCAGATTACTCTCACAAAAGTCACGCACGGAGAAATATCGTAATTCTTTTGTGCCACATTCAGTGCGAGTGCAACGGGACTCCAAGTCGTGAGAGCAGTGATTGTAACAGAGTAACAGTCGTCGTGTATTTATGTGTGTGTGTGTGTGTGTGTGTGTGTGTGTGTGTGTGTGTGTGTGTGTATGTGGGTGGGTGGGTGTGGGTGAGGACGTAATATCACATGTATGTGTTCGTGGTTGCTTGTGGGTGTGTGTATGTGAAAGTATGTGCGTGTGTATGTGTGATAGCGAGGGAGTGTGTGTGTTTGCACAGATATTTATGTTTTGTAAGCACACTGTAATAAGGCAAATTTCCCTTTGTGGACAAATAAAGCTATCCTAATCCTTATCCTTATCCTTATCCTTATCCTTATAAAGCGGCTTATCACACGAATACTCACTGTATCTATACCTTATTAATACCTTGGCGATTGATACGTATAGAAGGAAATAACGAAGGAAGGTGACTGATCCAGCTTGTA
>JAWQUT010000581.1:53673-80575 GCA_033807755.1 Ellobium chinense | reverse complement strand
AGCCAGACTTTATTAACGTCCTGAATCACTGTGATATCAATACAAATATCGGCCTTCGACTATATTGTAGTCGAAGGTACCCACGTTTATAGATATCTGAACATTTCCTCATAGGCACAGCTTTGGGCTGCGTTTCTGTTTCTTTCATATTCATCTTGCTAGTTTCAGACAGCCAATGAGCGATTTGGGTGTGGAACTTAGACGTTCCTTTAGTGTTGTTTTAGAGTTAGACAATAAAGCTGGGATTAATAAGATTGCCAGATTGCCTGTCTCGGAGCTTTAATACCAGAATATCATATTTTCAAGTTTGTTTTTCACCAGACTACGTCGTAACCATGGTACAGACCTGCTGTGAACTGCAACAACAGATGTACCAAGGAAACTTTACAAAGAACCGAGCACCACCACAGTACGATACTAAAACTGCTGTTTATTTATTACTATTGTAATTCTTTATTTATTCTTTAATTTCCTAACACTGTATTTTATTTACCACTTGTAATCGCCACCACAAAACGAAAGCCTAGCTAGAGATAGAGATAGAGAGAAAGAGAGAAAGAGAGAAAGAGAGAAAGAGAGAAAGAGAGAGAGCGCTAAATAAGGGTAGTCCTACTAATGCTATAGTGTCTATAGGCAGCAAAGCAGCCGCCCGCTCGTACCTTGCACAGTGTTGCCACTCGTAGGGATTTTCCCCTACTGTAGGGGAAAATGGCTTTTCGTAGGGGGTAGGGGAACCCTACGGGGAAAACTGTCAAATGTAGGGGAAAGAGATCATAAGATTGGACACAACATTGCAAAGAATAAAATGATGGCCAATCATACACTTCGCGCGTAGGGGAATGTAGGGAAAAATTAGCCTCGTTGTAGGGGAAAACCATCAGTCCAGAGTGGCAACACTGACCTTGCCCTAAGTCGTCCGCCATGTTAGTTGCGCGCCGGCGGTGTACGCGAAAAGGGGTGTACGCACTCCAGTGTTCTTTATAGCTCCATGGTAGGTCCTTTTCACGCATGTTTTAGCTTTTTCATGATTATGTTATTTGACTCCTCTCAAAGATTGGTCACGTGATCAGGGAAGTCAGAATGTAAACAGTGGTGAAACCGACGTATGTTTCTATTCAGAGAGCACTAATGGTGCTGAAAAAAAAAATTACCAATGCGAGGATTTTGGAGTATACAGAGTCCTTAAATCATGCTAATGCCATCGACAATACCTACACCTCTAACACATATTGAAGAACATACATTATTTTACCCCATAAGAGCTATAGTGCTATATTTCACACCGAATTCGGAGTGCCCGTTCATTATGAATATATGCCATAATAGAAACATAATTTCTCACAACACCACCATACCATATACTGCCAGCTATCATCTAAGTGTATCCAATTATATCAATTACTTATTATATATAGAAAAATTGGTTATTTACTGATGGGTCTTGGGCGGTTAAAGACTTATTTATTTCTGATATAGCCTTTAACAGCCTGAGATTGGACTAAATGTTTAAAACTGTTCTCTATCAAATCCCGAGTGAAGGCGGAGATGAGGAAGGCAGTCGTCTATCTTGTGAGTTGTAGAATCACCCTCGAATGCGAGGTAAAAATACATTTAATCTAGATCTAGATTTACAATAATTGCTGTCTGTTCCCCTTATAAATTAGAAATTAGATGTCTAAGACTGTGCCACTAGCTCAGAGTCTAGTTTAGATGGCAGATTCAATGAATGACTCAGAACTAGTTCTAGACCACTAATTGTGATTAATATTCTCCTGCCGGTGGCAAAGTTAAAGAAATCTTAATTAAAGATGTATGGATCTATTACGGCCGAGTGTGAATGAAAAGCAAGCGCGGGGTAGGGGTGGGGGTGTGACAGAGCCGAATGAGATCATTAACAACGTTAGCATATTTTACAAAGTCCCCTTCCCCTCCTCACAACTTCTAGTATACATGCCACCCAAGTTAGTCTAATAAGTTAATCTAGTATTGTTACTGCATACCATCCTAGCATTTTAGGTAATGTTGCTGTAATAAATGATGAAGAGGGAATTGGCTAGATATTTTTTTTTTTTTAAGGAAAATTGGAATTATAAGCTATATCGTATATCAGATTGCGTGGCCGGATTTCCCGAATGCTTAAATGAGAAGATATTTACGCTATCTCTTTCTCTAAGTGAGAAATTTGATAACAAAATTTCGAATCGGGATATCACGATAGGCGAAAGTCGTTAACTGGGAAGTGACGTAGTAGAGGCGGAGCAGTGCGCCTGCGCGGACACCTTTGACCTTGTCCCACACTCTCTTTTGTTAGAATTATAAAAACCATTTCAGCTCTTCATAATCTAGAGAAAGAAATCGTGGCAACGAACACTAATGCCGAGTGACACTGGCTTCACCTTAACTAGTCCTAGTCTATCAATATTGCAAAACTGATTAAACTTATTAAAGTCTAGAGACAATTGTGTAGCACAAACTTACATTTTGCAGTTTGCATCAAAACCTGCATTATAGAGTGTTCGACAGCCACTGTCAGTGTTTCGCTGTTTTAGATAGCGATTATATCTGTCGGTTCTTTGAGCGTGTCGAGAACAACGAAAGAAATCTGGCATGCCGAGAAGAAATAAGTTTGTAAACAGCAATGGCAACTACAGAAACCGAGCAAACAGTGTTTACCGCGATGGCAACTGTAGAAACCGACCCAAGCAGCAGCGACTCACGACTGATTAGCTGATACTGACAGCGGCAGTCAAGAGAGTCTATTTCTGGATATATCCTCAAGCTTCCTGGATATCAATATCAGCGAAAGACTGCATGAAATCAAGAAGGCTGGAGTGTACACTCCCTCGTCGAATGGAATGGTAAGCCTGAGAGACACAGATGGATCTACACGTATTATTAGTCTAATACCAGTAACTTACTCAGTAAAGCACTGATAGAATAGATGTGGCAAAATATGAAGATCTAGGAGATCAGACTAGGCTTGAGACCCAGGGGAGGATTTCCATATGTGGTAACTCTTACAACTGCCATTGGCGGTAAGGAGTTACGCTCGCTTCGACTGATGCTCCTGTCTCGATGGGCATTAATGTTAGGTTTAGTTTAAGGGTAGGGTTAGGGAGGGGGGGTACGCTTAGGGTTAGGGTTGTATTAGTATTTTATTTGGAATTAAGGTACTGATCAGTTGTAAGAGTTACCACATATGGAAATCGTTCCAGACCCAGTCTAGATAGTAGATCGAGTTCTTTTCTATAAGTTTTCTGTTCCCAATATTCCCATTAAATATTTGTGTGGCTTTCTCTAGCAACAGCACCAATTCTCTAACAACAGCACCGATTTTGTCGAAATATTAATCTAGTCCATGACTTGTCTATGACTAATGAACTGTATCATTATCGTTGCGGTGCTGTCCTTCAACATAGCCGGTTACACTTCATGTCCAGTACTAAAACACACCTACTTGAGGGAAAAGAGAAAGAATAGCCATGACACAAATGGCTATGTCGAAGGACAGCAACACAACGATAATGATACAGTTCATTTAGTCATAGACAAGTCATGGACTAGATCGATATTAAGACTAAATCGGTGCTGTTGTTAGAGGAAGCCGTGTAACCTCAATATAAAGTACCTTTTCATAATGCTCATTGTGTCAAAGCCTCAGACTTCTAGCTTCAATAGTTGTGTGATATCATCATGCTTATTCCACATTTGCCTATATTATTCGGGCCTGAGAAATTTGAGTCCTNATATGTCTTCATGCTCAATGCAAAACAATGGTTTAACTTGTAAAATTGGGATATAATATAACAAGTCTACATTGATTTAATAGGAAAAAGAAGATTACTGGAAAAGCGTGGTAATAATAGACTATAAACAACTCAAATCATCCAAAAAAAAAAAAAGAAGAAAAGATTCAGGCTAGGAATGAGCATGAAGACATATGTAATAATTACTGATCCAGATTCCTGAAGAGATCATATCAGAATATTGTACCAAAATTAAAATTTTCTGTAATGAAGCACTGAACACAGTAATTCAAAATTCAATAATTTATTAGTAATATTAGTGCTGATTTGCATAATAGCGTGGAATAGGAAAATTATAATCTGTAGGTGTCTGGCAGAAGCCCTTGCTAAAACAGCCGTAAATCTAACGAGCTTTTCACACCACATTTTAGCTACTGCTTTTACTACATACACACATTTGCAGTTACACTTTTTATTTAATCTATACAGTTTGAAAATAAATAATCATTATCTTACAGTGTTCATAACACCATAGAGCAATAAAATGAGCATGGTATGAAATATTGTGAGAAAACTAACAACATGTGTCAGATCACTGATCAGGTTTTGTAAGCTGACTAGTTAATTTGATTTTCTTGTCTTGAATGCACATCTATATGCACATGTCCACATCTGTTTGAAGGTCAGAATGAACAAAATAAAAGTTAGACCTACATAAAACTACATATATAAAAAATATACAAGTACTTGTAATTTTCCCTCAAATTAATAGGGATATGTCACACATTTTGAATTTACTGACAACTACTTAAGAGTTGAGACACCATCCATGGGCAAAACTAATTTAAAGCTTGTTTGTGTCAGTTCTTCATAGAATTAAAATAAACCATATGATGTAACTTTATACGGTAGTTTAAGGGATGCCACTCACTTTTCTTTGAACCATTTAAGGCTTGTGAGAATTCTTGCTGACTTTGTCTCTTAGTCTGAAACCTCCACTTTCAAAGAGGTAATTCATATTATTAGATCTCTACATGAAATGACTATACAATTGCACTGCACAGGAGCAGTAGACAGACTTACCAACTCCTAAATTTCAAGGGCCAGGCAGCAGATGAGACTGTATAAATAACATTCATCATCTACTTTGAGTCTTCTCATTAGTTATTTAAATCTGTCTACCTCAATGTCAGATACCAATAGATTGTAAACACAAAGGCTATGAAAACCTGCTTCAAAAGCTTGTATACCTCCTAAGATATGCTTGGGCTGGGATTAGGAAAGACAAAGCACATTTTTAGAAGTCCTTATTACTATGGTTATTAGGGTGTCCCTCAAGGATTTGTACTTTAGATCTAGATATCTTGGTGTCAATCATGGTTCACATAGATCTACTTGCTCTGCAGAGTCGACTAGCTAAATCTGCACACCGCCCATGGATGACGAAGCAAGAGTGAACTGGGTGATCACTTGGTGTTTGAGATTTTGAGTCATTCTGATTAGCTAAGCCACCTCCAACATAAGGATTGCACACATTATATTGCCAGATCTTAGTGCCAAGGCCAGTAATAACTGGTTAGTGCGATTTTGTTATTTGTTAATCTAGATCATCCTATAGAAAACAAAAAAACATGATACTCCTGAAAGAAGCAATCATGCAATCAATTTTGTACAAAACTAATATCTCGGACCAAAACATTTTTACCAACGTAAAAAGTATCATTTCACAGGTCTAGTTTATGTGCGACAACAGAGCTGAGCTTAAAGAACATGAAATATCCTCTGTACTACCTAAAATATTTTCAAAGTGGATCATGCAGTATGCTACAGCAAACATTTTCAGAAGCAATTCTTAGGAGGTAAAGAGGATTTTTAACTGATCCGTCTTATGTGTGATATTTAGAAATGACTGACTGCATTATACTACTGCTTGTCGATTGATATCTGGTCACAGTATTGCCATCTAAGTACATGCTCTAAGTCAATCTAACATGCTCTGGAAATTTCCGTATCCACTGACAGCCAAGAATTTGAAGAATATTCTGCACAGGCTCTAACTCGGTGGCTACTATGCTCATAGTACACTTGTGCTTAGTATGAAATTCATGGTGAATGAAGAGAGCCTTTGGACAGGAATTTTCTTTTTATTCACAATCACAGATACTGAAATTTCCAGGAAAGCGCTGTTGCATCAAGTAAGCTCTACTGCACATAAGAAATTGTGCCAACTTAATAACGTTTTGCAATAAAAGTTGTTTACAAATGTGTACAAATGAACATATATTAGCAAATGGTTTTCAGAAGTCCAATACAACATGCCTTTGTGAATTTTCAGGTGTTCCTGCTTCAGTTTTACTCCCAAACCCACATCTAAGAAATGACGATGTTGGCAGGAAAGTGCGAACATTCATCACTTCTGCACAATTTTCACCTGCCTGCTTCACACACACACATCACCCAGGATTCTCCTCTGTCTGTTTAGATCCCTTTGTGCTGGACACAGCCTACTATACCCATAAACAATACTATGGGAATCTGGAATTGGGCTTACAAAAGTAAGCAGCACAAATGCCAGTGATGTTTTTAAGCTAACTTTTATTTTGTAGATATCTAACTAGTTTATGTGAAGCCTAATACCAAAAGCTTGATGTAAGTTTATCCACACTTTCTTTTCAGTATGACAGCAGCTCAGGAGCTGTTGCTGGCTCAGAAAAGAATAATCTGAAAAAAAATGGGGGTAAATAAATTGGTGCTGGTTTTGATTCAGGATTTCCAAGTTGATATGGAATCTCACTTCTTGAAATTGACTGAGATCTAAATGTGATTAAATGTAATTGTATATTATTCAGCTTTGTCATTAGCCGGACAAAGTCCATAGAGCTAAAGGTTTAAGAGGAACCAGGGTGTAAAATCAGGTTCTCAAAGTTGATACGGATGTCTAATTCTGATAAAATGTTATTGTATGATATTCGGCGTTGTCGTAAGCCAGACAAAGTCCAGAGAGCTAAACGTCTAAGCAGAATCGGTGTGAAAAATCAAAGTTTAATATAGAATCTATCTAGTTGAAATTGACTAAGATCTCATTTTGATAAAATGTAATAATAAATTATTATTATATTATTTTTCGTAAGCCTGACAGAGAGTCCATACAGTTAAAGGTCTAAGCAGAAACAAGTGAAGAATCAGTCTCTCAGTTAATACTGAGTCTCTCCATTTTAAATTGACTAACATCTAATCGTACATTATTCAGCTTTGTCATAAGCCAGACAAAATACATAGAGCCATGGGTCTAAGTGGAACCGAATGAAAAATCAAGTTTTCAAAGTCAGTATAGAATCTTTCTGTTCAAATTCTGATAAAATGTAACCGTATGTTATTCAGCTTTGTCATAAGCTGAACAAAGTCAATAGAACTACAGGTCTGTGTAGAACCATTTGCAACGGGTGAATATTCAGGATCTTTGTAGTGTACAAAATCTCTCTATTTGAAATTGGCTTAGATCTGATTCTAAAATATTTAATTGTATGCTACCGATATTGAAAATTTGTCATAAATCAAATTATAGGTTATAGAACTAAAGGTCCATGTAGAACAATCTGCAAATATCTTTGTGGAACCACCAGCATGAATGAGATTCAGGAATTAAAATAGTTTTATTTTATAAAATCCCTCTCCATTGAAATAATGCAGTTCTGACAAACTCACCACTCACTCAGAGAAGAAAGTGGGGAGGAAAGCAATGGGCATTTGAGTTTGAAACCTTTTACAGCTGGCCCAGAATTGTGCTAAAATGTAGTGTGACACCTATTTGCTTGGAGGTCCGGTAAAACGTAAGAAACCAACAACAACAATAATAAGCCCCGATTTCAACTTTCATGTATTCTCTCTGTATCTCAGGATTATATTACTTTGTAGATCGATGGATGTTAGCCTCATTACTTGAGGTCTCAAACCTAGGATGCTGGCCCGCACAGCAAGTTCATAGTATAATTGACATTCTCATTACTTGTCTGTCTAGTATTCGTTTTGATTACAATTTCCACCAGTTGCTGCCACATCAAAGCATCATTTGGTCTAATTTCACGTATTTCGACATCACTGGAAAGCATTGTAGCTAAGCGATACTAACAATACTAAGGGGACATGATTATTTCCAAGGACATAACTCCTTCAGTAGAATCCCCTATAGACTACTGCATGCGGTTTTGAAAAAAAAAATCAAATATAACACACAGGTTCTATGTCTTCTTACAGCAAATCTTTGCTGCTATAGCTACACCATATGTTGCTTTGTACTTTACTTCTACAATGTCATGACTAACTTTGGTCTATAATAATGCTGTTCATTGCCTGCTACATGTGAGCATTATCAGAAATGATCTGCCATCTTATGAGAAAAAGGCACTGTGATTTATAGTGCATTTGTCTCTTTTTGTCATAAGATGGCAGATATAACAATGCATATAATAATGTATGAAGCAGAAATACTACATGCATCTTAATTCATTTCTCCACAGTTGCTGCCGCTACACAGCTTACAGATAGCTGGCCAGGTGGTGTTGGGACAATCTCAAGAGGCATTTGCGGGCCCTCTGCCATGATGTGCTGTTGAAGTTGTAAGAGTCACATTTCCTAGCCCGGATGACAGTCAGTGCTGAGGAAGATTGAACCTTGACAGATGCGAGACCGATAGCTGTTGCTTTGTCAGGAGAGACATACTGGCTGGATAGTGGGGGTGGCAAATTGATCGAGAACTTGGAGTGCTGCACTACCTGCTGTCCCATCTTATGAACCTATCCTGCAATAAAAATGTCAAACATCTGTGATTGCTATTACTCTGTGTCTGAAATTTAAAAAAAAAAAAATTTATGGACATTTGTTGTTTGGACTAAGAGTGAACAGTATACTCGCACACATTTATTACCAAACTCAGAACACTCGGAACTGTTTCCCACTGAGCACATTTCATCAACTTATCCAATTTAATCATCAGCCTCAACTCGCAAAATTATTTGGAGACTCATTTTTATATAATAGAATTTTATAATAATTTTTTTACGAGAGTCAAACAGAGATTAGTTCATTCAGTTATAGTGGAACTGTTACATTTACCAGATATATATAGCCTAGCCATTTCAGCATCCTCAATGTCCAAACTATGAGCACACTCAATCTCTTATGCTCAAGGCACTTTGTGCACCATCCCATTTATAACAAAAGTTCCTCAGAGATAACGCCTTCATGCATAGAGAAAATATACTTAATATCAAGGTCCAACTGAATAATGATAGAATAATACAGAACATATGATATACTTCAAACTTCATAACATGGGATACTTAGTAAAACAGTACTTAATGCTGAGGTTCCACTACAGTCAATGATAAATTTCAAATGTAGTCTTGTGCAGAGAAATAAACCCTACTAAATACATGCCACCACCCATAAATAATGCTGTCAGAGCCCTTTTACGACTTTAAGGACTTACAACAGTATTATTTCTGGGCAACACATGACCATAGCTTTCTTACCATAGGTGCTTCACAGTGGGCTTGCCCTTTTCATATTTTGGAAACTCGACGCTAATCATCTTTTCACCAGCTTTCAAAGAAGAAACAAAACATAGATAGCTGTATTAAAAATAGGTAAATGAGAACTCACTACGTGTGGGCTTTATGTTTCTATTCCGTCGTTCTCCAGACACTTGTACTCCTCCAGATCTTGTTTCTTTTCTTGGTGGCTGGCTCGTCATTACACGCGGTAATTTCAAAGATGAAAAGCAAGGTTTAGGCACTAGAAACAAGAGATGTGACAGCCACAGAACAGTGTTAGGCCCACTTTGACAGAAGTCCACAAAAATTCTACTTGTCAAATGAAAGCCATACATGAGGACTAAGCCATTGAAATCAAATTTCTGACTCCCTGCCTTTTATCACGGAGGTATGCTACTCATTGTTCAGAAAATGCTCTGACCTTGCTACTTTTTCATTCGGTCCTGATATATTTCATGAATGTGCAGGAATTCAACATGTTCAAGGCATGCTCTTATGAATCACAATAACAGAAAAGAAAAAGGAGACTAAAACCAGAAATATTCTTGGACAATGGTTTTTTTACCAGACAGTATCATGCAAAGTAGCAGGTAAAACTGTTTTTCCCTTCCAGATTGTTCTTGCAAAAACAGACTGAACCATGTTAAGCCGAATAACAAAGAGGTTTTGCTCAAAGGATTTTCAAAATTTTGAGGATAAAAACAAAAAGACTAATTAGTCTATAATTCATTTATACAATTTAGGTCAACACTCGGGTGACTGCACCCAGTGCCAGTAACAAAGTCTGGTTACATTGTTTTCTTATATTTTTGAAAGCAGGCTACCAATGCATTGTCACGTTCCTCAAGTAACACTGTTAGTGTAACACTTTCATCCCCTTTTAGCATTGTTTATGGCATTTATGGTAACATGATAATATAAGTTTACCAAGGCCTATACTAACAATGCATGAAATATTTTTCTCAGCAAAAAAATAAAACTGCAGATAACACTAACAGACCCCATTACATGTACTGTCGAATATACACTGTAACCATATACCCATTCTGTAGCATTAATCGCCTCACTTTTTCACTCTTCTGCCCATGTGGCTATCGCTGAAGAATGTCCAGCCCGATCAATTTCAGTTTCACTGTTTTCCAACGTAACAACTGTGGATCCTTTGAATTTTGTAAACCTAGTCTAGTATGTCCAGCTAACTTTAGTTCAACTGAAGGACAAAATCCTCATACATGAAACCAGAACTAATCTAGATCTAAATCTGCACCAAGCACTCTGCTAATCTTGACTATAATGGGGCCTCAGCTAGTCAAGACTAGTCTAAATCTTTATAGATCATCTACACTGATACTGTCACTGATAAAATGACAGACCAGTCACGTGACGGTCCTAACTAGACTATCTAGATTAGATCTTGATCTAAACTCTAGATAAAGTTATCTCAGATTCTTTTAGTTTTTATCGGACAATAATCATGAAACAGATCAAATTAAAATAATATTACATGTATTAGCCTACCCGTCAATGCTCTCTCTGTATGATACTCTATCACTGTATGTTTCTCTTTCCTCTGGTCTCCTCCTCTTTGTTGGTATCAAGGATGTCTGAGGGTGAATACGACATATCCTTTCATTTTCAGCCTAAATCTAAGGGTTGGACTTTCCATGCTGAAACCGTTCATAGCTGCAGACAGACCCACTGTCGATTCGATAATTCGCAAAATACAGTACCCTGGACTGGTCTGGTGTAAGATCCGAGTGAGTCTACCGCAACTGCCGAATCCACAGCTGTCTCTGATGGAATCCCGTGAAGCGTAATTCCTGCTTTAGTCTTTTGTCGTGTTGTTGCAGCCACCAACAATGCATCGTCGAGGCAGGATGAAACCACATGTCGCTTTGTTCGTAGAGAAATGAAATGCAACAACCCACTCGGCGTTACGATCAGGGAACCCTAGACTAGCCTAGTCTATCTGGTGTTTATAGTGATCAGCCAGGTTTCAGTTCCGAAAGTGTAGCCAGAAAAGTAGGCCAAATTTAATTTTGACACGTGAGAGAGCAAAAGTATAAAATCATCGTCATTTTTGCCCTCGCATTGCAATTAAGTCAATACTCACGATCTATTCAAATAAATTCTGAAGATGAAGCAATATTTTAGGCAAATGTATGCAAGTTACAGTCAATAGAACACTTAGGTTTTTCTAAAACGTCCAAGTGGCATAGTGATTACATCTTTAGAAATGGCATTGTTTCCGATGCTGAATGAAAGGAATTTATCATAGTTTGGTTAGTATACAAACTTTAAATCAATATGAAGCCAATACTATGTCAGAATATTTCCCATTTCAATTATACATTGCTGTGGGCTCTTCTTTCGTACCCCCGCCTACTCAATGGGTGAAGAAAACAATTATTTTGGCTCTTCCCACAAATCCGTCACTTCCTGTTTACTCTCGATTTCGGATTTCAAAATTTTTTTCTCCGCAGACCTCGCAGAATGACACAAAATCGCTATTTTAGACAGGATGCACGCATTTCAGTGTTGCCATCCGAAATTTTGATTACTGCAATCAGATGTAGTAAGGCACGACCAATAATTTGAGGGGCATTTGCTGTTTGGCGATAGATACCCTTTAAATTATTTGGTCCAGCTTTCTTCTTACTCCCATGTCACTGTTATTACACCCACAAGCCACACTATAGCGAGCCATTGTGTCTGTTTTCTTTCACTGACCAGTGCTTTCCACATGAAAACAAACGCTGCGACTTCCCGGATTACGTGACCTTCCCGAGATCTAGAACGAGTCCATTTCTCGATTTAATTTCCTGTGTCAGGTTTCATTCCCAAAACGACGTCATTTCATACTTGCAGAAGACCTGAACAACGCAGCCCTCTAACCCACCTACTCTAATCTGCTCAAACATGCCGTCGACACATTTAACAACGTAGCAGAAGCCAAGATGTGGCGGACTTGCATTAGGAGTTGTCGCCTCCTCGCCATGTTTTAATGAGAGACCCTCTCGAGTGCATCCTGCAAGATGGAAGAAGATCAAGTTTTTAGATCATTTTTTTGGGGTTTAATTTTTATTTTTTCGTTCAGTTTGTGAAGGATATGCATTCCAGGAATGTTGCCTACACATATAAAAATAAATAAATAAATGAAGAAATATATAAATAAATAAATAAATCATGAAATAAATAAATAAATAAATAAATATGCTAAAAAAACTAAACAATGTACTAAATATCAAAAGTGCCCATCTTTCAGATAGAGCAACAAATGAATGAATGCACTGATATATAAATAGAAAAATAAATAAGGAAATTAATCAATATATAAACTAATAAATAAACATCGACAAATGAATAGATGAAAAAAGTAATAAATAAATGAATAAGTGCCATTTTCAGCATACTTACCAACTACCTTACAGTTCTCTGTGTAATTGACCTAATGTGAGGTCATAGTTACCAGAGAAACTTCAAGTGATATTGCTTTGTCAGCTGTGTGCGGACTTTTTTAGGTCTATAATCATTACAACAGACCTGTTTGTTGACAGTGTGCTCTGGCAGTTTCTACTCAGTAATATCTAAACACCTGTCCTGCCTCGGGTCAGTCTCAGTAGTTGACGCGCATTCATGCAGTTTATTTTCTTTTACTAAACTATGAATAAATTTTAAAAATGAATAAAATAAATAAATAAGTAAATAAATAAATCCATTCTCAATATACTTATCAACAATCAATTAATCAATCAATCAATCAATCAATCAATCAATCAATCAATCAATCAATCAGTCAATCAATCAATTCTCAGTATACGTATTAAAGGTAATAATACGTATTATATCCTCTGGTTCATCCCCTTGAATGTCACAGCCCGCCGCCTTGTCACACAATCTTGCCCATTATTTTCTTTATAACTGGTCTCCATTCAGATTTCTGGCATCGAAAGGCCAAATCACTGATTCTTTACAGCCCTCGGAATCCACTGAACTATGAAACTCTCCTTCTCGTGTGATTTCAGACTCAGTTCTTTCATCAGATTGTGGTATGCGTAGTATGGTGATATCACCATATTATTTTCTTACACGGTGACCTCTTGTTGCATACTCATACTGAGTTTTCAAAGCAGAGATACTCGCCTTTTGGAGGAGGTCCAAGTTCTCTTTTCTTCATGTTGGATGGTGCAGATGACGCCAGAACCACTATAACTGCCAGTGAAAAGAGACTCATCAACTTCATGGTGCAACGTGTTCGCCTTAAAAAAAAAAAGACGACAATGAGAATAAAGTGTTCGTCTTAAAAAAATAACGACAATGAGAATAAAATTTTCGGCTTAAAAAACAAAAAAAACCATGAGAATAAAGTGTTCGCTTAAAAACAAAGACCATGAAAAATAAAGACAGTGTTCGCTTTAAAAAAAAAGACAATGAGAATAAAACTTTCTTTGGCAATCAGTAGTGACCATATGATTTTACTGATTAATTTACCCAGAGTCAATATAAATATCATTAAATCCAGGGAACAAGAATTCCCAACCTTATGTAATGGGTGACCTCAATAAACCTCATTTCAAGAATTTGCTAAGAAACTGGATACCGTTTTGGGCACATTTACAAACAGATATAATTTACATTTGTTTTAAGTTTCATTGACTTTCAGTTCATGATTTTGTTACAGTGAGATAATTTTGTACAAACATCTGTCAAATATGCTATGACTAATGCATGAGAGGCATACCGAGTGTGCTACTGTTGGACGTTTGCTTTTTTCGTTTGTTTGTTTTAGTTGTTACATAGCCATGGCCCCTAGAAATTTCAAAGTAAGCAGCATTATCAGACTTTATCAATCTGAAAACGTTCAACTGCAGGTGATTTGAAACATTAAAACTATTAAGCTTAAAAATTTTAGATGTTATTTTTTTGCGTATGCGATACATTATTTATGGGAGACGTAATAAATCCATAGAGAAGTTGTCATTTTCCAGCACCGTCTCTTTAGCTCGAGAAGGAGTTAGTTTTCTAAGACCGTAAAAAGTTGTGTGTTGTTGTGTAAAAAGAGAAATTAAATTAATATAATATATACGTTTGAATAACTTGATCATCAGAACAAAGACCTGCTTACCTTCAATGGGTTGCAGAACAGGAGTGCAATACGAATGAAAGCGCAATACTTTCTGTGAAGCTGCTTGAGAAGTTTGCGTGGTAACGGAAGTATTATGGAAGATGACTTTTCTCCATATATATATATATATATATATCTCCTAGATCTCTCCGATAATGACCACGTTGCCCTTAAAAAACGTGAAACAAAACCCATTACGACGACGTCCATGGTCTAGGCGTGTTCGTGTTAATGTTGACAGCAGCTTTAGGGCCATAAATGTAATAGTTTTGTCAATTAAAGAGTTAGGAATGCAAATAAGGAGAAGGGCTGCTTTTCGCCGTAAAGGTATTGGTATTTACAGGTGTATTATCACACACAGGCACAGAAATTTAACACAAATCAACGAAACACGATACGGAACTGATAAAATCATTCAGGTTTCGCTCCTAACAAGTACTTTTTTGGTTTGTTAAACGAGAAGACAAAACCTCACATAGGCTGATTTTTTCTTTCCATCACGCTTCAGTCTTCTCATATCGTTGGCCGTCTGACCAAAAAATAAATGACTAGAAAGGTGTGGAAAAAATACCATAAATCTAATTGCACATCTGTAAGGCGGTGCGAGGCGGTTCTATGAATTCGCACAAGTACAGTGCGCGGAGATGTGCGAGTTCATATAATAATAGTAATAATAATAATTATAATAATAATAATAAAAATAATAATAATAATGCGGTTTATTAGTCTCATATCCAGGCTAATGCCCACTCATGCGACTTCACACTATTATTACCCCAGCAGGCCTGATCACTCTAGGACTTTCTCGATTCCCTGGGGAGCATACAGTGCCGCTGCCAATTATAGGCGCTGATCACTAGCATTCTGACAATATCTTCCACTGCCTATAGCCAGGTACCCATTTTATAGACGGGTGGACTGAGGAAAATGTGAATGAAATGCTTTCCCAAGGCACTTACAACATGACCGTGGGCGGGAATCGAACTCAGGACCTTTAGATCGAGTCCAACGCCGTAACCATTAGACCACGTCTATACACAGATTACGCACTTGTGCGAGCCTTTATACGGCGACACTGTACGTTAGCCCTATCTAAGAAGCCACTCTCTTTTATAGCGTTAGTAGTTCTTTTCGGTTATTATTGTAATAGTTTTCTAAAAAAAACAACTATTCTTTATTAGAAAAATGAAAATTTGGTATATGATAAAAAGGTCGATTAAACCGATAGAGCATGGATATTGTTATGAGGTCCCCCTCGTCCTAAACTACTTCATACATACAAAAAAGACAAAAGAGGATCATTCAATACATTTCTAGTTTAATCTAAAACCCGACAGGCTATTAACAAGGAAGAATACAAGATTACAATAATAATTAAAGGTATATGTAATACTCCATCATCTAGGTAGTAATTAGTCTCACAATAATCGCGTCCTATACTTCCCACTGGGGTAAAGGCTCCACAGTAAGTATCTCCTATGAGGTCCTATGAGGTCCCTATAACATCACCTCACTCATCATAATGTCACTTCATTCACTCATTCAATAAGCAGTATCAATGTTTCAGGAAACCTAAGTAGATAGTACTAATACGTTCGGTAGAGCTTCGATCTAGTGATGGGGCCGCACCTGGGTATGCTATCCCTGGCTAAGTGCGGGTCGAGATTCCTGGCTCTCCTCCTCATGTACTCTCACCGCCCTAGATTCCCGACTGTCACTGACTCAGCATGGGGTCACGAAACTGGCCCAACATAGATTACAGTCTAGGCTGGTACTGACACCGTAAGGCTACAAGCCGGGTCTCGTGTCTGCCGACACGGAGCTCCTCATCTTGGGACCCTTTAGTAATAAAACCATATTTAAGTAATCTCTTGCTAAAATAGGATAATCTCCATCTGCTGAAATATAGGGAGTTGATTATTTATGACATTTATACCCTGGCTGTCATGCCTCCAATGCTGTCTTTATTTCTACCCTCCTATTATTCTTATCGTGCACTCCCAGCTACTTATAAAGTACAAATAATACCTTCTTCCCGACATTGCCACCATAGTACACTACGCTACCACTGCAACACTTCTCTTTTCACTCTCACAGTATTACCAATGTCATGTAATATATATCATATCATAATATCATCAATACTTTCTCACTGACTACGCATCGCTCTTTAGTCGCTGCTCCTAGTTCACATCAGCATTTCATTTAACACATGCGTTAACATCAGATCATTACTCTCGCTATGTTTCTAAGCCCAGGTTACATCATAGGTTAAATATCTAGGCCTATCTTATCCTCTCTATAAGTTTAAGAACACACTTACGAGAAGGCCTGAATCAGTCAAACGCACACTCTCGGTCACAATATCACTCTGTCGTGCATATCGTCTCATGCGCAAGCACATACGAGCATTGGGGAGCTGCTCGACTGAACTTTCTACCGAGCTTTTATAGTAATACTTTCTCTCGTCCTTTCACTCCCTCATTCTCCCGCTATCTCGTGCTCCACGTACATTGCTTAAAAGTAGTCAGTAGTCTAGACACTGACCCCAAAATTATATTTTCGAGTGAGCGCTCTAACCTTGGGTGACCTCGTGACATCATCCCCCACCCCAGTTAAAAAATTACAGTTTTTAACGATATCTTAGTACAAAGAATGGGTAATATTCTCCAAAAATTGTCTGATGTCACACGAGGTAGAGCTTATACATCCTACAAAATCTCATTCATAAGCAGTGGACATAATGCAAAAATGTTATTTCGAAATATACAGTCATCACATAAAAAATTATTCATACAAGGTAATTATGCAGAACATTTCTCAATGCAATTGTAGGACGTCATCATAGTTCCTGAAACTCTCCTCCACATGATGTTCCATAGGTATGGATGATGCTTGACTCTCCCTAGTGACATGGTCATCCATCCCGAGGCGCAGGCCAAGGTCCCGCGGGCAGAGCTGGCAATGGGGAAAGAAGAATGACAAGTGGATAACTCGGGGTTATGACACATCCCAATGGCAATCCCTGTTCCCTGCTATCCCATCCAAAACTGAACTTCTCCCCCATGGTGACGCCACTGCTCCTATACTAGTCTGGACAAAACATCTGCCTGGCAGTTCGCGCCCCCTGGAATCGGTCTAATCTGGAAGCGGTATTCTTGGAGTGCCAGACTCCATCTCATGAGTCTGCTGTTCTTCGCTCTATTTGATTTAATGAACATCAGTGGTTTATGGTCTGTCTCTATAATGAAGTCTGTGAGTAGTAAATATCTCGAAAAAATGCCTATGGCATATATAATGGCGAGACATTCTCTCTCTATGACCGCATAGCGTTTTTCTCTGTCTACTAACTTGCGACTGGCATACAGACATGGCATCAGGATATCATCATACTCTTGGAGCAGAACAGCTCCAATGCCATGGTCGGATGCGTCTGTGCGAACTATAAAGGTGCGGGTAAGATCAGGTATTCGTAAGATCGGCTCGGCAGAAAAGATCTGCTGAATACTTCTGAGTGCGTTGTCGCAACTGTCCGACCAATGTACTTTATCAGGTTTTCCTTTGCACGTTAAGTCTGTTAGTGGACTCGCTAATTGTGCGAAGTTGGGGACAAACTTTCTATAGTATCCGAGTAGTCCCAGCAAACTACGGACATCTTTCTTTGTTTTTGGGATTTGCAGTTGTAAGATGTTGTGGATTTTCTTTGTTTCTGGTCGTTGTGTGCCATTTCCTACCACGTGGCCCAGGAAGTCAATCTCCCCAAATCCCACGCTCATCTTACTTGGTCTAGCAGGAGTCCGTTTTGCTTTAACTGTGTCAATACTTTTGTTAGCACGTCTAAGTGGCCTTGCCAGGAGGAATGGTATAGACAAATGTCGTCGAAATATGAAATAACATTTTGTGTATCTTTCAGTAGTATATACATCATCTTGGCAAATGTTGCTGGTGCTGTGACTAGGCCGAATGGCATAAAATTCCACTGCATGAGGCCTAGGGGGGTTTGGAATGTCGTGTACTTTTTGCTTTCCTGTTCCATGGGTATTTGCCAGTAGCCCTTGGACAGGTCAATCTTGGAGAAAATTTGTGCTTTTGCTAGTTTTAGTGTGAGTTCCTCCTGCAGAGGGATAGCTTCCGAATCGTAAATAGTTGCTGCGTTAAGTTTTCTGAAGTCGATGCAGAATCTGGTGGAGCCATCGGTTTTCTTTACTAAGACGATTGGGGCAGAATACGGGCTATCTGACCGTTCGATGATGCCTAATTCTAGCATGTTGTTCACTTCCGTGATTATTTTCTCCCTTGCTTGGAAAGGTATTGGGTAAGGTTTCACATTAATTGGTTCGTCCGTCGTCAATCGAATCTGATGTTCGACCAAGTTAGTTTTCCCTGGTAAATCAGTAAGGATGTCACTGAACTGGTTTAGGACCAAATGTACCTGTTCTTTCTGTTCGGCTGTAAGGTCTGGATTGATGTGAACATCATGGACATTTTCTTTTGCTTTAAGGGGAGGGACTGTCACTGTGACAGATTTTTCTTCCTCCGATTGTTCATCATCAGTAACTATAACTGCCGAATATGCAACAGCTGCGAAATGAGAATAGTTCCTGTTCTTCTTGTTCTCTTGATATGTATTTTTTTAACATATTGATGTGGAATGTTTTGATTTTCCCTCTAACTTTGATCTCATAGTTTACTTTTGAAGCTTTCCTTATGACCTCAAAAGGCCCTTTCCAAGTTAACAGTAATTTATTTCTATCCTTTGGGAGAAGGATCAAAACTTTGTCTCCAACTTCTAGGGTTCTAAGTCTACTTCCCTGATCATGATAGGGTTTATTTTTGTCTGCTTTTTCCTTCGCTGCCTGTTGGGCGATCTCGCATGCGTCTCGGATTCGATTCCCTAGGTCAATAACGTATTGGTACGAGTATCTGACCTCTTCGTCTTCGATTTCGGCGCCTGTGAACAGGTCGCTTAGTACTGCCATGGGTCCTCTGGGTACCCTGCCGTACAACAGTTCAAACGGGGCAAAGCCCGTCATTTCGTTCGGCAACTCGCGGTAAGCGAAAAGGACAGCGGGGATATGTCTATCCCAGTCACTTGGCTTCTGTGCTGAAACTCTTTGTAGCATTGCTTTAAGACTCGCATTCCAGCGTTCGCAACACCCATTTGACTGAGGATGATAAGGGGATGTAAACGTTTGTTTAATGCCCATGAGACTCCTGGTTTTTCTCATTAAGTCCGAAACGAACTGTGGGCCTCTGTCGGAGAGAACTTCTTTCGGTATGCCTACTCTCGCGAAAATAGACATAAGGGCTTCGGCGACGTGTTCCGTGGTAGTTTCCTTAAGGGGAATGGCCTCAGGCCATCGCGTTGCGTAATCGATTACTGTCAAATGAATCGATTTTCTCTATCGGATTTCTGCAACGGCCCCACTATATCAACTGCGATACGCTCGTATGGCTTTGTGACGATGGGCATGTCTTGTAGTGGTGCGCGGGTGCACCTACCTTTTGGAGCTCCTCTTTGGCATATGTCGCAACTGCTGACATATCTATTAACCTGAGTGTAAAGGCCTGGCCAGAAGAATTTCGCTAAAATTCTCTTCTTTGTTCTTGTTTTACCCTGATGACCCGACATTGATGCGTCATGCGCTAAGCGCATAATGTCGCGGCGAAATGGTTGGGGAATCATGAGTTGCTTGAATCTTTTCTGCTTATTGGTATAGTTTCTGAAAAGCAAGTCATTCTCCACTGTATATATTGTCGTGCCGGTCTGTTTCTGGGTTGCCTTAATAAAAAATGGCTTTAATGTTTCGTCCTTCTTTTGCTTTTCCTTAAAGTCTTGAGACGTTATGTCAAATTTAGTGCTCGTTGTATCAAGTTTATCTTCCTGTTTTTTCGATTGCGCCCTAGTGGCGATACAAGCATAGTCGACTGACTCTGTCTCTAGTTTTTGTTGCGAGCTTTTTCTCACTCCCCTAACATTTCCAACAATTATATCTGCTACCGGGTTGGGGAGTACACACGCGGTAACTGTGCCTTGTATGAAGGGAGTGTCTATCTCGACTTTTGCGAGTTTATAGGTTTTTGTCTCGCCCCCGAATACAATGCATGTTGCTGTTTTTCCAGTAAGATCTGAATCGTTTACGAATTTTTGAGCAATGCCTATCGTTGTGCAACCCGTATCTCGCAAAACTGATGCATTCATCCCATTTACTTGTCCTGTGTATAATTTTAATTCTCCTGTTTCTAATGCTGACAGTCGTGGGCATTCATGCGCCGTTATGCCGCTGGTTTCGTTGGTTACTTTAAAGGTTTCCTTGTCCTGAATGTCTGTAGTCATGCAACATCTTGCGGCCTGAGTTCTCGGTTTTTGTCTACACCATCGGGCTATGTGTCCGGCTTATCCGCAGTTATAACAGGCCATATCCGCTTTTGCTTCATTCGTCTGCGCGTTATATGCTTGTTTTCCCTCATTCTTGTCAGTATTTGATCTACTACCAAATTGTCTTTGGTTGTCAAAGTAGGGTCTGTTACTGCTAATTCCCTGTCTCTCTGGAAATCTACGGTCTCTTCCGCCATAGTCCCGGGCGTTTCTCCCATACCTGCGATTTCCGTTATTCTCGTTTTGGCTTCTATTGTACGCCTCACCCCGATATTGCGGTCGTGGGACTCGTTCCCCTTGCTGTCCGAATTGTCGGCCTCATCCAGGCTCCTGAACTTGCCCTATGTTTGCATAAAAGGGTTCATTTGGTTTTGTCCTCGCTAGGGGTTTATTTGGGTGTGCTGACGCATACTGTTCTGTTAGATCAGTAAGTTCTTTGAAAGTTTTAGGCTTATGTTCCTTTAGATGGCTAACCAAGTCCTGGTGACATGAGCTGTAGATTTGGTCTTTTAGGATAAGGTCATAAAGTCCGTCATAGTCTTTATTCACAACTCCTGCCAATTCAGTCCATCTATTTAAGTATTGTTTTAGGCGATTAACGAAGGTGGAAAAGTTCTCTGAACTTTTCGGTTTGCATGTCCTAAAACGCGTATGAAAGCCGTCTTCTGTGAATTGAAAGCGCTTCAAAAGAGCGTTCTTTAGGATGTCATAGTCTTTTGCGTCTGTAACACTAAGGCTGTGAAAGACTTCAAGTGCCTTGCCTGTTAATAGGTTTGCTAGATAACAAGCCCAGTCTTGTTTTGACCAACCAACTGTCGTGGCATGTAACTCAAACCTGTGTAAATAGGAGTCGATTTGGTAGACTTTCTCATTAAAAGTTGGCTTCCGTATGTCAGAAATCGTTTTCAGAGAGATTGAGAGATTGCTTGGACCACTTTATAGCCGCNTTAGGATGTCATAGTCTTTTGCGTCTGTAACACTAAGGCTGTGAAAGACTTCAAGTGCCTTGCCTGTTAATAGGTTTGCTAGATAACAAGCCCAGTCTTGTTTTGACCAACCAACTGTCGTGGCATGTAACTCAAACCTGTGTAAATAGGAGTCGATTTGGTAGACTTTCTCATTAAAAGTTGGCTTTCGTATGTCAGAAATCGTTTTCAGAGAGATTAAGAGATTGCTTGGACCACTTTATAGCCGCCCTGTTTTCACTCGCTACGCTAGAAAAAAAAAAAAGACATTCGATTTTGATATTTGAGGTGGAAGGTAGGTAGAAAAGTACAGATCAGATCAAGTTCAGATCAAACAGCCAAAATAAATTTATATCAAGATCGGTTCACCTAAAATAGCTCTTTAGCTCAGATCAAGTTCACGTGAACTGATCTAAGTTCACGATCTGAGCTCATATTATGATCTCAGGTCTGCATGCCTTGTTACAACAACCCTGACAATTTCGGGTCAGAGGTTTGAAAAGATAGGGGATGCCAATGAGCTAATCCCCTGTTCTCTTGAAATAGCCTGAGGCCTCAAGTGGCTTTTCATGGGGGTGGATCAAACGAGGAGATACGGCAAAAAACTTTACTTGTTATGGGCTATTAAAAGTAATGTATTTATTTAGATCAGGTGCTTATCTCCATTACTGGTGAGTGGGAATAGCGAACGAAAATTGGGGCTGTAGTGATGTCAATGGACAGTATATAGTAAAATATAGCAAAAAGATTTGGGCGTGGGTAACCTGCAATTCTATAGAATCAGAGCCTTAGCAAAATAAGGTTATCTTTATGACAAGGAGGCAAACATTGATTGCCAAAATAACGCCGCGGACTAAAGCTAAACCAGACTAGATGAAAGCCACCTTAAAAGATTTCTAACATACGAATACCATCAAACATCGACAGCAAATATTGCAGGAAAATAACATAATCAAGAAGGTCATTTTCAACAGGATGTCTATTTTATTGTTTGTTTATTTGTTTATCAGTAATGGTTGAAATTTACCATCTCTTGCTCCACGAAGACTGTAGTCCTGACACTTGTAATCAGTATCTTCCTTTCACCAACTGGTCAAATGCTCATTATTAGCTAACTTCCTCTCTCCCTCTCTCTCTCTGTGAGTGCGCGCGCGCGCGGCGTGCGTGCGTGCGTGCGTGCGTGCGTGCCAGATTGTTTTCTACATCTAAGAGGAACAGAGGTATAGCCTCATTTTTAACTGGAATCAGCGTTTTCAAATGCAGTTATCTCACATTCGTTTCTTCCACAACCACATTCTGTAAACAGTCTTCTTCACCCACTTTGCTCCTCTAGAAGTCAAATTATCATGAATTAAGTTTGTTTCCATATATAGGAACCATCTGCGGAAATATCTAGTTCTGATATCACGTTGATCCCAGGCTGTCATGACGTCAGATGGGGCCTTGAAGGCAGAAGTAGCGAAGAGCAAGCTAGAGAGCCTCAGGTTACACATGCCTAAATAATTTCCCTATATAACACGGAAAGATTTCCGCAGGCAACAACCCCCGAAATAAGAACATACTAAAGATATACCCTACCGCTAAGGCTAATCCTACCCCTTACCCCTACCCCTAACCCTTACCCTAACCCTAACCCTACCCTTACCCCTAACCCTACCCCTAACTCCTAACTCCTAACCCTAACCGACGAGTTGTTGCCTGCGGAAATCTTGTCTATAACACGAGTAATTCAAAACTGCCCTAAACCCTCCCACTTGCGTCTGTAGACAGAAGATCAGCCGGCCTAATGCGCATGTGCGGAAACAGCAATCAGCTGTGTTTACATTGGAAACCGGGTCAGGCACATAAACTATCGAAAGAATAAGATAGACAGCGCGTAATAAATGTTGGATCAGCTGTGAATATAGTATAAACCTCAGCAATTACCGACAAATGTGGGATTGTGGATCAGCTTGATTAAAACGGTGATTGTGCAACAAGACTGCAAACTTAGAAATCGAATTTCCTGATAATTTAGAGATGTAGACTAGACTAGTCTAGGCTACCGGTAACCTACACTCACACGGCCTCGCTCGAGATCATGTAAACACAGCTGATTGCTTTTTCCGCACATGCGCAATAGACCGGCCAACCTTCTGTCTGCAGACCAAGTAACCCTCTTCTAACTTTCGTTCATCATTCCCATTTAGCAGTAGTACAGATGACTATCTAACTTTAAAATATGAATGGGTTTGAGGGCGCCTTGACAAGTAAACGTCTCAGCCCTGCCTTATTGATTGGACCTCCTCTTATGAAGAACCACTTGGAGCCTCAGGCTATTTTGAGAGAATATACTTTGCATGCATATTTTTGTATAACTTGTGACCCCAAATAGTGCTGCTGTAATTTAATCTTCACTGGTCGGGGAAGCAACAAATGCATTAGGACAGGCTACTGCAGTGTTCACTAGGCTCCTGACTGGGAGAAACAAAATTAATCGCGAAATACTTGGCGCTGCTTTCAAAGTCCAACTCACTTGACTAGCACATAATTGCGTGTGTGTGACCTGCGGCCGTTTGCATAATCCTTACGTTAGTTAACCCAGTGCGGTAACCACGGGAAACCCAAAACATTAATAGTGTTCACCGTGGTTAACGCATGGATTATGCCTACGGCCACTGGACTAGGAACTGCGATACCATGCTCTCATGGCGACTGAGGCCGTCTGATATCGAATTTTAGTTTGTTGTAGAAATTGAGAGAGTAAAAATAATTCTATCCACTAAAACTACTGGTTTTGTGGACTGTTTGGTGCTTGTAAATAGATTTATGTTTTTATCTGACACTTTGACACTTTTTATTGTTTAAAAAACGGTCTTCCATCACGATTTTCTCAGGTTAACAGCAGCAGCAGCAACAACAACAACAACAACAACAACAACAACAACAACAACAACAACAACAACAAAAACACATTTACAGAATTGACACTCAGTCACTTCAGGTGACTATAACTCGGGCTGGAATATAACTAGTCTAGGTTAAAACTTATTTTCAGCATAAAGCCTCACGCAATGCAATGTTATAACCCAATGTTTTAAAAGCGACTTAAGCCCCAATTTGACTGGCTTCAAAACATTTTTTTAAAAAATTTGACAGCTGACTGTTGCATATTTCTCCAGGGAACCTTTGAAGGCTATCAACACCCCATCCACTTCATCTCAGTGAGTGAGACTATTGAAAATTTTCCGTATCCCTCTTCAAGTATACCTCACCACAGGAATATCATCCTCTGTCAATAAAGTAGCAAGAGAGAGACACTTTAACGGTAAGGAGAATTCATCACTGTTGACTGTTCAAAACATATGTAGGATAGAATTAGATATGGGAAGGGGTTAAGGTTTCAGACACCCATTAAAAGTCCAAATCACTCATTGTGTACAACCCAGTTAATCCGCAAAAAATATACCTCCCCTTTTTTTGGCCCTGCCAGCCAATGTCATGGTGTAGAATTATGTAAACACACCTGTAATCTTGACAAATCGTCTAATTTTAAAGTTTCAGGTACAGTTTGAGCTTTATAGATGTAAAAATAAAGTGAGTTAAGTCGAAACCAGCCTAATGAAAAATTGGAGACCCAATCAGATGGCAAGCTGACTATTTTTGAAAGAGATTTGTGAAATATTTTGGGCTATGAGCCCTCTTTTTCTTCCCCTTAAAAGATCGGGTAAAAGCCCCTAAGAACAATATTCCCAANTTCAGGTACAATTTGAGCCTTCTAGATAAAAAAATAAAATGTGTAGACCTATGTATTCGCACGCGGTCAAAACCAGCCAAATGGAAATTTGGGGACCAAATCAGAATTTGAGGTGATCTTTTTCAAAAGACATTTGTGAAAAATTTTGGGCGTTGACCCCCCTTTTTCTTCCCGTTAAAAGATCGGGCAAAAGAAGTACTTTAACCTCCATGGAAGAAATTTCCCCAAATCACAGTGGTATATTTAGAATAACACAAAATGTTAATAGGGCCAAATGAAGAAAAACAATACGCCTAGTTAAAAAAATGGGACATAACTGTAGGTCCATTGTAGGTCTATGGAACCTATTGTTTTATTATTTTTTCTTCTTCTGGCTCTGTTAACATTTTGTGTTATCCTACAAATACCACTGTGATTTCGAAAAATTTCTTCCCTGGTGGTTAAAGTTCTTCTTTTGCCCCATCTTTAAAGGGTAAAAGATCGGGGAACAACTCCGTCAAAAATTGATCACAAATGTCTTTCGAAAAAGATCACCTCGAATTCTGATTTGGTCCCCCCAAATTTTCATTCGGCTGTTTTGACCGCGTGTTAATACATAGGTCTACATACTTTAATATTTTTTTTTAATCTAGAAACCTCAAATTGTACCTGAAACTTTAAAATTGGATGATTTATTTAGATCACAGGTCATTTTACATATTTCTACACCCTGACACTGGATGACAGGGCCCCCTAAAAAGGGGGATTTTATATATGGCAAAAAATTATATCAAAAATTCATAGATGGAGTGCCTTTCTATGCCCTTCCTCATTCTCTCTTCCTCCCCCCCCCACCCCCCCCCCNCCTCCCCTCACCAAACATCCATTTTATCCCACCTTCTCCAATAGCTGTCAATGAAAAATAAGCTTACTTGTGCTATGACCATTGGGCAGACTTTAAGGTCTTGAAAACTGATTCAGACTTCCTACCCCGTCCCTTTCCTTGTCTCTCCCCCACCAAACCACACATCCCCATCCTCTTTTCTTCTCCATCTTTCTTCTGACCTGCAGGCAGTACGTGTTAAGTGTTTTTTTCTTTGATGTCCATCTGTTCACACTGCACACAGACATTTTGTTACATAATAGTAATATATTATCTTAGTGCATTTAGGAGGATGTACTGGTTACCACATCACTGGTTGAAAACTGTATCGAAGAAGAACATAAGTGTAACTGGAACTTTTCATGCATTCTTTAGGTAAACAGAGAGACATTTTCTGAAGCTTCATTGTGTTATTCTTTGACCTGTGACACAGTTTGTTCCCCATACTATATTTCACGGTCTGTTCAGATACTTGAGCATTAAAGTTCACCATCAGCTGCTTCTACTCTCCTGCTCATACAGGAAGGGAACTTCATA
>JAWQUT010000581.1:40401-53478 GCA_033807755.1 Ellobium chinense | reverse complement strand
TTTGTATAATCCTTGCGTTAGTTAGCCCACTGCGGTAACCATGGGAAACTCCCAAAACATTAATAGTGTTCACCGTGGTTAACGCATGGATTATGCCTACGGCCACTGGACTAGGAACTGCGATACCATGCTCTCATGGCGACTGAGGCCGTCTGATACTGGTATCGAATTTTAGTTTGTTGTAGAAATTGAGAGAGTAAAAATAATTCTGTCCACTAAAACTACTGGTTTTGTGGATAACTGTTTGGTGCTTGTAAATAGATTTGTGTTTTTATCTGACACTTTGACACTTTTTATTGTTTAAAAAACGGTCTTCCATCACGATTTTCTCAGGTTAACAGCAACAACAACAACAACAACAACAACAACAACAACAACAACAACAACAACAACAACAACAACAACAACAACAACAACAACAACACGTTTACAGAACTGACACTCAGTCACTTCAACTAGTTTAGGTTAAAACTTATTTTCAGCATACAGCCTCACGCAATGCAATGTTATAACCCAATGTTTTAAAAGCGACTTAAGCCCCAATTTGACTGGCTTCAAAACATTTTTTTTTAAAATTTGACAGCTGACTGTTGCATATTTCTCCAAGGAACTTACAAAGGCTATCAACACCCCATCCACTTCATCTCAGTGAGTGAGACTATTGAAAATTTTCCGTATCCCTCTTCAAATATACCTCACCACAGGAATATCATCCTCTGTCAATAAAGAAGCAAGAGAGAGACACTTCAACAGTAGAGAATTCATCACTGTTGACTGCTCAAAACATATGTAGGATAGAATTAGATATGGGAAGGGGTTAAGGTTTCAGACACCCATTAAAAGTCCAAATCACTCATTGTGTGCAACCCAGTTAATCCGTAAAAAATATACCCCCCCCCCNTTTTTTGGCCCTGCCAGCTAATGTCATGGTGTAGAATTATGTAAACAGACCTGTAATCTAGACAAATCATCTAATTTTAAAGTTTCAGGACAGTTTGAGCTTTATAGATGTAAAAATAAAGTAAGTTAAGTCGAAACCAGCCTAATGAAAAATTGGAGACCCAATCAGATGGTAAGCTGACTATTTTTGAAAGAGATTTGTGAAATATTTTGGGCTATGAGCCCTCTTTTTCTTCCCCTTAAAAGATCGGGTAAAAGCCCCAAAGAACAATATTTCCAAATCACTAGAATTTGTAGACTAAACATTTTTTACGCCTAGTTAAAAAAATGGGACATAACTGAAGTTTAACGTCGAGATTTAGCGTTTTATCTGGGTAGTTTCCCCATTGTAGGTCTTTGGAACCTATTGTTTTATTGTTTTTTTCTTCTTCTGGCCCTGTTAACATTTTGTGTTATCCTACCAATACCACTGTGATTTCGAAAAATTTCTTCCCTGGTGGTTAAAGTTCTCCTTTTGCTCCATCTTTAAAGGGTAAAAGATCGGGGAACAACCCGTCAAAAATTGATCACAAATATCTTTCGAAAAAGGTCACCTCGAATTCTGATTTGATCCCCAGTTTTTCATTCGGCTGGTTTTGACCGCGTGTTAATACATAGGCCTACATACTTTATTTTTTTTTTATCTAGAAACCTCAAACTGTACCTGAAACTTTAGAATTGGATGATTTATTTAGATCACAGGTCATTTTACACATTTCTACACCCTGACACTGGATGACAGGGCCCCCTAAAAAGGGAGATTTTATATATTAGCGGATTAATTGGGTTGTACACAGTGAGTTATTTACCCTTCTAATAGGTGCCCAGAATCTAATGAAAAATTGGGGACCAAATCATAATTCGAGGTGACATTTTCGGAAAGAGATTTGTGTAAAATTTCGCGTGTTGACCCCCCTTTTTCTTCCCCTTAAAAGATCGGGCAAAAGAATTACTTTAACCTCCGTGGGAGAAATTTTCCGAAATCACAGTGGTATTTGTAGAATTACATAAAATGTTAATGGGGCCAAAAGAAGAAAAAAACAACAGGTTCTTGGAACCTGTACAGAAATTTTCGCTCAGTTGTGATACCAACAGCAGAGAATTAACAACCTTCGCCAGTATTATCGTTATAA
This sequence comes from Ellobium chinense, assembly GCA_033807755.1. NCBI lineage: Eukaryota > Metazoa > Mollusca > Gastropoda > Ellobiida > Ellobiidae > Ellobium > Ellobium chinense. The sequence goes on along the minus strand of JAWQUT010000581.1, from coordinate 51,406 downwards.
CTAACAATGGTAGGACAAGAATCACCATCATTATTGCTACCACTACGACATCACCGGTACCACCACTATCACTACCACATCACCTCCACCAATAGCACACCATCATCACTGCTGGATGTACTAAGATCACTAACTTACCGCCAGAAGAAACATCATCACCACTGCAGTCACAAAAACACAGAACATAATAAAAATAACTACCATTACAGTACAACTCCTCTAATACGACCACCAGCCTACTTATTTACCACCATCATCAGCAGCAGCAGCACGACCACCACCATAAAGGTAACTTACCGGATCAAGTACTAACGAAAAGGCAAGAAGAAAAAGAAGAAGAAGAAGAAGAAGAAGAAGAAGAAGAAGAAGAAGAAGAAAAAGAAGAAGAAGAAGAATAACGAGAAAATTAAAGAGAAGACGAAGAAAAAGAAGAGGAAGAAGAAGAAGAAGGAGAAGAAGAAGAAGAAGAAGGAGAAAATTAAAGAGAAGACGAAGAAAAAGAAGAGGAAGAAGAAGAAGAAGAAGAAGAAGAAGAAGAAGAAGAAGAAGAAGAAGAAGAAGAACGAGAAAATTAAAGAGAAGACGAAGAAAAAGAAGAAGAAGAAGAAGAAGAAGAAAAAGAAGAAGAAGAAGAATAACGAGAAAATTAAAGAGAAGACGAAGAAAAAGAAGAGGAAGAAGAAGAAGTAGAAGAAGAAGAAGAAGAAGAAGGAGGAGGAGGAGGAGGAGAATCTCAATAACAGCAACAACAATACCATCATCAACAACTACAACAACAACAACAACAACAACAACAACAACAACAACAACAACAACAACAACAACAAGATGTCAACAAAATGAAAAGGAAACGAAAGGAAACAAAAAAGACACAAATGAAACATAACAACCTGTCATTTACCAGAAAAAGAAAGTTTGAAGTCACTATAACAATGAACACACACTTTATTCAGGCTAGCAAATAAGCTACATGTCTTTGCAAGTGGTATGTGATATGTTTGCACTGGAATGTTGGAACGCGAGAGACAAATCCTTCCCAAACCGTACAGAAGCAGGCAATAAAACAGGTCCACTCTCTGAGGTAAACAGTAACGATTACATTCCCCTACTTCGCACCCCTAAATAGTAATAATAATAATAGTAATAATGATAATAATAATAGGCATAATCATAAGAAGGAGAGAGAAAGAGAGAGAGAGAGAAAGAAAGAGAGAGAGAGAGAAAGAGAGAAAGAGAGAGAGAGAAAGAGAGAAAGAGAAAGAGACAGAGAGAGAGAGAGAGAGAATGAGAGGGGGGTAGAAGCAGAAAGAGAAACGAGATCTGAGAGACTGGAAACACAGAAATAAATTAGATTAGATTGGGTATGGAGATATGGAGAGGTGAGGCAGACTGGGATATAATATGATGGGAATACATCATATAGCTATAGCGGAGAACGTAACTGGGTTTGTGCATGAAGGATAGAATGAGAGAGTGAGTGAGGGAAAGAGAAAGAGAGATAATGAGAGAAAGAGAGAGAGGAGAAAGAGAGAGAGAGAGAGAGAGAGGAGAGAGAGAGACAACAAAAGACTCAGTTGTCGAAGAGTCTAGTACTGTCGGAGCGGAAGCGAAATGACAGAGCCTGGCTGAGAAAGGGATATTATTATTATACGAACTGATATGAAGTTCTGCCTCGTGCTGCAAATTAACTCCTTCGTTTTCACTGTTATCTAGCAAACCACGGGAGCTTAGGAGAGGATGGTAGAAGAAGATAATGCAGCAGTAGATAAGGAGGGAGGGGGATCGTGGGAAGAAGAGGCAGAGAATGAGGAGAAAAAAAAAAGGTCAAGGAGGAAAAGACATTAGATTTACTACACGAGCCCCGATGACTAGACTAACTATAATGAGAGTTACTTGCCAAACAAGTTGTACAGGTCATGTCCCGGGACTCTTTCAAGGTTTGTTCGTGGTAAGGTTAGAGGCAGACTTAAGGTTAGGAGCAAGATTAAGCAAGAGAGAAGGTTCCTAGATAACTGAGAGCTTGCGCATTAAGATTGCAGCAGCCTAATTGGCTAAAAATGTGTCGACTATCCGAGTCAATAATAGCATAGTAAAAAATCTGTCCTTTGGACAGATTGTGTAGGAATAATCGTAGAACATGAAACCACACCGCAAAAGTTGTGAGATTCAACAGTGAATTGTTAAATAACGATTTTTGGCAGGCAGCTCTTCTCAAGGGTCTAAACAGTTTCAGTTTGTGCGAGTAGCTGGTCTGCAAAAGAATGGCCAAATTTTGGACCCTCTTTAAACTGAAATTGCCAAAAATCTAACTGAAGGGCATTTACTGAAAATAGTAGCACAGAGGTGGCCTCAGACCAACAGACTAGTCTCGGCCTTTTCGGAACATTCATGTAGTCTGAGGAGAATATTTTCTCAAATGCCTCAAAGAGACATTTCCAAATAGGCTCCTGCAACCTTAACGATGGGATCTCTAACCATTGTAAGAACAATGGTACAAGATTCCATCGCTAATGCGCAAGGTCTCCGTAATAGTATTGAATGACCCCATATCCAATTTCCATTCTATGACCCTAATTCAGGCTTAGTAGCTCCTCAACTGTAAACAAAAACAAATAACTACAACATACAACACAATGGCCTACTATGTCTTTTAGTAGGCTTCGCTAATTAAGCAGAGGGTCATCAGGATGCATTGAGCGACCTTTTCCTCCATGCCCTGCAGCCATTGGTTGTCCCTGGTCACGCGGGCGGACACTCAGGGGCGGGGAACGGAGTTGTGATTGTCAGGACAATGAGGGTGGCTATGTCCTTTCCGAGAGTGGAGGAGTCAAGCAGCTCTTGCAGTTAAAAAAAACTTTGAGGTTAATCTGTGTAAGAGACGGTAGAGTTCATGATTATTTAATTCATGGGGGCCCAAGCTTACAAGAAAGGTGTGTGTGTGTGTGTGTGTGTGTGTGTGTGTGTGTGTGTGTGTGTGTGTGTGTGTGTGTGTGTGTGTGTGTGTGTGTGTGTGTGTGTGTGTGTGTGAGTGGGAGTGTGGAGTGGGAGGATGTTGGCGGAAAGGCAGTTCTTACGATGATAGAGATCTCATCGTAAATGTTCAAATTTTCAAGTATCATAGGACAGGTCATATTGTGGCAAGGAATATAGTTCGACATAATTATTCCAAAAAACATCAGTTCCCTAACCTGTGTCTTGTAGAATCAATATATATCTTTGCTTTGCGCATTACTATTACTGGTACCACAGCCAATGAGGTTTTATCTAGCATGGGTGGTACCAGGTCATATCTAATGCTTCCGGTTAATCAGTTTGAGCTATCCGAAAGCCGGGTCATATGCGTGACTTGATGTTTGACAAATCAGATGAAGTTGTTTGCGTTTATTAGTTTTGTTAGTTATTTCTGTAAAATAAAAGGATGAAAGACTGCTGAAGGTCAGCTTTTTCTTTTTCTTCTTCTTTTTCTTTTGTGTTCCAGGACATGTCTTATATATCTCAGTTATGGTGCTTTCTTTTTCAGAAAGTCGGCTAGTTTTTGCAAATCTGTCGCCGGGCTGAAACAAACTTTTTTTTCGATTTATCTCCCCTAGCCAACTGCCAGGTAAGGTTTGTGACACCTATTAGAAGGGCAAATCACTCATAGTGTACAACCCAATTAATCCGCTAATATATAAAATCCCCCTTTTTTGGGGCCCTGCCAGCCAGTGTTAGGGTGTAGAAATGTGTAAAATGACCTGTGATCTAAATAAAGCATCCAATTTTAAAGTTTCAGGTACAATTTGAGCCTTCTAGATAAAAAAATAAAATGTGTAGACCTATGTATTCGCACGCGGTCAAAACCAGCCAAATGAAAATTTGGGGACCAAATCAGAATTTGAGGTGATCTTTTTCAAAAGACATTTGTGAAAAATTTTGGGCGTTGACCCCCCTTTTTCTTCCCGTTAAAAGATCGGGCAAAAGAAGTACTTTAACCTCCATGGAAGAAATTTCCCCAAATCACAGTGGTATATTTAGAATAACGCAAAATGTTAATAGGGCCAAAAGAAGAAAAAACAATAGGTGTCAAAGACCTTAATAGGCAGCTAGTACCTGGCATGTTTCCACTTAGAAACACAATGTTTACATCATGGTGGTCGAGGTAGGTCATCTAGGCTATCTGGACAGTCTTTTAAACTTCCTCTACCCCTGGGGCCCTCCCCAGCCCCCCCCCCCCCCCCCCCCCCCTAGTCTAGCCTGTATGGGACTTAGATCTAGATCTACGTGCTGCAGACTCAGTTTACATGACACACGCTTTTTTTAAAATAGTTTTTTTCTCGTTCTCTTTTTGTCCTTGTCTCTCTTGTTTTCCTCCCACCCTCCACCCCCTCCCCCCACCTTTGACACACACACCCAGTGTTGCCAAAAAATGCACCAAATTTGGCCATTTTTTTTAAATTTAAGATTTCATTCGTTCCTTTTTCCTTCCCTACTTCCACCCCCAACCCCACCATCAACCCCTCCCCCCACCCACCCCACCCCACCCCTACCCTTAAGAAAAATCACCACCCCACCCCTTCTCAGCCCACCCCATAGGCTCATATGGTATTGCCAAAGAAAGCTGAATTTTTAAAAAAATTTTTTGTGCAGATGCACCAAACTTTTGTTTCTCCAGGGCTTCTTCCCCAATCAATAACACAATCACCCTTTAAGAAATGCCAATATGATCACTTTTAGGTTTTAAATGTGTGGTTACAAGTGGATTTTATCATCAAGGGTTGCAAATATGGTCAACTAAAAACTATCTGCTCATGCCAAGGTGTTTACATGAAAACAATGACCAGCCAAGAGAGGGTCATTTTTCCTCTCCCCTCCCAATCACCCCCAGGTCACTCCCCTCTGACCATTCCCTACTTGTTCCCTTCCAAACAGGCTACCATGGCTAAATTTTAGGGTTGAACTGTAGGTTCATGGGAGCTATCAAAGTAGCATAGGGTATGCCATCAAGAGAATTGGCTATTTTGAGAGGTATCAAACTCTTAATTGGGCCATAAGAATGATCTAAGGCATATAATTCAGCAACATTGGCACCATTTTGTAGGGAAATGAATGTGCTTGACAGCTGACAGTTGCATATTTCTCCAGGGAACTAACAAAGGCTACCAACACCTCATCCAATCCATCTCAGTGAGTGAGACTCTTGAAAATTTTCTGTATCCCTATGCAAATATACCTCACCACAGGAATATCATTCTCTGTCATGAAAGAAGCAAGAAAGAGACACTTCAACAGTACAGAATGCATCACTATTGACTACTCAAAACATATGTAGGAAATAATTAAATGTGGGGAGGGGTTAAGGTTTGTGACACCTATTAGAAGGGCAAATCACTCATTGTGTACAACCCAATTAATCCGCTAATCTATAAAATCCCCCTATTGGGGGCCCTGCCAGCCAGTGTTAGGGTGTAAAAATGTGTAAAATGACCTGTTATCTAAATAAAGTTTTTGTTGAGACATATTACGTGAATTATATAACATGAAATTATTCCTCTATGGCCACTAAGCCACTTTTTTAGGAGTGGCGGCGTGGTCATGTATAGACGTCTACCTGATTCCAAACTGACAGCAAGGCGATGGGTGCCGACGCAGAGGTCGCGGGTTCGATTCCCACCACATCACTTTCTTTCCTTCTTCCATTTTCTGTCTTCTTGAGCACTTCCCCCTTTATCCTACCTTGTGTGAGCATCTGTTTGCGTCTGCTCACTCCTTACTTCTGTTACTAAATTGCTCCGTTTCCACCTTGTACTACACCTATTCCTCTATGGTAATTTAATTTCTCATTCTCCCCCCCCCCCCCCCNCCCCCCCAGTTCCATGGCTTGGGGTCACTTCAAGCTCCATGCCACCTCACATAACTATATCTCACACCACAATAATGCTAAGTCAAAATTTCATTCAGCGGATGACAGTACACATAATAACCCTTTATGTCGTACCAATCACTTGATTTAGCCAAACTGTGACTTAAGCCTAATTTTGGCTGGGAGCAAAACATATTAGTCCGAGGGATGGGGGCTGGAGGCTCCAGGTCATGTCTTATGCCTGCGATCAATCAGAGTTGTCTGAAAACCTAGTCACGGGTGTGACTTGATGTTTGTCAGATAATACGAAACTGTTTACTTATTGTTAGTTTTGTTTGTCTTAGTAACATGTCTGTGAAAGAAAATGATAAACGACTAATGGAGGTCAGCTTCTTCTTTATCTTCTTCTTTTTCCTTCTTCTGCTTCTTCTTTTTCTTCTTCTCCTTCTTCTTCTTTTTCCTTCTTCTGCTTCTTCTTCTTTTTCTTCTTCTGCTTCTTCTTCTTTTTTCTTCTTCTGCTTCTTCTTTTTTTTCTTCTTTTTTTTTCTTCTTCTTCTTTGTCTTCTTCTTTTTTTTTCTCCTTCTTCTGCTGATTCGTCTTCTTCTTCTTTTTCCTTCTTCTTTTGCTTCTTCCTCTTCTTCTTCTTTTCCCTTCTTTCTCTCCTTCTTCTTTTTATGTATCACCGGACACATCTAATATTGCAGTGATGGTGCAGATTTATTTCAGAATATGGGCCGTTTTTTATTTGCCAATCTTCCGCCGATACCGAAAGCTCTGAATCTGCGACATTCTTATTTTCTGAAAGTTCTCTGTTTTAGAGTGACTTGTCTCACAGAACAAATGATGCAGTGGACTTCTTATAACACTGATTTAATTAAATATTAATTTAAATAGAGTGCTGTCTCGTTAATCAACGATGCTTTGGTGTTTTTCCTCTACGGGTCATAGGTGTAAAAGCACCAAATATTTGTGAACGCACGATAATAGTGATCATCTTATAAGATTTGGCTGAAAGGGAGTAAGTTTCCCTAAGAATGTGAAAAGTTGTAATGGTTGTTAAAAGGCGAAAATGAAATATTATTGGCGCTGGAATAACTTGAGAAATTCAAAACAAAGCTCTGCTTACCTGCTATTCGTTTCAAAACAGGAGTACAACGCAATGAAAGCCCTGTTAGCTCTAGGAAGGTATTTAAGAAGTTTTCGTGGCATCTATATGTGATGGTATTTTATCCCGTTTTTCGCTTTTTATTTTGTCCACGATCTCCTCAAGTGGGTCAGTTATCCCTAGAGGACATTAAAATAAAGCCCATTATGACAATGTTATTGATCGAGGCGTGTTTATGTTGTCAGCAGCTTGCCGATCAGGACGTGTTCTAGCCTACGTTTGTTTGGCCCCAGCGGCTTCGCGAAAATGGCCGGTTTTGTATTCGGCTGTACTGCGTCACAGCGCCACTCGCGTTTCTTTTTGTTCCAAATAATCAAAGGGTACCCGGAAGCAGTTTTGAGTTTCACCCTAGTGGAAGGGGAAGACCGCCTATCAGTGCCGGTTTATATTTGTTCGTGTTGTAGAGGGCATCACATTTCGGAGTTTTGGAACATTTTTGGAGAAAGGGCTCGGCCAGCAGAGGAGCATTTCTTGACTCCAATACTTCTAGAAAACACATCCATCTGCTTTGAATAGACCTAAACCATCACGTCGATGAACGAACGTGTGAAGTATGCATTAAAATTCTCCTAATTTATTAAAAGTATTCCTGTCTGTATAACACACTAAGTTGAAATGACGATAAAGTATTCGTACATCTGATATGGCCGAAGGGAACATTTTCAGTGTTGTTATTCGGAGGAATTTATGTATTCGAGTAGTGCATGTAGGCGTATTTCCATTTCGATGTAGCATACCTTGCCTTGGGCAGTTGTCGGCTAGTGGCGTTGTGACATGGTGAAATTATGCAACCAGGTGTGGCTGGCGCTGTTGCAAGCTGCTCTCTTGCACTCTGTGGAGACAAGTCCTTAGCAAAGGGATATGATTTCGGTTGGTGCGCGCCAGTCACAGTGAGGAAAGGTGCGCACATACTCAGGGTTTGTTAGAGATTCCTATTCTCCTTCCTCCTCCGTTATTAAAAAGACAATTCCTACATACAAGTGGTTCTGACTGAGCAAGATCTCAGTTGTTACCTCGTACCGAATATTTGAATTACTTCCAACGGATATAACCCTCCCTCTGATGAAGCCCTAGGCTGATTTTTTACAGAAATATTCTCTCCAAGTATCTCTGAGAACTCAATAAAAACACTTCCAACACAATATGTCTGTAGGCACACCGGAATAACATTCACTGATAATAATAACGACGACGACGACGACGAGAAAACAGCAGCAACAGGAAGAAGAAGAAGAAGAAGAAGAAGAAGAAGAAGAAGAAGAAGAAGAAGAAGAAGACGAAGAAGAAGAAGAAGAAGAAGAAGAAAAAGAAGAAGAAGAAAAAGAACAACAACAACAACAACAAAAGCAGCAGCAGCAGCAGCAACGACAACAACAACAACAACAACAACAACAACAACAAAACCAATAGTGACAACACCTACAACAACAACAACAGTGGAATCAACAGCAGAAGTAACGACATCAGAAGCAGCAGCTTCAGCATTAGCAACCACCACAATAATCACAACGAAGACATCAACAACAACAGCTACAGGAACAAGAAATAGAACAACAACAAAGGCAAGGCAGTGAAAACGCTTTTGTCGTTCGCTAGCGGCCAGCGTCTTTACATGACAGCACCACTCTGTCGTACAGGGGCTTGCAGTTCAGAAAGTTACTAGTCTAGATGATTTAAGAAAATCATTGCAACATTGGCTTATTCCTTCCCCGAAGTCTTTTTGCTAGTCCTCTGTTGGGCTCTGGGGAAGACCCACTCCGGTCACTGGGTAACCTTTGTGGAGTAGCTGCGTGGCTTTGTACAACGTCTACCTGATTCAGAAATTCAGGGGCGTAGCGTAATGGTAGTCAAATAGTCAATGACTATCGCTTAGAAAAAGAATGCTTCATACAGTTCTTAAAAAAGAAGAGATGACTACCACGAGAGACCATCCATTCGCCGATATATAGTTACCTGTTCCAACTAGTGAAATCTCTTCGCCGACAATTCAAGATTCGATTACCATGCGATTATTTACGATCTTTTCATACGATACTAACAGTGGAATTAAGAATGTAGAGGGTATAGAATAAGACAAAAATAAAATTTGTTAATGAATAATGAATTGCAGTGAATTAATAAAATAGACCCATATCCTGCTCAAAATCCTATTTCCACCTCCTCGCTGGTGTGCAGTGATAACTAACGTAGTGCCAGTGCATATCAGAATCAACCATCGGAGCCTTGACTACCTGCTTCCCTAGAGATGTCAATCTCATCAAAAACAAACATTATGTTAGGCAAAAGGAAAAGGTTTCGATTATTGCCACCAATACAATGTATCGTATTTGAATACGCATTTTCGGTGAACGCTTGATTCGCATATGGCCCAAAATTCTGATATTGCGTAATGTCGGCGAATCCAACCTCGCCCGATTACCACAGTAGTACTGAAATAAGAAATGCCAGCTGCCATCGCCCTTTCTGAATCAGCAGTTTAGTAGTAGACTAAGAAAAAAAATGACCTTTGCAAGTCCCTCGAAATGTTTAACTACAAAGTTCAACCCCTCGAGCCGCGTTTCGTGTACTCTACTATGTCAAAAGAATGACACTTGCACCTTGAATTAGCTCCAAGCCCAACTTAGCTGCTTAGCCAGTCTAGTAGTCATTTTGGATTTTGACTACGTACGTGAACTCGAATGCAATTCCTCTTCTACTGTATAAGGCGCAAAAATCAGCATTTGCACCCAGACTGAGCCCCAGTTGTGTCCGCCAGCAGTGTTAAAATTTCCATGCCTGTAGGCAAAAATCTAAATGCCTACGGAACACAGAAAAGGCAATGAAAAACGTCAGATGAGTGATTTCCCCTCATCCATTCACCTACTTCGAATGGGGTCATGCGTGTTATTGTAAGCTAAGGCTTGAGTGTTGTCTCGGTGCTTCTAACAGAGGCTAAATCTTGATTTAGATCATGTGTAGATCTAGAATTAGATCTAGTCTATGTCTAGACCCTACATAACTTGAAATTTTGTGTTTTCGACAACATGCATGTAATCATGCCCCTCAGTAAACGTGGCTGTTAATTGTTTCGGAAGCAGCCCAGCTTTTGCCTGCGCTGAGCACTAGCTTAACATCTTACAACAACTAAAAGACTCCACACGTTCAACTATGAGCCAGACATAAACAAGAAACGTGATGTTATTTATGCAAGCAAAGTTGATCGAAGAAGTGTCATTAAAATTCTCTTTTCCTTTTACAACACCATCCTTGATCATTTTAACACGCGAAGGAGAGAGGCATTAATCTTGTATTCAAGGAGTAAACAAAAAGTCGCTGAATTTTGTTGTTGTTGTTATTGTTATTGTTGTTGTTGTTGTTGTTGTTGTTGTTGTTGTTGTCCTGCTTTAGGTAATAAAGCAAATCTTGCTTTATAATGTTGTGTTTGTCTGTATCAAGCATGCTACCCTACCTCCCCTTAATGTAAATGTAGCGGGACCCTAATCAATGTGCAGATTTGACTGCCTGCTTTTGACCTCAGCGCTACATCCTTGTCCCGAATGCAGAGGTCGCGGGTTCGATTTTCGCAACATCACTAGCCTTCCTTCTTTTCATTTTCTCTCTGCATTGTTCTTCTTGAGCACTTTCCTCTTTATCTAATTTGATGTGAGTGGGCATCTGTTTGTGTTCTCTCACTCCCCACTTTTATTCCTTCCCCGAGTAATTCTATTTATTTTAAGATTTAATCTTATCCATCACAAGGAAGAGATCACTGATATATAATAGGCACAAAAGTTCGAGCTTTGTTTCAAGGACCAGATAAGGAGAAAAGAAGAGGACAGAAGAATCGAGAGGGGAAAGAGTAGAGGGGAACGAAAAGGTGGGAGCGAGAGATTGCATTATGCATGGATAACCAACATACTGTCTTTATTCATTTATTTACTTAGTAGGTGTGTGTGTGTGTGTGTGTGTGTGTGTGTGTGTGTGTGTGTGTGTGTGTGTGTGTGTGTGTGTGTGTGTGTGT
>JAWQUT010000581.1:9103-27253 GCA_033807755.1 Ellobium chinense | reverse complement strand
TGACACGTTTCGTATTTTGAATGCTGCAGACCATTGTATATCGCTATGTACAATGAGTGTCATGATTATGACCTGAGCCCTATCGTTAGGCTGTTTTACTATAATTATTTCAAATAATCCAAATTTTTATGGAGAAAAAACTCCGTGAAACACAACAAACACGTCATACAAACAGATGATGAGTGCCTGAAAGTTACACACGAGCAATAATTTTGAGGTCACTGCGGTTGGACTTAGAAGGACGGGTGATCTATTTATCACACCATTTTTTTCTCCCTCTCAGGGGCCCAATGACCATAGCTTTGGCCAGTTTAGATTAAATTACAGTAGCACTATTTCGGGTCAGAGGTTTGAAAAGATAAGGGATGCCACTGAGCTTGAAATAGCCTGAGGCCGCAGTAGCTTTTCATGGGGGTGGGTCAAACGAGGCGATACAGCAAAAAAACTTTACTTGTTATGGGCTATTAAAAGTAATGTATTTTTCTTTTTAGATCAGATGCTTATCCCCATTACTGGTGGGTGGGAATAGCCAACGAAAATTGGGGCTGTAGTGACGGCAACGGACAGTACATAGTAAAATGTAGCAAAAAGATTTGGGCGTCTGTAATCTGAACACACCCTGATAGCTTTTCTTGAAATCGAAACCAAAACATCCAAGATGGCTGCACCCATGATCTCAATGATCCCTCACATTTTCTGTCATCTACATAGGCCAAAACTTGCACATCACAATAATCTGGAGCAGATCAACAAGATTGTGTGCTTTGGGGATCGGCCAAATCAAAGTTTCAGTGACTAGCCCAAGAACGTAGCGATTTACAAGCTATTTTAGGAGCTTGAAGTTGGTGAGTAGTTGAATTATGCTGTGTTAAGCCTGGATGTGTACCATTCATGTCATGTCTAACTGTATGTCACCCCCCAGAGGCCTCAGTAACCAACTCGGAACCACAGACCTTGAAAGCTGTGAGTACAAGAAGATACAAAAGAGACTAGACCTAGATGTTTCATGCCTAAATTTTTGTGTCTGAACCTCTCACTCTCTCCTCCCCCCCCCCCNAGACCCAAAAGGCCTTCCCCACTTCATAAATTCATAGATGGAGAGCCTTTCTATGCCCTTCCTCATTCTCTCTTCTCTCCCCCCCCCCCCCCCCNCCCCAAATCCCCTCACCAAACATCCATTTTATCCCACCTTCTCCAATAGCTGTCAATGAAGAATAAGCCTACTTGTGCTATGACCACTGGGCAGACTTTAAGGTCTTGAAAACTGATTCAGACTTCCTACCCCTTCCCTTTCCATGTCCCTCCCCCCTACACACCCCCGTCCTCTTTTCTTCTCCATCTTTCTTCTGGCCTGCAGGCAGTATAGTGTTTTCTTCTTTGATATCCTTCTGTTCACACTGCACACAGACATTTTGTTAAATAATAGTAATATATTATCTTAGTGCATTTAGGAAGATGTACTGGTTACCTCATCACTGGTTGAAAACTGTATTGAAGAAGAACATACGTCTAACTGGAACATTTCATGCATTCTTTAGGTAAACAGAGAGACATCTTCTGAAGCTTCATTATGTTATTCTTTGATCTGTGACACAGTTTGTTCCCCATACTATTTTCACAGTCTGTTCAGATACTTGAGCATTAAAGTTCACCATCAGCTGCTTCTACTCTCCTGCTCATACAGGAAAGGAACTTCATATACAGGAAAGGAACTTCATATACAGGAAAGGAACTTCATACACTGCCATGCAATGAGAATGTGTCTCCATGTGAGGTAAGAGTTATTAAATGTTTGACCATCTGATATTTGGGCACCTGGTTAAGACAATTACTACAGACTAGTGGAAAAACTTGTCTGTTTTAATCTGACAAATAAAACATATTAGCTCACAGAGAATGCTGTAAAATTGTCCTAACCATGTGCCTGCATAGGAATGTTAACTTACTTAGAGTTGAACTGTTTATTGCTCCCATCCACTTTTCCTCCTTTCTTCACCCTACCCTGGGCTGTAACCCCTTTAGCAGCTTGAGGGAAAGAATTGAAGGATAGGGAAAGAAAGGAAGGATAGGGAAAGAAAGGAAGGATAGGGAAAGAAAGGAAGGATGAGAGTTAAACCAGACAACATTATGGAAGAGTCTAGGGGCTGAAAAGTATTCATAGGGCTTATAGGAGTTTGGTAGATAAACATACACATAATGCAAAAGTTTTAGACAGAGCTGCTGGACTCCCAGCCCTCCATCTTCTTGTTATCCCTTTCGCTTGTCTTTATTATAGAAGAAAGGTCAGATTTACAAGAAATACTGCCCTTGGCCAGCAAAAAAAAAAAGACCAGGGGTTAATGAGGGTTGCACACGCGCAATAATTTTGAGGTCACTGCAGTTAGACTTAAAAGGAAGGGTGATCTATTTATCACATCATTTTGCCCCCCTTTTAGGGTCCATAGCTGTGGCCTGTTCTAATGCATTGTCACTTCCTTTCAGGGTTGGGCAAGTTCACTGAAAAAAGCCAGATCAGATCAAGATCAGATCATTATGGGGAAAATGCCCTTAGACCACGTTTAGCTCAGTTCAAAGAAAATTGTGTACTTTTCAGATCAGCTCAATTCACCTTGATTTTTGCTCAGATCAGATCAAAATCTGATCAGTTCATCGGAGTAGAAAATGACTTCATGAGGATAAGCACTAAGCAGCAGGCGACAACCAGCAGATCTACAATGCACATTTATTAATAATATTAATGCCAAATTAGCCCTTAAAAATGGTATCAGTCGTGGCTAACTTACCCTTCATCTCGAAAATGTCCCCAAATTAGCATTTGTTTGTGCTCATCGAATAAAGGGTAAATATTGGAATGAACTCGCCACTACAGTTTTACATTTCTTGCATCAGTAAAGACATCACCATTTCACAATTTCACACTCCTCATCCTAACCCCAGAAAAAAAATGCTGAACAAGTTAAATCTTGCTCTGGCCAACTGACAACTGACAATATGGCAACTAAGCTCCTGAGCAGTCGTGAGTTCGTGAGAGGCTGAGCTAAAATTAAAAAAAAAACACCAAAAACTTGTGCGTAAGTACCTTCAGTGTATGTTTTGAAATTGAATTTAAAATTCATAAACATGATTGATAGCACACAATGCCAAAGAATATTTTTTTTTCACTAAATGGGAGGTGGGGGTGGAATTCCTGGTTTTCATGTTCATCCCTACCTACAGCACCCGCCCTTCCTATCCTCTCCCCCTTCCCCTCCACCCACTCCATCTCATCCCGCCCCAAAGGATGCCGATTGAACTGGCGGTCCATCTGTTACGTAGACCAGACTGTCCAGACATATGTATGTGACCAGGACGAACAATGAACATCTGACCATCATCTGGCGTCATCAAAAGAAAGGCCCCCGTCGCAATCTAACGGTACAGACAGCCTGGCGCCGCCGCTGGATACCCGGTGGGTTGGCAGTGCCAGATAAAGACGCAGTCGATGAAAGAATACAAAACGCATGTTCGATTGCCTAAGTACTAAAAGCATATTCAGTGCATAAGTCTTTCAAAGCGATGAAGATAAAGTCTAAACAAGCCGTAATCTGACAAGAAATAACTGAACATTCACCTTGTCATTCCTCAATCCAACTCTGCTAGACCGGGAGAGAGACTGCGGTGGACTGGTAATCTCACGCAAGGTTACATCGATGTGAGTAACAGCCAGGGTTGTTGTAACGAGTAAAAAGTAACGCCGCTACGAATACTTGTTACAGTTTTCGAGTAACAATTACTTACTCGTTACAAGCTTCATCTAAAGTAGCGAAAAAGTACTCGTTACCGAATTTTTGTGTAACAATTACAAAATTACGTTACTTTTTCGTTACTTTCTTGCGCGCGCGCGTGTGTGTGTGTGTATGTATGTCACCAGCTTGCTTGACGGCCCGAATTCAATTTTCGGGGAGAACAAAAAAATCAAAGCAATCCGATGTTTTTTTACAATAAATTTTTAAAATACAGTAATACATGTTAATTAAGAAAAAGAGAAGAAAACTAAAGGTGGCATGAAAATTTATTAAGCAGTGACACAATCGAAACTCTAATCAGAGCATCTTAACTGATAAATACGATAACTGAAAATGGACAAGTACAACAATGTAGTTATTTATCTAGTTGAGAAACACACACACACGCGCACACACGCACACACATGCATAAACGCACATACGCACACACACGCACAGCACACATACGCGGCATTTTATTCCTGCTTACTCACATTCTGTCCATTTCTCTGCTTTTTTTTCCCTTCCAATACTTCTTTTACATAAGATATGATACGATCTCTCTCTCTCTCTCTCTCTCTCTCTCTCTCTCTCTCTCACTCACGCTCTCTCTCTCTCTCTAAAATGACGTCATTTTCTAGTGGGTTGAACAAACTTCTAGGTTACGCCTAGCAGCCTAATCAGTAATACTGTTAGTAGTAACAGTCAACATCGAAAGCAGCACGAATCTGACCTTTCACTCATGAATGAAGGTAACAGTCAGCCGCCGGTTCGGACGGCGCGGCTAAAAATAGATCGCTTGGGGGACTCAGTTTCAGCGAGCAGCGGTCTGAAGCACCCTATTCTAAACACATGAATGGTCTAACATTATTGTAACCTGCTTCATGCTTATTTGCAGGGACATCCCATGAAATGGTCTAACATTAATGTAACCTGCTTCATGCTTATTTGGAGGGACATCCCATGAAATGGTCTAACATTATTGTAACCTGCTTCATGCTTATTTGAAGGGACATCCCATGAAATGGAGAAATTTTGAAACCTCGCGATTGAAGAGATGCATTTTATTTTATATTATGTAATTCAACTAAAATGACTCACAGCAACTCACCTTTATGCACAATTACTGACCAGTTGCCAACACCATCAATGTTTTCGTGCTGAGAAAATGGTACTTTTGATTTCTGCAACAAACAAACATTTCGTTATCGGATAACATGCTCCAGCCTCCCACGGAATACCAGGTCTTGCTTCATTGCACAGTAATGTCCAACAGCTGCGCTGCATATCTTATCTTTACTTACAGAGGTATCCCACAAGATGCCTGGTAGTCTCGTCGACCATAATACACGAACTGATTTACGGGTTTGATACGAGTCCAGATTCACGCGTAACAATACTTACCAATAATACTCGCCTGGTTGTAGGATTAGCACTACACGTCGAGCTGCTGAAGTAAATGTATCTGAGCATAGATTTGCATTCCTGGGTGTCATATTTATGTATGTACAGTCTGTGTTCTTAGCTATTAATACATTTGGATGTTATAGAAACCGTGAGATGTGATTTAGTTTAAGTCCATTGTAGACATAGTGGATGGCACAGTGACACGTTCATGAGTACTGTTTTCTGATCATTCCACCTCTTTTTTGTATTCTTTCTTTCTTTCTCTCTGTCTTTATTCTTTTATTTCTTTCCTTTTCTCTCTCTCTCTCAACCAGATTTCTGACGAACAATTTTTTAGCCTCCCAGGATCCAAGAACCCAGAACTCATCAAATGCAGACATCCTGTCGGCGTCGCTCACTTCATTGCGGTTTTTCCAATTTGCTTTTAATTTGAAACGTTCTTTAAGGACTCTACGTGGCTTAGAAGTAGAAGCAGGCTTGACCTTCTTTTGATCTCTGTCTTTGCACGACCACCATACTAGACGCCTTTGAGGCGCTGGAGAGAACTTTCTGCATGTCTGTACACAGCTTCAGTAGAAGTTGTTGGTGCGAGGCTGTCTGAAGTCGAACATAACTGGAGAGATGCATACTCAGAGGCTAGTGATGGTAGTAGTTCTGACTCTGAGGACGAGGAAGCAGTCTGGGGGGTGGAGGTAGCTCTGATTCATGGCTTGATAATTCTGAGTCAACGGTTGACAGCATCCAATCTGGTGGTGGGGGTAAATCTGCGTCTAAACATGGAGACGGCACTGGTACTGTAGGTGACACTGGCAATGGCTCAGGAGGTGGAGGTAGTGTTGCTTCTGTAAATATGGGCGGCACTGGCACTGCAGATAAGGATGGCACCGACTCATGAGATGATGATGGTTCTGATGGTTCTCTCAAGTTGGATGGCATTGTCTCACTCGATGTGAGCACCACTTGGTCTGCTATGCAGACCATGCTGTGGAATGTCGACGTAAGTTCTCGTTCTAGTGATCCAATTTCCTGGCTAATTCTGTGAATGTGATATCTTGATGAAGGGGCATAGAGTCTATTGATAGGTCCATCAACCCGTCATTCTCATCAATGACATCAGATAATATGGCAGACATGTCTATCTCCTCTCTCTCTTCCTTTTGGCGGGCGTGGAGTGTGTAGCAGGAGATGACTTGCGTTTTGCTTGTAGATTTTGCCTTTGGCTCAAAGCCACCAGCATGCGACTTCTGGATATAGGCTCCATGACGATCGGAAACAGATGTGATCTGACCAAATTCGGCTATCAAGCTTTTATTGGGTGAGCGAAGAGAATGAAAGAGAAAGAACTCAGAAAATAGGGGTCAACTTCATTTCATTATCTATGTGGCGTCGTTCTGTAAGGGTTGACTTATGCAACTTCTCAGACTGTGTCCACACTCCGTTTCCATCTTGAACACCTTTTCTTGCTCACCCGAGTCCGGTGGAAGCGGGTTGACATTTGACACTGTCTTCCTAACCTGTACTGCGTCGCACCTACACTCGCTGACCTTACCAAGGGGAAGCGGGGATAATCAGTGGTTCAAATTGTAAGATTGTTTCAGTATACTTTTATAGGAACAACTGTAAATTTTACTGGAGTGTTGCCATTGCAAAAATAATAAATAAATCGTACGGTCTTTATGTACTTATACTGTAAGAAAGCCATTCTCAAACTTTACAGTTTTGCGGTGTGACTGTGGAAGTATTTAAATATCTAATTTCCTTTTATTCCCCTTCTGTTCCTCTCCCCCCCCNCCCCCCCCCCACACACACACACTTTCTATTCCTCTCTCTCTCTCTCTCTCTCACTCTGTCTCTCTATCTCACTTAGCATGTGTAAACTTGTGAGTGTGATTACTAGAAGTAGAGTCGACTCCGCTTAATCGCCTATTCCGCTTAATCGCCTCGTTTCCCAGGGAACCGAATTTATAAAAGTCACTGGATAATCGCCTCTCACTGTGGATAATCGACCACTCTTCAGCGTCCGTGAATTCAAAGATCAGCAGTTGAAGGATTACAGTTGACAAACAAATAATATACACATACGGTTTAACTGCGCGACTGATGGCAGACCGGTTGACTGAGTGACAGCTGCCACCCCGAAATAGGTGTGATATGCCATTCCTCCCCACCTCCACCTCCATTTGTCCCCCTTCGTCCCACTGCTTTCACCCGTCCAATATAAATGCTAAGGGGCCGAAAGCCTCCACCTCATACCTTGATTGCGACTGTCTGGTGGATTTCGGTTAGATCAGAGAACGTGTCACGTGGATGAACGGTCTATCCCGACCGTGCCAATCAGAGAACGTGTCACGTGGATGAACGGTCTATCCCGACCGTGCCATCCAACTCCTTATTCAAACTTATTGTCTGCTGGGCTACTGCGATGTGGCCAATGAGAGAGACCGCGGAGATCAAACATTTTGTGCGCCACAACACTGTCAAACTCGAGTCTGTCCTGAGACTGGCGACGAGAAGATGTCAATGCACGATATCAAACCACGGCATCAAAGATATTTAACCCCATTACCAAAAACATGGCCAAAATTTCCTTCTCCGCTTAATCGCCCACTTTTTCCGTGATCCTGAGGATGGGCGATTAAGCGGAGTCGACTGTATAAGGGGTTTGGTCGACATGAAGAAAGGCGATGGAAATTGGGGAGGGACGAGTTTAAAGTATGAGTAATAGTATATTTAAGTTATGCTTTATGCTTAGAGGGACCATTGAAGTTTATAGTTCATAATGAGGTGATACTTTATAAGTATACTTTGTAACTTGGGATCAAGCTTTATTTGAAATGGTAAAGAAGGGAAAATTCGATGCATTAGGAATGTATACTTAGTAAGGAGGAACGCGTAGCATACCGGTAGTTGATATCAAGGTATTACTGTGTTTATCTAATTAAAGATAAATTATTGACTGAACAAAGGAAGGAGAAAAGGTGGAAGGCAGGGAAGGAAGGGAAGGAAGGAAGGAAGGCAGGGAAGGAAGGAAGGCAGGCATATATGAGGCAATATGACATTGAGCTAAAAAAGAAAAACGGAAGGGACAATTAAATCTATCGTTTCAAGCCACAGAAGATCAAAATTACAAAATTATCAATTGATTATCCTTTCTGATTCTCTAATCCCAAGCCTAAAATCTCATAGATTTTTAATTTCACTCAAAAAAATATCTAATGTATGCAGGGGAAAACTCTTTCAACACAATGCGTTTGGTAAAGCGAAATTTACGGTTTCTGGGGTCGAATAAACGACACACGCGATTAAAGGATCATAAAGATGATACTGGAATAATACTGAAATACAACCTGGGTGGCCATTAATACCAAAACAAACAAAGGCTGCTGTTTTGAGACTTCAACACAAATGAAATAGATATTAATTCTATGACTTAAGGATATCACTCAAGAGACAACCGTGATATCTTGTGTAAAACGTGCCAGTTGACTTTTTGCACGCTTTTTTCGTTTCTTGGATAACCAAGAAACTGAGTTTGATTGAATGATTGAGTATGTGTTTTACGGCGTGTCAGCACGATTACGGCTATATTACGCCCTCATGGTTACTGTGAACGTTTTGTAGTAGAATTTTCCTATCAATTTTGTGCGGACAGCGGCCGCTAGGCCTACTCTTTTATGATTTTAAAACTGCCAAGGGATTTTTAACGTGCGCAACGTGCACACGGGACCTCCTAGTTTTTCGTCCTTATCCGGCTTTCCTACTCTAAAAGCCAGAGTGTGACCGTCCTATCGGCTTCAAAACTGCAACGGGCGTCACTGTTGCAGGGTCACACTCCTAAAATGTGCAGAGACCATGTTTTAGGTAAAACGTTGTAGTACACAAATATGTTCGTTGTATGTTATGAATTTATATGTTCGTTGTATGTTATGATTTTATATGTTCGTTGTATGTTATGATTTTATATCCTTTCGTATAGACCTATGTCTTTCATATAGACCAAGAAATTGAGACCTGAAAGTAACTAAAAAGTATTTGAAAAGTAATTAGTTACAATTACTTTGCTTTCAAAAAAGTAAAGTAATTGTAACAATTTTTTTAGAAAAGTAATGTAATTGTAACAATTACTTTAAAAGTAACTTTTAACAACCCTGGTAAGAGCCGTAACAGGCATGGAACTGGTTCGGGAAAAGTTACGGTTTCACACACTAAGGTAGGCAAAACGTTGTAATGTCGAAATCTGAACGACGACTGACCGACGAAGTCTTACAGGGGTGGAAAACGCCGCGACCACCCTTAAAACGGTTTTCTATTCACTCGCTCTGCCAAAAAAAAAATTCAATTCTGATTTTAGAGGTCGATACTAAGTTGTGAACTGAGCTGAAAGGTAGTTAGAAAATTCCAGATCAGATCAAGATCAGATCAAATAGCCAAAATAGGTATAGTTAAGATCAAGATCAGTTCATCTAAATTAGCTTGTTAGCTCAGATCAAGTTCACGTGAACTGATCAAAATATCTGCCCAACCCTGCATCGTTGGTCAGTTTAGGTTAAATTAAAGCAACACTATTTCTAGGGTTGTCAAAAGTTACTTTTATAAGTAATTGTTACAATTACTTTACTTTTCTGAAAAATGAGTAATTGTTACAATTACTTTACCTTTTTTTAAAGCAAAGTAACTGTTACAAATACTTTACTTTGAAAAGTAACTAATTACTTTTCAGTTACTTTTTAGTTACTTTCAGGTCTCAGTTTCTTGGTTATCCAAGAAACGAAACAAGCGTGCAAAAAGTCAACTGGCACATTTCACACAAGTTATCACGATTGTCTTTTGAGTGATATCCATTAGTCATAGAATTAATATCTACTTTATTTGTGTGGAAATCTCAAAACAGCAGCTTTTGTTTCGTTTTGGTATCAATGGCCATTTATTTTAATACCTTTTTAAAACAAATCTGCTTCTTCACAAGGAACTTAACAATTTTACGAAGTGCACAGCCTGTTTTAGAGAGAAATCTTCAAAATACAATCCTGTGTGTGTTAGTACAGTGACTTTCAATCACCCAGTTTGTATTTTATTATTATTCCAGTATCATCTTCATGATCCGTCAATCGCGTGTGTCGTTTATTCGACCCCAAGAACTCTAAATGTTGCTTTCCCAAACACGTTTTGTTGAAAGCTTTTTCCCTTGTATACATTGGATTTTTTTTTTTTTGCAGTGAAATTAAAAATCTATGAGATTTTAGGCTTAGGATTAGAGAATCAAAAAGGGTTATCAATTGGTAATTTTGTAACTTTGATCTTCTGTGGCTTGAAACGATATATTTAATTGTCCCTTCCCTCTTTCTCTCTTAGCTCAATGTCATATTATTGTCTCTTATATGCCTGCCTTCCTTCATTCCCTGCCTTACCTTCCTTTCCTTTCTTTCCTGCCTTCCACCTTCTCTCCTTGCTTTGTTCAGTCATTCATTCATCTTTAAATAAACACAGTAATATCTTGATATCAGCTACCGGTATGCTACGCGGTTCTCCTTACTAAGTATACACTCCTAATGCATCGAATTTTCCCTTCTTTACCTTTTAAAATAAATCTTGATCCCAAGTTACAAAGTATACTTATAAAGTATAACCTCATTATCAACTATAGACTTGAATGGTCCTCAAGAAATCGACCCTGTCACAACAGACTGGAGATAGCACGTGATCATAATACACATAGCTCGGCGCCACTCGCATGTGCAAATCAGGCCACGACACTAGACGGCGGATTCGCTTATGACTCGTGACGCAATGGGGGTGTTGACATCTCTGTGATGAGTGCAGGCCAAGTGCGTCTACAACCGGCCTACCGTATCCTCTTAATAAGTAAATTGTATTAAATTGTAAAACGAAGAGATAAAACCTGACACCGGCATAATCTGGCTTGCACGTGACGGTTACATTAACGTTCTTCAATCCTCACATATTATGACTGATTAAAAACTTCAAACATTTTGCAGTCTGGTGTCTGTGTTCAAATTCCACAGACATCCTACTCGGTCCTGCCTTACCTCCTCCCAACTAAACGCGAATAAGGTCGCCCCTCTCACCCCCCTCCCTTACATCGCGGGCGGCCCGACACGACATAATCTGTCCCTCCTCCATCCCTTCCACAGACTAGAAATAATAATATTATTATTTCTAGTCTGTGATCCCTTCCCCCCGCCCCGCCCCTCCCGCCCGCCACTGGGTGGCGTGAAGGTGAGGCCTGATCATATTATCCTACGTCTATCCTACGGTTCTAATAAAAAAAAAACCTCTCTGAAATGTACAGTAACAAGCGTTTGAAATCTCTAAATATTGCTGCAGTGTTACATCAACAGTGAAAAAAAAAAAAATAGAAGTAATAGCTGACACCTAATAGTTCACACATCGGGAAGTATGTTAGGGTTATGGGTGAATACTAAGCTCGCACGTGGAAATTAGGGAACGTTTTCAGGCAGTAGATGTTTTAAGAATAAAATTGCTGTGAAGTTAGCGTCCCTGTGGTGGAGTGGTAGCGCGTTCAAACTTACAAACTAAGAGACCTTGGGTTCGATTCCTGGTAGGGACATAAATGTCTGGTAAAGGTTTTCTCCGCCCTGCTTCCAAAATTGATTATTCACAGAAGTAAAAATTCAAAGAGTATATAAGTGCCTAGATAAAATATGAATTTATTTGCCCCTTCCTGTTGCTGTTCCCGGGCGGCGCAAGTGGTCATAGAAAACTTTATGTATGTAAGCATTTAAATAATCATTACAGACATGCTGATATCAACCAACACTTCAGGTGCATCAGCTTTAGAAGAAAACACATAAAACATGTGCATTTGAAAGCACATTACGAACTTATGTAACAGCAGTTAACAAACGTGTACCAATAGGACCGTGTGAACATTTAATTTGAAGGAAAGTGTAACATTTGTGATGCTTGTTGTTTTATTGGGCTAGTGCCCCCCCCCCCCNCCCCACCTGTCCTTTGCTATACGCTCCTGGACCGCGGCTCCGGTCCTTCATGATTCTAGAATGTTGCAGTTAGTAGCGGCTGACCTTGTTGGGATCAGTGTTTTTCTCTCTTTTAACTAGTGCGTTGCGCCCGCTAGTATTGGGACTGTCTAGTGTCAAGGTCAGGTCGACGGTATAGTACTTTGAGTAAACGCAGTATTAGCCTTCCCGAAGGTTCGGGTAGGATGCTTTGAATGAACGCAGTATTAGCCTTCCCGAAGGTTCAAGTGGGGCAGCTATCGGAATGTTTTGATTCTAATTAGTCTAGAAGTTGCTGTTTGTACCTTCTAGATTAGCATGTTTGTTTGGGCGCATCATATGGTGATGACGTCATTTATTCCAGAATTTCTACTGAAATTATTATAAAAGGCACGAGGGTGAGAGAGTTGGAAGAGTTGGCTGTTATGGTCTGTGCATTGTGAATCATTTGCTGGTTACACCTTGTTACTAATAAAGAAGTATTTTGTTTCCTGCACAGCGGACTTGGTTTGTGAATTAAAGTAGCAACGTTAGTGGCGTTTCTAGGGAGAAGCTATTGTATTCAGTGCCTCTCCACTACACGCCAATACTGATCAACGCTTGCTCGCTACAGAAAGCTATGAGTCACAGTAATATAATGATCATTTAAAATTGATCAATTAGTGAAAAGAAGACGTTGATTACAATTGTCAAGACTACAGTCTTCATAGAGCAGGACGTAGTAGATTTCAACCACTACTGACAAACAAATAAACAAACAAACAATCAAACAGACATCCTGCTGAAATTCACCTCCTTGTTTATGAGTACTCAAGTTAGTTATTTCCTTGCAATATTTGCTTTCGATGTTGGCTTTCGTATGTCAAAAATCGTTTTCAGAGAGATTCTGAAATTGCATGGACCACTTTATAGCCGC
Organism: Ellobium chinense; assembly: GCA_033807755.1. NCBI lineage: Eukaryota > Metazoa > Mollusca > Gastropoda > Ellobiida > Ellobiidae > Ellobium > Ellobium chinense. The sequence continues at coordinate 14,168 of JAWQUT010000581.1, read as the reverse complement.
TTTGTTTTCACTCGCTCCGCTAGAAAAAAAAATGACATTCGATTTTGATATTTGAAGTGGAAGGTAGGTAGAAAAGTACAGATCAGATCAAGTTTAGATCAAACAGCCAAAATAACTTTAGATCAAGATCGGTTCACCTAAAATAACTCTTTAGCTCAGATCAAGTTCCCGTGAACTGATCTAAATTCACGATCTGAGCCCTCAGGTCTGCATGCCTCGTTACAACAACCTGACTATCTCGGGTCAGAGATTTGAAAAGATAGGGGATGCCAATGAGCTAACCCCCTGTTCTCTTGAAATAGCCTGAGGCCTCAAGTGGCTTTTCATGGGGGTGGGTCAAACGAGGAGATACAGCAAAAAACTTTACTTGTTATGGGCTATTAAAAGTAATGTATTTATTTAGATCAGATGCTTATCTCCATTACTGGTGAATGGGAATAGCCAACGAAAATTGGGGCTGTAGTAACGGCAGTGGACAGTACATAGTAAAATAAAGGAAAAAGATTTGGGCGTGGGAAACCTGCAGTTCTATAGAATCAGAACCTTAACAAAATAATGTTATCCTTATGACAACGAGGCAAACATCGATTGCCAGAATAACGCCGCGGACTAAAGCAAACCTGACTAGATGAAAGCCACCTTAAAAGATTTCTAACATACGAAAACCATCAAACATCGAAAGCAAATATTGCACAGAAATACATATCTAAAGTGCTCATAATCAAGGAGGTTATTTTCAACAGGATGTCTATTTGATTGTTTGTTTAATTGTTTATCAGTAATGGTTGAAATTTACTATCTCATGCTCTACGAAGACTGTAGCCCTGACACTTGTAATCAATATCTTCCTTTCACCAACTGGTCAAATGTTCATTATTATCACTGTGATTCATTGCTTGCCTTCAAATTAAATGTTCATACTGCCGTATTGGTACACGTTTGTTAACTGCTGTAAGATAAAGTTGGTAATGTGCTTTCAAATGCACACGTTTTATGTGTTTCCTTCTAAAGCTGAATCACCTGATGTGTTATTATTTTTGATATCAGCATGTCTGTAATGCTTATTTAAATGCTTAAAGCGCTTACATACATAAAGTGTTTTATGACCATGTGATTTTTAGGGTTAGCTAACTTCCTCTCTCTCTCTCTCTCTCTCTCTCTCTCTCTCTCTCTGTGTGAGTGCGCGCTCGCGCGGCGTGCGTGCGTGCGTGCGTGCCAGATTGTTTTCTACATCTAAGAGGCACAGAGGTAAAGCCTCATTAATAACTGGAATCAGCGTTTTCAAATGCAGTTATACCACATTCGTTTCTTCCACAACCACATTCTGTAAAACAGTCTTCTTCACCCACTTTACTCCTCTAGAAGTCAAATTATCATGAATTAAGTTTGTTTCCCTATATAGGAACCATCTGCGGAAATATCTAGTTCTGATATCACGTTGATCCCAGGCTGTCATGACGTCAGATGGGGCCTTGAAGGCAGAAGTAGCGAAGAGCAAGCTAGAGAGCCTCAGGTTACACATGCCTAAATAATTTCCCTATATAACACGGAAAGATTTCCGCAGGCAACAACCCCCGAAATAAGAACATACTAAAGATATACCCTACCCCTAATCCTAACCCTACCCCTTATCCCTACCCCTAACCCTACCCTTACCTCTAACCCTACCCCTAACTCCTAACTCCTAACCCTAACGCTAACCGTAATCAACGGGTTGTTGCATGCGGAAATCTTGCCTATAACACGAGTAATTCAAAACTGCCCTAAACCCTCCCACTTGCGTCTGTAGACAGAGGATCAGCCGGCCTAATGCGCATGTGCGGAAACAGCAATCAGCTGTGTTTACATTGGAAACCGGGTCAGGCACATAAAATATCGAAAGAATAAGATAGACAGCGCGTGATAAATGTTGGATCAGCTGTGAATATAATATAAACCTCAGCAATTACCGACAAATGTGGGATTGTTGATCAGTTTGATTAAAAAGGTGATTGTACAACAAGACTGCAAACTTAGAAATCGAATTTTCTGATAATTTAGAGATGTAGACTAGACTAGTCTAGGCCACCGGTAACCTACACTCACACGGCCTCGCTCGAGATCATGTAAACACAGCTGATTGCTTTGTCCGCACATGCGCAATAGACCGGCCAACCTTCTGTCTGAAGACGCAAGTAACCCTCTTCTAACTTTCGTTCATCATTCCCATTTAGCAGTAGTACAGATGACTATCTAACTTTAAAATATGAATGGGTTTGAGGGCGCCTTGACAAGTAAACGCCTCAGCCCTGCCTTATTGATTGGACCTCCTCTTATGAAGAACCACTTGGAACTTCAGGCTATTTTGAGAGAATATACTTTGCATGCATATTTTTGTATAACTTATGACCCCAAATAGTGCTGCTGTAATTTAATCTTCACTGGTCAGGGAAGCAGGAAAATGCATTAGGACAGGCCGCTGCAGTGGTCACTAGGCTCCTACCGGGAGAAACAAAATTAATCGCGAAATACATGGCGCTGCAGTTGACTAGCACATAATTGCGTGTGTGTGACTGTGGCCGTTTGCATAATCCTTACGCTAGTTAACGCACTGCGGCAACCACGGGAAACTCCCAAAACATTAATAGTGTTCACCGTGGTTAACGCAATACGTTAATTAACGCATGGATTATGCCTACCGCCACTGGACTAGGAACTGCGATACCATGCTCTTATGGCGACTGAGGCCGTCTGATATCGCATTTTTGTTGTAGAAATTGAGAGAGTAAAAATAATTCTGTCCACTAAACTACTGGTTTTGTGGATAAATGTTTGGTGCTTGTAAATAGATTTGTGTTTTTATCTGACACTTGGACACTTTTTATTGTTTAAAAAACGGTCTTCCATCACGATTTTCTCAGGTAAACAACAACAACAACAACAACAACAACAACAACAACAACAACAACAACAACAACAACACGTTTACAGAATTGACACTCAGTCACTTCAGATGGCTATAACTCGGGCTGGAATAGTACTAGTGTAGGTTAAAACTTATTTTCAGCATATAGACTATACACATAAAAACTCTCACAATACAATGTTATAACCCAAGGTTTTGAAAGCGACTTAAGCCCCAATTTGACTGGATTCAAAACATGTTTTATTTTTTTTAAAAATTTGACAGCTGACTGTTGCATATTTCTCCAGGGAACTTACAAAGGTTATCAACACCCCATCCACTTCATCTCAGTGAGTGAGACTACTGAAATTTTTCCGTGTCCCTCTTCAAATATACCTTACCACAGGAATATCATCCTCTGTCAATAAAGAAGCAAGAGAGAGGCACTTCAACAGTAAAGAATACATCACTATTGACTACTCAAGACATACTTAGGATATACTTAGATATGGGAAGGGATAACGGTTTCAGACACTCAGTAATAGCCCCAAAAAAAGTCGCAATCGTCGTACATTAGTCTCCTCGTTTGGCTTTGCGGCGGATAGAACTCCATCCGGCAGTAGCAACGGTACTTCTTGCCTTCGTAAAGGATCGTCACTTTATGCTCATTGAGGACGCGGCACTTTCCATTAATATCATAGCAACCTATCGGAAAACAAACTGATTTAAGTAAAGAATGAAAGAAAGAAATTAGGACTTCTATTCGCCCCGTAGGCAAATTGCTTTTCAATGGTATACAGTTTTATATTTTCTCATTTATAATACAAACATAATGTAGAACAATACACATTACACACGTAAATACATGTATAGAACATCATAACTAAAGCATCACTCCATCAAAATGAATCAATGAATCAAACTCAATCACTCTCATTCAAAATCGACCAATCGATTAAAATAATCAATTAAACTCGATCGATAAAAATTAATCGATAAATCAAATCGATCAGTCGATCTATCAATATCGATCAATCGATCACAATGAATCAATGAATGGATGGATCGATCAGTCATTCGATCAGTCAGTCAGTCATTCAGTCGATTAAACAAACCTTTGATCTTTCGATCGTCCATCATTCAGTCACTCAGTCCCATAATAGTCAGTCATATTGACCTACCAACCAATAAACTAACAAACCAACCAATGAACCAACCAACCATTTGACCGACCGGCAGACCCATCTGCCGACCACTCGCCGACCGATCAATGAATGAATTATCAAGCGAAAAAATAAGCAAACTATCACAATCGCAATAGGATTAATGCTATTGATACATGGAGTTTGAAGGCTGGGCATTCAGGTATCAGCTTCTGTTCGTTAGGGGTCTTAAGTAATTTGTATCACACTTGCACACTTCAATCTCATAATTAAACACTCACACAGACATTAAAACGGTGACAAACAGCCACACGTGCCTGCAGACTCTCCTCTCTGTCTGTCTATCTGTCTGTTTGTTTGCCTGTCTGTCTATCTCTCTCTCTCTCTCTCACACACACACACACACACACACACACACATACACACACACTCACACGCTCAACCATACGCACAAAAACAATACAGTGATCGGCGACAATTTGTGCCTGGCGACAATTTGTGCCATAACATATGAAAGCACAAATCGTCGCTAATGGATTTGATTTTATGTAGCGACACTCTCGGCACTAATTGTCGCCGGCGACAAGTTGTGCCGGGCGACAATTTGTGCCGTAACAAGCCAGCCAGAACAAAAATCTTGCGTGGAGAGTGAGGGACAAAGCGGGGAGGACTTTGGACCAAGTTTTTTTTCTTTTTTTTCGCATTCAAAATTTTTTATATGGTAAAGTGGTAGCGATACCACACTTATCGGTTGTGATTTTTACACGAAATAATTACATAAAAATACTTACATTTTTAACGTGCAGTGACAATATTTTTGTATGTAATTCTTTCATCTAACGATTTCAAATTTGATAAGTGCGGCAGATCACTCTCGCAAAAGTCACGCACGGAGAGATATCGTAATTCTTTTGTGCCACATTCAGTGCGAGTGCAACGGGACTCCTCGTCGTGAGAGTAGTGATTGTAACAGAGTAACAGTCGTCGTGTGTTTATGTGTGTGTGTGTGTGTGTGTGT
>JAWQUT010000580.1:377846-397883 GCA_033807755.1 Ellobium chinense | reverse complement strand
TCTTCTGGATTGTTTGGAGAGACTTTACTCTTTTCAAAATCCTGAGAAGACCAACAGGGCTGAAAATCTCATTTGGACCACAGGCTTTCTCAATCCGGCTGTGCAGGTTGTCAACTTCCTGAATACTGCTATGTCCAGGCTCACAAAATTTTTGCTCCACTGTTTTCACCTGGGGGTTTCTAGCAAGAAAATGCTTGATTGCTGTAGAAAAAATCCTGTTTCTGTTCTAGGGTACACACGAGTCACTCCAAAGAATCAAGTGCTCTAGTCTTGGATCCTCTTTGTGGTCCTTGACAATTTCCTCTAGCAGTCTTGTCACCGAGCTGGCGATGTCATTTCCGCTCCTGCCACACTGGGCCTCATGCCACAGAGCTCCATATGCTTTGCCATCTACTGAGCAGTGGGCGGTCATGTGGTACACACTGAGCTTTCTTTTGTAGAAAAAGCTGGAAATGCTGGCCCTGGGAAGAGAGAACACGTTTTCCAGATCAAAGCAAACAACAAATGCATCCTTATTCTCCCTGTCCCCATTTCTCTCCATGTCTGTTTCCTCTCTGCCTCTTCTATGAACATTGAAGGACTCTGTTTGTTCATCAGTTGGATCATTGGTCACTCTGAATTCTTCACAATGGTCGCACACGGTCGCTCTTGGGAAAATGGAATGCGATGTTGAATTTCGTATTGAAGATTTACCTGTACATATGGAGTTTGGCTGGTGTTGATCCATTTTCCTCACATTTGTTCAGATACTCGTTGTAGAGCACATTTAAACTCAGACCCCACTGTGAGACATACTCGTTATTTGTGTCCTTTCAGCAGTAATGAGACTCCACTAGGTATTGGCCGTACGTGCTGTCTAACGCATTCTTTCATTTCCTCGGGAACACATCTGTTCTTGTTCCCTTTCCATTTGTAATCTGCTGGCGTTCCATTTGAGGCAGATTTGCTGGCATGATAGTTGTTGATTCGTTTTTGACTGACATCCAGAGTGCCCAGGTAAAACTCTTTGCAGACCCGAACCATTCCTGTACTCAGCGGCAGGTAATAGGCTAGACTGTTCTTCTTTCGACTGACTTCTTTGCTGGTTCTCTTCCGTTGACGAGATGTCATTTCTGTGGTTGCTGAATAAAAGTGTTGCTTGTCACGTTCATTCTCAGCCCAGAACTCTTGAGAGATCCTGTCTCGTTCTTCCTTGGTGAAGTTGAGACTGCACTTGAACCTACAGGCTGTGCAGTCTTTACTAGATTTCACAGATCTTGCTAGTCTGCTTGTTCCTTTGGCATCAGTGTATTCTTGTCCACTTTGCCTTAACTTTTACCGGATCGAAGACTTCCAGGAAGAGGGATCTCTTTGACGCTTTCTATTGAGCACTTCGTTAGTACGTTTGTGGAGGGGAGCTGTTTGTCGAACATTTCCCACTGTTTCGTTTGAAAAACGTTCAGTCTCATCAGGCCAATTTTTGGAAACAGGTGTGCATGGCCTGAAAAAATCAAGAAAAATAGGAAATACAAGTTAGCAAATGGCCTTCAACAGCTTTTCAGATGATCTAGATAGGTCTGAATGAAAAAGCAAGATATAAACAAAAGAAGTCAATATAAATAAGTGAGACTAAAATAAGGAAGCATGACAGTTATCTACAACATCAAAACGATTACTCTGATGAAGGATTTCTCTCCAAAAGAAAATCAAAATCATTTAATCAAAACAAGGGAAAACGGAAAACTGTGTACACTCTATATTATTCAAATGCTGTAGGTCTCACTACCTGGCAGTGAGTTGATCCATCACATCGAGTTCAGGATGATGCTCAACATTTGGAGGGATAGAGTTTAGGTCCATGGGTTTCATAGTAGCATAGGTGCTGTCACCAGATGGAGGCTCATTTGATGGAATCTCCCCATTTGTAACGAAAGCACTGAAGAAAAATAGCAAAATACAAGTTAGTAAATGTATCAGTATGGCCTTCATCAACATCTTTTCAGCAATCATGAAAGATCTGAAAGAAAGCAAGAAATAAACAAATGAACCCAACATACACTAGTTAAGTGTAACTGAAATTTTAAAAGAGCAAGCATGATAACAGTGCACTGCAACAAAATCAAAATGACATGTTTGTTCCTCAAAAAGAAATGTAGATTGTTAATCAGAAACAAAATAAAATAGTTGCATACTGTCTGCTTTATATTTAAAATACCTGGCAGTGAGTTGATCCATCTCATCGAGTTAAGGATGATGCTCAACATTTGGAGGGATAGAGTATAGGTCCACGGGTTCCATAATAGCATAGGTGCTGTCACCAGATGGAGGCTCATTTGATGGAATCTCCCCATTTGTAACGCTTTGTTGTAAGTTTCAACCAGATCTGGCTTGGGTCTTGTTCAATAGCCTGTTGGCTGTCCTTTTGCCCTGATCCTCCTCTCAGTAACTGCTGTATTACAAACACTGGATATCTAATTGATCCTTTTTGTGTCATGCCATGTCACCGCGATCATGTCATCTGTGGCAGCAAAGACTGGTGATGCACTCATTTTCAATTTTAGGTTCCTTTTCTTCAGAGCAGCTGGAAACTGTTTCCTGTTCTCCCCTGTTGTTCCTGTAGCCCCTATTTTCTTTCTTCTCAATTTTCTGAATAATTCTGGAGATGTATAGGCACTGTCACAAAAGAGTAGGTGGTGTATGTCCTCAAATCCCTCTAGCGGAGTTGTCACGACCTTTGTGCCAATAAGTTCCTCCCTGTCTCCTACATCTTGCAGGAAAAACTGCTTTCCTGAATAGACAAGAGCTCTCAAGCAGAAATGGGTTTTACTGTCAGCTAAGACGAAAAGCTTGAAACCCCATTTAGTAAGTTTTGATGGTATGTACTGTTTCATGCCAATGCGGCCTTTGAAGGCCACCATGGACTCGTTGATAGAAAGTTCACATCCAGGTATGTAATGCTGGAGGTATGTTGGTAAAATAATATCCATGAGTGCTCTTATTTTAAATTGTAGATCATAGCCTGGATTATTTCTTTCAGTGCGCTTTGCATTATTACAAAGGTGTAAGAAAGAGCTGATCAGTTGGTACCTATTCCTTCCCATGACCGACCTAAAGTACGGTGTTTGCCCCTGAACAAACATTGTGTCCCAATAATCAACTTCTGCTGGTTTCTGAACTAAACCCATTGTTATTTGCAGTCCTATGTAGCCACACACATCTACAATGTCCCCAGGTTTCCACACTTTCTTTCTTGACTTTGGTGACAGAGGTGTTGGCTTGTCAACAAAATGGGCATCTGCATATCTGTTTGTCTCATTGATAATGAGCGTCATGGCTTCACCAGGGAAAAACAGTCTGAAGAAGTCTAGTTCACTGAAACCCTGGGTATCCCCTACCACTCCTTGATTTAGGTTATATTCTCCTATCCAATCACTTAGATCATAACCATCATTTGGTTGTTTCATAGTCCAAAGTCATTCATCACTAGTTTTAGAGTAGGCGTCTAGTCTTCTTGGGTAAGGACGAAAAACTAGGAGGTCCCGTGTGCACGTTGCGCACGTAAAAAATCCCTTGGCAGTTTTAAAATCATTAAAGAGTAGGCCTAGTGGCCGCTGTCCAGACAAAATTGATAGGAAAATTCTACTAAAAAACGTTACCAGTAACCATGAGGGCGTAATATAGCCGTAATCGTGCTGACACGCCGTAAAACACAAACTCACTCACTCACTCACTCACTCACTAGTTAAGTTATTTCTGCCACGCCTCCCAGGACCATGCCCCCATGTCCTTGGCATCACCCTGAGGGCCCCCAACACCAGCACTTGAAGTAGAACCAGCCTCAGCATTGTTATTAGACTCCCCCTCCATTTCATCATAACTATTCCACGAATTTATGCTTACATTGTTGTCTGAGTCATCTCTGTAAACACCAGATGGGCCTAGCTCATCCATTTTCCAACTCAATTCAACTAAATAAAAACAACTTTCTCACCACAAAATCGTTCTCAAACGCTGTCGAACTGCTCAGGCATGAAGGACGGCCATTTTTACTCTTAAAATCCCGATGACGGTGGCGATCTTTTCGTGCCGATGCATCTTTTCTTTCGAAAATTTGCAAATGTGACAACCAGAGTACATTTTTCAGCATTCGCAAATTTGCGAAAGTGGCAATCAAAGTGTTAAAGTAGTAAATCTATCTATTATGTCTGAAGCAGTCTGCCATGTTTTGGCTCACTATTACCGGAAGTCGGGTTATGTTTTTGTGAGGGCTTTTAGAAAAATATTCATAGCAGCTAAACTAATAAACATAGATAATCAGTCACATAATTAAAAATTGTTGGAAATTGGATGAAGAATCTACTAAAATACAAAATTTTAGATTTTGGTCAAAATATTGCGGATGCTGCTGATGGTGGTGGTGCTTAATATAGAAAATGTACAGAAAATTCAAGGAAAACAACTTATTTGTGTTAAAAAAAACCAATCTAACATGGTAAATACATAATAAGGAATGGATTTAGAACTTAAAAGGTTTTTTTTTAATTGTTGTTTTTGTTGTTGTTGTTGCTGTGGCTGCTGTAGCGATGCTGGAAAATTAGGACAATAAAAGAAATTGTTCTCGCCAGTAATGTCTTTAGTTTTTTGTTTTCTTGTTTGTTGTGGTTCCTTCTGCGACTTGTTCTGCTTGTTCTTGCTGTTGTTGTTTCTGCTGCTGCTGTTGCTTGCCAAAGTATCCCAAGCCTCTAGATTTTGCCTCATGAATGTAGTCCACATATGTATGGTACACAATGAAACAGTCAGGGTAACACATCGCTGCTTGACAGTCTCTACACCAGTGAGAGGTCTGTGTCCTCCTGCATTTATTTCTGGACCCTGTAGGGAGATTACACACAATGCAGTCTCTGAGTGGATGCTTTCTCTTTACCCCTGGAGGAGCAGGGATGAAGGTAGAGAAATGACGCTCTGTCAGCCGAGCTGGCGTAACCTGGTCCTGTGAAGAACGACTGGGCCTCCCACGTTGCAGGCTTGGCTTGGGCGCATTAGGCACAGACTCCATGAGTGCAGTGATGATTGCTTGTCTAAAATCTGCATGTGATAGTCTATTGGCATCTGGAGTGGACTTTCTATACAGCTGGAAGGCATTGACGAGGCACATATCCAGCACGTAGAATGCGACTTTCCTCCATTACTTCCATGACCGCCTCGTTATTTCATAATACTGAGACACTTGATCTAACAGATCAACCCCACCCATCTTGCTACAGTACTGGACAATGCAAGTAGGTTTCATAATGGTTGGCCTCTTTGGTTTATACACAATCTGTCCTGTTGGTTCATGGATGGTTGATAACATTGTCACTGTTCGCTTGTGCTCGTATTTCACACATGACCAATGTGTCTGCAGATGTGGAAGCCATGGCGACAGTTTTTTTTGCCTTTTTGTCTCTAAACAGAATGCAGATGATTGACTTATCTTTGTTGGCATAAAATTTATATTGCCTGTGTTGTAGCGTTGAATTCTTGAACTGCACTGGGAATCCTCTGCGTTGAGTGTTTACTGTACCCGTATAGTTAGTTTGTTAGTTGAGAAGATAATCAGTCATAATTTTCGTTGTGTAGTATCTGTCTGCAAATATATTATGTCCTTTCACTAATCCATCTAGAAGAGTGTCGAAAACTTTGACTGCTTGTCCACTATTTTCGTATAGTTCCGGCTTATAACTTGTGTTTGCACCAAAATACGTCAGGACATTGTATACGTAACCAGTAACAGAATCACATATACCGAAGGTTTTGATATGGTACTTCTTCGGTTTTGAAACATTGAATTGCTTGAAGGCCCAACGGCCTTTGAAGCCGATGATCATTTCATCTAAACTGAGATCTTGAAATGGATAAAAAACAGATCGAAATTTCCAAATCATCAGATTCATGAATGGCTCAATTTTTTTCTTTTCCTTCTGCTTGAGGATTGCTGGCATGCAACATGGTTGAATAAATCATAATAAACCTTTCACCCGTCAACATGGAGTGATAAAATGGAGTGTAGAACTCGGATGAAAAGGACCAGTAATTTAATCCAAAATGTCACGTTGTTTGTCGATATCCATCATGATGGTCACAGCCAGGAATTTCAGCAGCTCAAGCAATGTGATGGGGGTCTACTTGTGGAGCTTTGAATGTTGCTGGAGAGGTGTGCTCTTCTGAATATGTTGCTGGGCGAAGTCGTTTATGTCCTCTATGAGAACGGCTTTCACTTCATCATCCACCAGCATATTGAAGCAGTCCAGCGGTGTGGAAGTTTCTTGGATTCGCTCTGATGTTCCAGTGGTGGTACAAATCTGAAGGCATTGGTTGTTTCAGCATTCTGCACCTCATCCCATTCCTCCTCTTGCTGATCAGCTGTGGGTCTACTTTTCTTGCCTTTCCCCTTCCCCTTCCCCTGTCCAACACTCACAGCAGTCCTTTGTCGCTTATCCTGTGGTGGTTGAACCTCACCAACACTGCCCTCACTTGAACTTGAAGTGCAATCACTATCACCAACATTACCAGCACCACGTCCAGTTAACTCAGAGTCACTTTCACTGTCACTATCTGAGATTGATGAAGAATCATTCTCATCCTGCAGCCAAGCATCCATTAGCCTACAAGCCTTCTGTCCAGTCAATCTACGGGGTCTAAAAGACATACCCGAAGTGCTTGGAGCACCTGATATTTTGTTTACCTTGGATACACTACGTAAATAACCAAAATAACTGCCTTTTTTTCTCAAAGAAGCTATGAAAACTACAATGCACAAAGTACTGGTGATGTGTAAACATCAGCAGTACAAAATTACAGTTCATTTCCGGGTAAAACCTCCGTAGTACGACCTTTCGAATCTTTATTAATGAATGACGCAGCCTGCGGCTTTGACTGGTTGCGCGGAAAGCTTTTTGGCGCAGTGTGCGGCTTCGACTGGTTAAAGAGTTAAAGCCCTGTATGCACGTTCTGAGGGAAAATGGCAATTTTGCCTTATACTGGGAGGAGGCAAGTTTTGAGTTCTTTACCTAGTTCACATATTAAATCGTTCAAAGAGCCCTACCGCTGAAGTTTTTCAAGATGTTTTTGTTGTCTGTGGACACATAGTCCCATTTTCCCAAGTTATAAACTTGGAGACATCACATTATTGTGAGAGAACTTCAAATGCAGTTGAAGGATCACTGTTAATGCATGATCTCTGGAGACATTCAAGCTTGTGATATTTATTTGTCGATGGACATAATGTTTTGTCCATTAGATCCTTCAGCTGCAATTGCTGCCCTGTTTGTTTATTAAAAGCCTTTAATTTGAGTGAAGGGTTCAGGCAAATTTCACATTTGCATTGCTCCAATGGAGTTTTGGTACAACTCAAGACGTGCTTTGGGCGATGCCGAAAGAATGTCTTGAGTGATACCCGACATGCTGGGTTCTCATTCCTAAACTCTGTCACTGGAGACTGCAGGATTTTTTTCTGGCTTAATGATTTTTTATTGACAGTCTTCATGCCAGGAAGATGGACAGAATGGTCTTCAAAGAATTTAGAAATCGGAGGCTTGAACTTTTGACTGTTTTTTGTATAATGACAGCTTTTCCCTACTTTTGTTTATGGTTCTGCTGTCAAAACCTAACTGATGATACTTTTTTTTGACATTCTTCACTGTCCGAGCAATGAACCCTCTCATTTTGAGAGTGTCCACATCTCTTTCCTTCTTAGTTTTCTCAAGGGCAGTCAAAAGTGGTTTGTCATCAGAGTAAGTCAGTCCGAACTCCTCAAGCCTCTGTTTTGCCTCTCCTTTGCCCTGTAAAATCATTCTAAGTACAGACAGTACCTTACTTCCACCACTCAAAATATCCTGCTTCAAATTCAGTTTGAGCTTATTTGATCTTCTTGTGGTCTTAGGAACTTCAGTAATGGACTTAGAGGCCTGCTGTTGTGCTGCTTTCTCCGCTACTCTCCTCTCCTTCACAGCGTAATAACGTCTCATCCTCTTCTCATTAACCTTCCGTCTTTAAAGTGGAGTCATGTTGTCCCTATATTTTTTGACACGCTGATGCTCCTTCTCCCTTTTTGCTTTCAAGTCCTTCCCATCCAAGCGTGATGACCGTCATGTTGGGGTGGACTGTGGGGTGGAGTTAGTCTTTTGCTGCCTCTTCTTGGCCCCAAAAATTTGAGAAAAATGAAACCAATTTCCATACTGAAAACAATATGTCTTAATATACTCAATGGTACCATTATTAGATTCATGAAATATACTTCAGCCATAGGTATTTGTTCTGACAATGTTCCTTCTGTGACAGTTTTTGATTGATCCGAGAAGCAAATTAAAGTCTAAAGCATTATATAGCATCAATAACTTCAGAAAAATAGGACAAAAACAAGATTTCATGTTTACCTGGTACAAGTCACAGGTGCCTGTTTTTGTCCTTTATATTGCTGAGCCAGTGAGCAGGTTTGAAGAGACAGGGTATTGACGCAATTAAGATTTTAAAAGCACTGACTATTCTGCCACAGTGCTGTGAAAAGATGGGTGACAAAATTAATGTTCATGCCTGGTTTAAGTAAATCAACACTAATAAACTTCTCTAAGAGCTCCTTCACTGTTCCAGTTTTACAAACAAGGTCTCTGTGAGTCTTCCCCTCTCTGCTTTGTCGCATCCAGCCATTCCACATCACACCGCCAGAGTAATTAGTAAGGGGGGAAAAGTGTGTAGAGACTGTCTTCCCGACATCACAACAGTTCTTGCAACTTCCACGAACACAATCTGGATCATGGAAGATATCGTATTTGTTCTTTTCACAAAGTATGAGGTTATATAAGCTAAGTTCTGTGTCAGCTTTAAGCTCAGGTTTCTTCATCAACACTGCAACTCTGTTCAGAGCATTCAGCTTGTATCGAACATTAACCCGTGCAGCGATGATCAATTTTCGTTAAATGCGGTGATGATCAGGTCCATCACCCGCTTAGAGTCTTATATGACCCGATGACTTCTTTGAGGAAATGATGATCGGGTCTGATAAGGCCCGTGTGTATTGTCTACATAATTGTGTAGAAAGATGGCTGCATCGAGGCTAACAAAGTTTGATGCCATTTTGTCCTTTTTTGGAGGGGAAGAGGGATGAGTACTCTTTAGATTATTTATTATCGTTTATAAATCACGTTGTAGGCTTACATTAAGGTGGATAGGTCCATGGTTTGTTTCTCCGTTCAACTTTACACATTCTATCAATACAGTGACAATTAGCATGTACTCTAGGTGAGCTTATGACCTTTAACCCGTGCGGCGGTGATCGACTTAACTAGTTAATCACTTCCGTGATCGGTTCTTATAAAATCCGAGTGTGTTGTCTAAAAAACTGTAAGCTGAGCACACATTGTAGTTATTTTGGAGCCTTTTAGACTATTGGGTATTGATCCAGACTAGCAAAGTTTACTCTTAATTTGTCATTTTTTGGAGGAAGAATGTTGAGTAATCTTTAGATTATATATCATTTGTCCTACTGTAAGCTTAACTCACTGAGCCCTGAGCCTTTTTCGACTTTGCATACGCTGGATCCTGGCCTTTGTGGGGGGTTTTCAAAATACCACTGCAAGTCTCAGAATCACCCAATTGTAATGTTTTTTTGATACAAACAAGTTAATTAAAAGCTCTATAAAATAAAACAAACATGAATAGTGTAAGTCAAATACTTTCTTTTCTGTCACAGAAGTCTTGAAATTTATGCAGTTCCTTTGTAATTGAGCTGAGTGTGAAATGTCTCGAAGCAAGGCTCTATGCAGAGAGGAATGGAGCAGACCTTGCACCAGTATCTAGTCTCTTTGACTCACTTCCATTTGCCTGGAACTTTTTCTGTTTTGTCATAGCATACTTTGCAATCCCTTTTGGGCTTGTCTTTGGTTGATGTAGCTGGGAGAACAGTCAGAGAGTGGAATTTGGTGTGGTCGAGACGAAGCCCAATCTCAGGTTTGGTTGTTGTCTTGGGCTCTGGCCGATATGGAGTGAAGCCTCTTACCACCAGAAACTCCTCAGTGAGTTGCTTGCAAAGTAGTTTGACAAAGTGGGGAAGTTGCATGGCTTTTGGTTGTATCTGGTTCTAATATTGTTGTGAATCACTGAGGATTGGATCACGGTGATGGTTAGCAAGTGCATGAAAATTTTACTTGTCCATTTTGAAGTGCGTCGAGCCAATGGCAGGTAGACTAAGCCAAAAGTTGATCACTGTGATCCACTGCAGACATGTATTTGGAATACTCCACCACTGTTCTTGGTTTTACTTTGTTCTGGACATTCCACGTGTTCACTGTGGCATTCTCTGTGGGGTTCGTGGGCGGAAGTCAGCATGTTGACGTCCCGTTTGTCCTGCCACTTCAGAGCCACTAGGTCACCTTTTCTTCTGTATGTGTGCTCACCCACTTGCAGAGCCATTTTAGCCATAGCCTTTGGCATACCAACTCTGTTAGCCGTAACAATTCCTGTGCACATTGTTTTTCTGGCAACAAGGACATCATATAGCTCTGGGCAGGTATAATAGTTGTCCGTGAATAAATGGTATCCACGATCCAGGATCGGATCAAGCGGTCTCCTCACAACATCTATTGGCTTGTTGGAAAGGCCAGGTTCCCTTGCATATGTTTCAAATCTGTACACATACCCAGATCCTGATTCACACAGTTCATAAAATTTGATAAAAAAACAATTAAAACGATTTGACCTGTAGCTAGGCAGCTTGCTTGTAACATCGTTCTCCTCACAAAATCCAAGCCACTCCATACGGTACCCACTTTTTTGATCCCCTCGTGGTCCTAGGATGGCGCATGCAGTCCTGATGATGCGTGATGAAGCTGTCTCTGATGATGAAAATCTTGCAAACTTTGGGAAGTTGTCCCTGCCCAAACGCTCACCAATCTCAGTTTTCAGTGCATGTTCAAAGTCCTTCAGAGCTGCATCACATGATGAACTGAGACCAAGCAAGAAGTGAGCATTACAGTGAAGGAAGGCGATTTTGTCACTGCTTTGCAAAGTCTCCATTTTGTAGCTGTTGAGGTCCTTCGAAAACTTCTTCATGACACTGGCCTGGTCTGTCATAGTGCTATGGAGCTTCTGAAGAATCTCTCTGAAGATTTGATCTTGTTGAGAGGAATCTGGCAATTTCAAAACAAAAAAAAAAATTACATACTGCATGTTCAGAAAATACTTTTTTTTTTATTGCCTCCTTTCCTTTATCAAGAAAATGAGTCAATGGTGTCTTTACTCACATAGCCCTGTAATGTATAGGTGCTTTAAGTACACCAAGGCTACCATGAAATGTTCTATATTTTGTTCATCATGGAATTTGTTGGTTTCTTTTCCACAGTATACACAATACTCTTACAAATTAGCACACTTAACATTTTTCACCATTCCTCCTAACTTTCAAACAAAAATGTACATCAGAATTGAGGATGGAAAGATAGCCTCTCAAAAAATAAAAAAAATAGAATGGAAGAGCATTGTTCAGGAAATATAAAAAAATATGTGTGGTTGTAATTTGAAAGTAAGTTTAGTAAGTTACATACCATAGACGTCACCAAGTTCTTGAAGAACAGCAATGGTTACATCGAGCAGTGTAGCAGAATCCTCCGTTGCAACATCCACCAAGCCCAAATTCAGAGTGCAACCATCATCTAGGGTAACTTGGTAGCCAAGGAATTTCTGTTGGTATCGTGATGTACCATCCACATGGAGAGTAAATTTGGTGGCCTCCCGCAGTTTTTCTACTGTTAACACTTTTGACAGAACATGAGCTTCATCAGCAATATCTTTCAGTGTCTGTTCAGAGGGTAATTCTGAAAGAGACCATTCTGTATGAAACAAATGCAGAGCCACAGCCTGTATTACTTTGGAGCACTGAGATGCACTAACGTTGCAAGTGCTTTGCAGGGCTATGACTGTCTTCCTAATGTCATCTGTGAAATGGTTGCCCTCACGAAGGGGTACATGCATATTACTGTTCTCATCACAGATTTGTTGAACGGCTTCCATGTCAAGCTTTTCTTTGGCCTCTTTAAGACTCCTTTGTGTCCTCTTTGCTCTTGACAGATTCTTTTGCAGGAGTCTGATTTGTCTTATAAGCTTCTCCACTTTCGCTGTTAAGTCTTTATTTGCCTCCTTGACATCAACCAGGCTTCTCACCTGTTTCTTCAGTTTCCAGTTGGTCTTGTAAAGCTTGCTTGCTTTAACGCTCCGCAATTCATCCTCCAGAGAAAGATTAGAGGGGTAAAGTCTGTCACGCTCTGCAATTGCTTCGCTCAGAGCCTGCTCCTGTGAATGCTTTAGAGCACGCTCTTTTTCATAAAGACACATAACTGTGTCCAATTTCAGTTGGAGAACCTTAGCATTCTAAATTGCATCTGCAAGTTGCTGCTGCGGGATTCTCGTAGATTGTGAAGAACTTTTCTTGATGTCACTGTTCACAGATGCTTCTATGGAAGGGCCTGGTATGGGTGACTGTATCGGTGTTGATGTATGTTGAGAAGTAAAGGTGGAAGGCAGCTCTGAAGACTTTATGGTAAATGGCTCCTTCAGCCAGGCCAGAAGATTATCCTTGTTCTTTTTGCCTGACAAAGATTTGTAGGCTTTTGTTATGCTCAGCATGGGCCTGGTCAGCTCACTTGTAGTGCACTCCAGAGGGGCTGCAGAGAGCGCAGTCAGTGTTTTGAGAAAGTAATCCCTACCAAGCTGCTCCTTAGTGAAAAAAGCTTGCAGATCCATTACATGCTGATTTGTAAGCTGACATTTGATGACGTGGAGTAGTCCATGCGCCTGTCAACTCCTATAGCTTGCAGGGCTTCGCTAATGAAGTTGAAATCCACTCTTTGCGATAAAAACAGGGCTTGCTCATCCCCTGTCAAGCTAGCGACTTTCTCAGCAACTCTGCCAATGAGTGGAGCTTCATGGAAGAGGTTAAGCTTGCTTTTCGATGCTGATGTGGAAACAGGCGTGGACACTGGCTTATCTGCTGTTGGTAACATAGTCACAGGTGCAGGTGATGATGGTAAAGGATCCTCCAGCTGATACTTCTGCTTTTGACGCTTTGCCTCTCTCCCATTTTTAATTGCTGTTTCCGCGTCTTGCTGGAAATCTTACTTCTGGTAGGCATGATGATGAGCCGGAAAGATAAAATGGTTTGGCACTGTAAGATCTTTTGCACATTCTGTGCATCGACAGTGAGAGAGACAGACAGAAAGAGAGGGGGAGAGAGGGAGTACATGAAACATGGTAATATGAGTGGTATTGATCGGCCAAGTCTACCCCACCCATGTGTTCATTGTAGTCGAGAATCGGGGTTGGCACATTGTGGTCCTCCACTCCTCTTTTAGTGCGGCGATTGGCCACACCCATGGTTGGGTTGCATGCTGTTGAGATAACATTGACTTGCCTTTTGCCTGTCCACTGTGTTGCCATCAAATTTCCTTTTTGCTTCGTTTTCACAGTGCCCTTCTTTGACTTCACTTTGGGAAAAGGCCACTGCTTCCAATTTGGTCGAGTTGTTGCACAGCAGTAGGTCTGCTGGGTCAGTACATCTTCAGCAAGCTTCACTGACGAAAAGAAGTTGTCAAAGTAAAAGGTGTGGAACTTATCAATATAATCTGAGGCCATCATATGATGGCTTATGCCATCTGGCATTGGGTCGTTTGCCTTGCCCATATAAAATTTGAAATTTAATATGTATCAAGTTTTCGACTCTGCTACACACCATATTTTGATGCCCCAAGGCGGTGGTTTGTTAAAGTTGCGAATGTATTGTTTAACCCTTTAGTGTGCATGTTTGAAGTCAGCCATGTTAACTGCACTGTTCCACTTCCTGTCCTTGTTTGTTTACATTATTCAGGCCCTAGTGCAGAATTTTATGGGGTTGTTTGGAATGATACCCACTAAAGTGAACCATATCTCCTATAACTTTATAATTTGGCATGATTATTGAAAAATGAATGCTTAATCCTTTGAAAGCATCTTTTGATGCTGTTTTTGTGTCTATGATGCTTTTTTTTTTCATTTGTAAGTCAGTTGTAGTATTTTATGTTTTGTATTGGAAAAAACATACATACATGACTTCAGAATCAGAGAAGGCACAGGAAGAAAAGCAGTGGAAAGAAAATAATGAAAATCCAACTTACAAAATAGCAGGCCATCCAGTATATTCCATCAGAACACGTACTATATACACTATATCACCAACACATCACCACATTAAATAACCCCCCAAAAATTTTTCAGGTTCTTGTTTCTTGAAATGCTTAGGCACAAACACAACACAAATGATATGAAATGCATCTAAAAATATAAAAAAAGTTCTTGTTCCTTGAAATTCTTGGAGTTGGGCACAATCACTACACAAATTACAGGAAATAAACTGTCCTTTCTGGAAGCACCATTGATAGCCAGTCCAATTTCTTGGTATCTGCTGAAGCAGACACGGTTGCAGAGGGCAACTTGGCAGAATCGGCACTTCCAACTAGTCTCTGCTGGATAACCCTTCAATGTCTTGCGGGACTTCATACTGCACAAAAAGCATTGTCTGGCTCGACCCTCAATCTTCGACAGCACATAGTGCTTGATGCCCTCTGGAGCCACAACCTATTGTTTTGTGGCAGACCGGCCAGGGAGCTTTCGACTGGTAAATCCATTTATGAGTGCCTGGGCAACATCAGTTCTGAAAAGGAAATGATCATAACCCTTTGCCACATCATAGTCGTGGGATGACTGGCTCCAGAGGATAAAGGCATTGAACACCGAGGCATTCAGAAGGTGCCACACAATATAACCGCCACCACTTCTTGTCAGGCCTGCCCACAGGGTAGTGCGAGAGATGTTGGTCAAACTTGTCGACCCCGCCCATAAACTTATTGTAATCATGCAGACAATGGGGTCTTCTATCCTCTGCTGCCCCCACAATCTGATTTGAGGACAGCAGGCACACCGTCTTCTTGTCATGGTAGATAGTCGCCACCAAGTTGCCTTTCTGCAGCTGCACTCTCTCCCCTTTGGTCTTTAGTTTCCTTTTTATTTGTGGAGGCAGGCCCTTTCTGTTGGTCATAATTGTACCGCAGCTGTATGTGTTGTTGGTGATGAGGTGATTGGCTATGTCAATGGAGTTGAAGAATCTGTCAATGTAAATGTGGTGTCCTTTGTTGTAGTATGGTGTGCATAAGGTGTCAACCACCTCGTACTCAAGTGGTAGTCTTGGGTTCCTGCGGCCACTCTTCCTGGTGTATATTTCATATCCAAGACAGAATCCAGTTTGTGCCTCACACACCATCCAAATCTTCATCCCCCACTTCACTGGTTTTGCAGGCATGTATTGTTTGAAGGAGTGTCGTCTCTTGAACGCCACCATACACTCAGTTCCCGACATGTCTGGATATGTGATGAAAATGTCTCTTGTCACATCAATGCCGTTTCTTACTTTGTAAAGAGGATCCCAGCCATCCTCTCTACGTTGAGGCTGATGCTGGGTGTCTCTGCAGTGAAAATAGCGGCAAAGGTTCTAACACTTTACTTGCCACAAGTTTATAGGGAAAATAACGCTTGTTGCTTGCCACTGCTTTTTTTTGGAAAGAGCTAAAATATGAAGTTGTTTGTGAAAAACAATTACTGCGACAAAACCGCATGAGACAGAGCTTTCAAATTTTCAGGACGCAAGAGTATATGTTTGACTATATAAATAGGTGTTCGAATCAAATCGGGTCACATGACCCATGGCAGTCATCTTGGATTTTCGGGAAATGTATAGATTTTGAGAAAAAGTCTTGAACTAAACATTTTGTTGGCCATGATATCGTCGCCTGGCGGATATAACCAGCCAAATCGACCCTAGGTCAAATTTTTTTTTATTTCATAAAATTGAAGTTTATATATTGTTACATGTTGTGACAAAAAATTAGGTGCAAAAAAATTGTAGACATTCATTTTTTTCAACAGTCATAATCGGCCATGTGGGCAAGGTTCATAAACCCGGCGGATACAATCGGCCAACTCTATAGCCGATGGTATCCGCCGAGATTTGATCACGCACCCCACCCGCAGCGCGCCGTGGCCGATTGCAATCCTTTTTGGTAATCGTTCCCAGTGACTAAAAAGAAGAAATGACAGTATGGAGAAAGAAGTCTACAAATGTAGACAAAGAAAAATAAAGATCTAGGTTTAATGTGCAACAAAAGAAGTCATAGGTAGATCAGAATAACACACAACAAGGTGAAAGGGGACAGACAAACAACAAGGAAGCAACAGAAAAACACAAAGGGAAAAGGAAGAGGAACAAAATGGAAAGACAGAAAATATGTGTCGATGTTTTTCAACAATATATTAAGAAGAATTAGGCATAGATAGGAGAAAGGGCAGGCAGTTAACACAACAGTCAACACTGTACATGACAAAAAAGAAAAATAAGCAAACTTGCAACTAAGTTTCCAAAATTTATGGAAAGTTTATTAATCAAAAAACACATTGTGACTGAGGCAGTGAACGTTACACCAGCAGTGACATGAAACATTATGATAACACTAGCAATGAGATAAAACATAATGATAACACCAGCAATGACATGAAACATTATGATAACACTAGCAATGAGATGAAACATGATGATAACACTAGCCATAATGATAACACTAGCAACGAGATAAAACATAATGATAACACCAGCAATGACATGAAACATTATGATAACACCAGCAATGACATGAAACATGATAACACTAGCCATAATGATAACACTAGCAATGGCATAAAACATAATGATAACAGAAGCAATGGCATGAAATATAATTAGAACAGTAGCAATGGCATGAAACATAATTAGAATGGAAGCAGTAGCATGATTTTAACACAGACAATAACATTATAACTGAGACATTGGCCAGAAACATGATTATAACAAGCAAATTTGAACATGACCAGCTAAAACCCAAGATTCGAAGGAACAAAAATTCCATACAAACAATGGCTGACATATTTTGAGTAACAGAATCACGATGCGAAATAATGTAACGTGTGTTCTAATACCGAAGGTTGTCATAGAATGAATGGACATCCTTTGGGGGCACAGCCTTTAGTTCCTGCAAGTGCTTAAATTTTGTTTCACTTATTTTCAGCTCACTTGTATACAGCTGACGTGGGGAGCCAGCTGAAATTTTCTGGTGCCCCCGTGGCCGCGTCAACTCCTGCCAGTCAGATCCAAAATCGAGTTTGAAAGCGATTGTACCATCAGGGGTATATCTGAGGGCTTTCAAGTCTGTTACAGTAGGATCACCTGCTTTTCTACCAGGTCGAATACTTTTGTAAACTGCAGCTCCAGCATAATCTCTGAAAAAAGAGTGATCCAAGTACTGCACCTGATATGGGGATGGGTTTTTCCTTGCTGTTCTGAAAATGCCCACATAATCTGCTGGAATGTTGATCTGAACGCCTTTGAGTGCCCGCTCTATTACACTGTGCACACTGTCCACTTCCATCTGGGTATGTCCTTTTGCCAGATATTTTTGTTCGATGACAACACCTTGTATCACAGAGAGCTGGCTTAAGGCACTGGAGAGTATAGAGTTTCTGTTTTGGTATCCACACCCATCGCTAAAGAGAACAACCTTTTTCACGTTGGGCTTGCTTTGTATGAAGTCTACGATGCAACTGGTAAATTCGTTGGAAGTGACGCCACCCTCTGACTCGTACCAGACATAGCATTTGACATCTTTTGTTGCAACGTCGTACAGAGTGAAATTATGGACAGCTTACTTTGTTTTGAAGTACAAGGCGGACGCCTGCAGCGATGGGGCAAGTAACACGTACTGGAGGTCCATAGTAACAACACAGATATTGTCATCAGAAGCCTCCATGCTGGCCATTGCCAACGCCTTGTCAGCTTCTTTCTCAGCTCTTGCAGCATCTTTGTTACTGGAGTGAGAAGCCCAGATCTCGTTGGTTATGTTTCCAGTTTCGTGGCCGACACA
The DNA here is from genome assembly GCA_033807755.1 of Ellobium chinense. Taxonomy (NCBI): domain Eukaryota; kingdom Metazoa; phylum Mollusca; class Gastropoda; order Ellobiida; family Ellobiidae; genus Ellobium; species Ellobium chinense. The sequence continues at coordinate 379,899 of JAWQUT010000580.1, read as the reverse complement.
TACGTCGCACTGGTCTTTCTTGGGTTTGAACAATGCGAGATTTTCCACATTGAACATTTCATGAAACACTTTCTCTGACAACGATTTTTGGTTACTGTCATTGCAGCAGGAAGTGTACAGACCATAAAGTTCGGCCATACTTTTGATGACTGACTCCAAGTACAATTTGCTTGACGACTGTCGACAGTAATAAGCCGGCATTTTGGGCAATTTTTGCAAAAAATCTAGAAGAAATTGTTTGTCTTGCGCCGCCCAATCGTAGTATTTGTGATGCACCTCTCTACTTTTCCCAGTGCTGACGGTGGTTGCATTGAATGTAGACTGAACAGAGTGTTTTGTCAAGCCTGTTGTGTGCAAAAACATAGTCTTGCATACTTTGAGCCTCTTTCCGTCCTTCTTTAACCCATACTGTAAGGTATGTTGTTTCCTTTGACCAGAGGACTTCTTCCGGCACTTGACAGTAGTTCTATCAACCTGTCCTTGCACAAATGTTTGTTTTTGATCCCAAGTCAGAGACCAAACGTGATCAAAAATACAAGTTCTGTCCTCTTCTGAAAACAAGTGGCACTCCATGCCTTTGCAGGAACAGCGTTCCTTCAGCGTCTTCAGCGTTGGAAGAAACAGATCGTGCTGTCTGGTTGGTGAGATTCCAGGAGTTTGTTTGCGTTAATTTCTTCAACTGGACACTAGAAATACAATTTGTGAGTTCAGAATCCTCGGTTTTGCCGCACATTTCGTCAGCTGGCGGCTGTAAAATGGAAGTATCCAAACTGCTGTCGTCAAAGGCAGAAAATGAAATATCAAGCACTCCGTTTATGGAATGCATGGCGATGTATGATATGATGTCATCAATCACTCCTGTCGATACATCCAAGTCTGTTGATGAAGACGTGTCGCCAGCATTTTTTGGTGTTGCCGTAGATGTATTTGAAAGACTTGCTTTGGCTTGTGCATTTTGTTGGTAGTTCTTCTGTAAAGACAGCTGAAGAATTCGTTTGCCACGACTCAAACTTTCCATTTCACTAGATCCGAAGTGCTATCTTAGTGCTCTTAGTGGTTATAGTATTTTCAGAGGCAAAGTAAAGTATTTCTGTAGACTGACCCTCTGATAATGGTAAAGCGACTAATTCTTGGCTTATTTATATCGACTCATTTCTTCCTGTTGCATAATGCTTCGGACATTCGAAGTTGGTATGTCTAGATTTTTGCCTTTTATGGTATGGTAGGCGACAGCTGAGCATTGTTCTTTATAGCGACAACTCTCCCATCAGACCCAACATAACGCACCTGAGATACATTATGCAAAAGTTCAGTCTCCAACGTCAAAGATAAAGAACGAAACTCAACTGTCGCCTACCATACCATAAAAGGCAAAAAGTTAGACATACCAGCTTCGAATGTCCAAAGCATTATGCAACATGAACAAATTAAATCGATATAAATAAACATTGCATTTAGACAAATCCACAACTCGCTGGCGACAACCTTCTTGGAAGCTTCTTAAGTCAGCTTCAAAGAGACCCCCAGCGGTCAGCAACAAAAGGAATTATAATCGGCTATCGCTCGCTGGGGAAGGGCCCCGAGGCGCATTCACGGCGGATACAATCGGCCACGACAGGTAGCCAACTGTATCCGCCGGGTTTTGGGATCTACAACCGGCCACGTGCAATAAATCAAACAAACAACACATATTTTGAAAATAAAGTTTCTAGTAAAATAATGCATGGTTCACGCATATTGTTCACGAAAAAAAGTCTCAGTTCAGTTTCGTTAAATAAAAAGGAACAGTTTTTCCCTTCTCCTGTAAAATTTTCAAAAATGCAGATAGCCGATTGTATCCGCAAGGCGACGATATGTAAGTTTTTGTTGATAATTGGTTACAAATAGAAAGGAACTATAAGAAAATTGGTAATAGAAGTGTCTCAAAGTGATTCGGTGTTAGAAGAAGCAAATCATTTGCTGCAAAGTGCATGCATATTTATGCAAAAAGCTTGAATAAAATGAAAAATTGTCTTCTTTTTGGGAGTTTGCATGCTTGTCTAACCTGTACATT
>JAWQUT010000580.1:349702-377759 GCA_033807755.1 Ellobium chinense | reverse complement strand
TCTCAAGTCTTTGCCTTGCTGCTTGATAGCTGTCCACAGTGTGGTATAGCTGAAAGCAAGGTACTGGACACAGTGATTTGTTGCAGTCAGGGCAGAAGTAAGAAGTCTGCCTCAGGGCAGAAGTAAGAAGTCTGTCTCCTCTTCTTGATTGTCTTGCAAACTGTACATCTGGCCTGTATTTCTTGTCAGTGTATTGATCCATGAAATGTCTACCAACAAGTCTGTTCTTTTGGGAAGCAACAGGGACGGGATTGACATGTGGTTTCCACTTTCGTCTCACAGATTCCCTGCAGAGGGCTACAGACACTGCTTTTCTGAAATGCTTTGCTGTCATATTTGAGGCAGACCTCGCACTTTTCAAACAAATGAATCCAGTGACCAGTGCAGTCTCGATTAGAAAATGAAAGAGGGGCATGTATCTTTTATAAGATCAGTAAGGGTACGAATAATTTCCCGAAATTTGGTCAAAATGATCGACTCCGCCCATTTTTTTGTTGTAAAACTCCATGAGATCTGATTTTGGTCTGGTTCTATAACCTGTTGGCTCCCCCTTAGCCCTGATCCTTCTCTCTGTGATGCTAGTGTTATTCGCAGTTGAAATGATCCATACCTTTTTCGTGTCGTGCCATGTAACAGCTAGGATATCTCTGTAGTACGAAACACTGGTGAGCTGCCTTTTTTCAACTTCAGATTGTTCTTCTGCAGATCTACTGGAAAATTCTTTCTGTTCTCCCTAATGGTTCTGATAGCACCAATTTTTTTTGTCTTCAAATGAAGAAAGAGTTCAGGGGAAGTGTAAGCACTATCACAAACAATGACATGATTCTTGTCCTCATACTCCTCAACCAATGTTGTCACGACCTTCGTTCCAATTAGATCATCTTGTAGTGGACATTCTGTGCGAAGTCAAAGGAGTAGTGGGTCCACTCTATCTCATTTGCTCTTCCTAGTCCAGTAACACCTTTGCTAGCAGTCTCAGTCTTTGCCCTTTGCACCTGTTCCCTGTAAACTGCTCTTCCAACTTCAACAAGGCGATGGTGTTCTTGCAGCTTTACAAGTGCCTCAAGCTACGTCTCTGTTGAAATTTTAATGTACTATAATTATGCCTCTTATGAAAAGAACATTAATTTTAATTTGCCTTCTCCTTATTTCCTTCTCTATTTTCCCTTCTCCAGTTTTTTTCAACTCTGGCATTTCAGTATGTGTGCAACATTACACAATCGCACATGAACGTATTAAAAGATGCAGAGCCTAAAAGAAGCTGTGATGTAAACTCAAAAAAGAAAATAGGATCGTCTCTGGATATACAGTAAAACCTGCGATGAGGGAACAGCTACCGGGATTTGCAAAAGTGGTCCTACATGACAGGTGGTCCCTCGTCGCGGGGAGGGTTTGTATTGCTGAATTTTAGGATGGATAATAAAGTGTATAAGGAAGAATCAGTTTTTGCTCTTATTTTCAGCCTGGCTCCACAAACTTGATATCCCTATTTTAAATGTAAATGTAAATACCATTCATTACTATTTAACTCCAACTTTAAGATTTATAATTAACATACAAAGTGAAACACAAATAGATCAGATTTATACAAAAGATACTGTATTATACAGCAAAGTACCCAAACACGTACAGAGCTGTACTAGTACTATATTCAAACATTTCAGAAAAAAACATTAATTTGCACAAAATTCACATTCAGGATTTAAAAAAGTCTGAATTTTTTTTCCGCTTCATGTCCCTCTTTTCTTTGATTTGTATTCCTTGAATGATTGAGTTCACTCTGTGCACGAGGTCTGTGAATTCTGGCAGGCCAGCCTTGTCGGCGTAGCCTAGCAGGGCCTTTGAATAGGCCAGAGCCTGGCTTGTTGAAATGAATGTGCATCCCTCACTCTCCTCTTCCTCCTCTTGTATGTCTGCTTGCTCATGTTCCTCCTCCCTGGTCCCTGTGGTCACAAGTGTACGATCCATATTTACAAACTCCATCCACTCTACTCCAGACTGAAGTTCCGAAAATTCATCTGGAGGAGTTTGGTGACCGATGGGCATCTTCTTGGTGAGCGGTGGTGGGTACAAGCCCACACTGTGAAAAACATTTCATAATGGTATCAGATGAAAGTTCTGTCCAGGAAAGATCCAGCCACCTTATGGCGTTCCTTAGAGTGACGGATCTTGCAAGCTCTTGAGTGGAGCTGGCTTCGTCCATCTCAGCCAGGACGTGGCGAAGAAGTCTCTTTGTATAGAAAGCCTTGACAGTAGCCATGATGCCACAATTGTCAATTATGAGCAGGATGTGGCGCCCCTGAACTCTCATCTTTGAATTTAGTCTCTCCACCCACTCTCTAAACAGACTTGCTGTCATCCACGCCTTCCTGTTCGCTCGGTACATGACTGGGAGAGAAGCCTTGTCAATTCCCTTAACCCTAATTGTGTGGGACTTTTTCTCAAGAATGTCAGGGGTTTTTCTAGCATTCTGGTGTCTATAATTAAAAATTCATTAAAAAATTAAATCTTGCTGATAACCCCCATAAACTATATGTCACTGGAAAGGGGAATTGATGAAGAACATGAAAATTTATGTTTGACCATAAAAGAACATGAAAAAAAATGTCACATGACCAAATTCAATATGGATCACTAAATATATGGTGGGACATCCAGCATAGAGTAAGTGATTATAAACTTTTCTAATTCAAAATTATATTCTGACATGCAAAATTATATAACCTTTCTAAAAACGTATAGTTTTGTAGGTTTCAACAGTGAGGTAGTTTTGTAAATTGTCAGTTTTGTATGCTGTTCCTCTGTCCAAAATCTTGCCAAAATATCAATTCAAGGACGGATCCTTTAGAAAAATATTCATAACATAATAAATCATTGCTGAATACCATACAAATTATATATCATTAGAAACGTAATTGGATGAACAATATGAAAATGTTAATATGATGTAAAAAATAAATAAGTTAGTCTATTAGTAAAATGATAAATGATTGTAATTTGTTTACAAAAAAAAAAAAAATTCCAAACATAGAAATGGTTAATAAAAGCCTTTGATTGTTTCACACTGAGAATCAAAGTTCAGTTTTCACATGCAAAAAGCCTCAGTAGCTTTGCAAAGAAACAGACTATGGTTTGGGGTGGAGGGGTGTTTCTTCAAATGTTTTAGAATAAATTATAAATTTTTGTTGGAAGTTATTCATTTTGCTGCATTTTGCTATTACCAATACTTTACACTTGTTCATAGTTGTAAATCATAATCTGTTCCAGAGGCATGTCAATAAAAGGAATTTGAAAATAAAACTTACTTATTTCCTACCATCAAATCTTGCTTGTTTCTTGTCTTAGTTATGCTGTTTTATGTCAAATTTACTGAATCCTTTGATGGCGGCCCTTGCCGCGGATGGGTGTATCCGTATGAGTGTGGTGCTGCTCACAATGTTCATGAAGCCCCACATCACAGGCAGGGCACCAGTGCCTTGATCTCCTTCTTTGCTGTGGTGTGCTGCAAACATAGCATCGCATTTCTCTGCCATTATCTAACAGGTAGAGTCTGTGCTGAGGGACGATTGCTTCCTCTGTTAGTGCAGGGCTGGCTCTAGGGTTAGGTCATTGCAACGGCCTTCTTACTCGTATTCCATGGGCACTGAAGCGGTGTGAAACAGTCTGATGACTGATTGCACGGTGTCCAGGGATGTTTTATGCAGTACGGGTAGCACTTTGAAAACAGTTTCTCAAATGCATTACCCGGATGAAGCTGTCCACAACAGGTAGTAACTCTTGGTCCTTCTGTTCTCGGGCAGTCTCTAGTGGATCCAGAGGCAATGAAATGTCTTTGCAAGTTTTGAATTTTCCATCTGGTGACATTTAACACCCTAGCCACTTGACTAATATAAAAACACCAGCTTCAAGATGGCCTATCGCACGCCCGCGTTGGTCTGGAGAGAGCTGTGGCATAACGAAATTTAATTGTCACAAAAAGCAAATAATAATCCCAGTTTCAAATAGCGACTGAGTCAAGCAAAAATGTGGTGACAAGTACAATGGTCTACACCCTCATTAAAAAGCAAAAATTGTGTTAACGTGTCAAGAGTGGGTACCCATTCGGGAGGGTGAACTCGTAATCACTTCCCGACATCACGCATTGTACACATTGTAAAAAGTGTTCACAACAACTCAGCCAAGAATGAAGGTGATCAGTTTACTATGAGAAAAGTTATGCCATGTAAAAAACTGTATACTTTCTTTTGGACGTGAGTATATAATTTTTCTCCTCTTTAGTACCATCTTTATGAACACCAAATGCAGTACCATCTTTATGAACACCAAATGCAGTACCATCTTTATGAACACCAAATGCAGAGCTTTCATGGATTGTCTTTCCCTTTTACTGCCTGGCTATCATCTGCCCCTGGTCTGCAATTTCTTGGCAGGTTGTGCGGTTCGGTAGCTCACTGTCCAGGAATTCATGCTGAAAAAGGTGTTTTGCTACTGCTTGAATCACTGGTCGAACTTTTGCAGTGGCCACCTCTAATCCTGTCAATTCCATCATGCAGGCTCTCACATCAATGTTAAATTTAGCCTTCTCTTTAGTTTCCACTTTCCCTCTCTCTTCAAGGAACTCCTCCACTTCCAGTGTTAGCTGGGCAATAACTGTACTTTGCTTTTTGTTCTCCTCCAATAGATTTTTGCAGGCAGTGCATTCTTCCTGTCCTTCCTGATATTTCTTTTTAAAATAGGCCTTTGACCTCTTGAGCTTTAATTTCTTCTTCTCAAGAGTAGCGACATTCTCTTTCAGCACAGCCAATACCTTCTCTAACCTCTGGTTAGAGATCTGCAAGTGATCTCTCTCTTTTTTCACCTCCTTTGCTCTGTTATCTCTCTTTGTAGTGTTGGCTGGCTTAAAATGGCCTATTTTGCTTTGTATGTTCTGTAGTTTCTCTTTTGCTTCTTTCACTGAAAAAGTAATGACATCCAACTCTTTCCGTTTTTTGTTGATCTCATGGGTGAGAGTATTGGAGTCTTTCACAATTTCTTCAAGTGGGACATGGCATGACTTCTGAGGCGGTGCTGTTGATGTAGCCGGTTGCACAGTAGCAATGACATGTTCTGTGGAAGTTGCTGGAAAATTCTTTGGCTCAAAGACTATATTCCAGAATGTGAATTGCTGCATTCCGGCGCTTCCGATGAAGTTCATCGCGTTTTTTATCAAGGCAATTAATCGAGGCAGTGAGTAGGTCCTGGCAATCTTGCAAACCTAATGGAAATTAGCCACGAAGCCACAAATGTATCCTAAGTCTACGTATCCTTATGTAGCGAAGTAGTTCTAGGTTACTAGGCTATCTGTTATATTTGTTTCTAGCAAGTGCTGGGAAAGGTCCATTTGAGGAAAAAAGTAAAAGATCTGCAATAAGGCCTGCAACTGTGCAGAAAGGGCCAAGACCAGAACTTGCCATGTGTAGATGGTGCTGCTGGGTAGTAAAAATAAATATATGTCTGTTAATATTAGGACATTTAATCTATATATGCTAACAAGTAACAAGGCTGTTAACAATTGCTTAGTTGACTTATATGCATATTTTTATTCTCCTCTTTGCTGCTGTTGTTGCTTGATCATGTGCAAATTTTGGATCATATAAAAAAAAAAATTGAAGGCATGGAGATGGTTAAATAATACGGAAGATAAGTGAAAGAGAATTTTATTCTTATCTATATCTAGTTATTTGAAAGCATATTTTATATATAGGCTAGGGATTACAGGCAGTTTTGAGCCGTCCTTCTTCCTTGTCTGATGCACATTGTTCATACACTGCCTCCTTTTGCAATTTCCAATCTTCACAAGAGTGCACATGTGTGGTCCTGTGGCTGAAAGTTAACATTTGGATCAACAGCAGCAGCTGTTGCAATCTCCGTTTTTGATCTCCGTTACCGAGGTGTTTTTCCAGATTGAAATGTTCCCATGAGACTTTCAATACAGCTGACAATGAACTGGTGCCTGTTTAGTTTTCTGGTGTTGTCTGTGTGTTCATCATAGAGAATAAAAGCATTCAAAAGACTTCTGCCCAGTAATGCAAACACAAGTTTGTGTGTACATTTCAGTGTTCGTTTTTCACTCAGGTAGGCATACAATCTTGTGTCACTCGTGTCGACGCCACCTATTGCTGAGCTATATTTGATAACTATGCTGGGTTTTCTTTTTCTTTGACCCCAAGCATTGGTGACATCTGAAAACCCTGCATTTGCAACAGTTGATATCAAAACTGGCCTTTTAGCTTGTAGGCCACACATAACAATGGTCCCCTCCGCCGTTCTGCCATCTCATGGGTTTGCAAGTTTTTGTTTGAGTTGTGACTTTGGCAGACCTTTTCTGTTTGCACGTACTGTGCCTGTGGCAGTAGTATTTAGTTCCTACAGGTCCATAAAAAGTTTTGGTGAAGTAAAATAATTATCAAGACCAATGTGATAGCCAGCAACCTCCCCCTAAGTCCAACCCTCGTCTCGATCTACTTCGTTGTCACCATTTGGACTGAAATCATACAACCGTAGAAGTCTAGAAGGCCCTTCCTGCACATCTGATACCGTAAATCCACCAAGATCATCATCAGAATCATCATCTGATGACGATAACCTTAAAACATCAACATTCTTATCCTCTGAAGTTCCACTGGCGCTGGCCATGATGCTCTCTTCCTATGTAAGCACCAGCAACATGCCACATGCAAGAATTTTCACTTTCAGTAAATCTGAAAACAGCTGGACAGAGGTATAAAAATTATCCATGAAGAATCTGTGTCCTTGGTTAACAATATTTTTGCATAAGTTCATGACAACAGTGTAGCCAAGGCCCTTCTGAGTTTGTGCGCCGTCCAATTTGCCTGTGTAGACTTCAAAGTTGTATGTGTACTCCGTGTCCGAATCAGCTAATACCCACAATTTCATCCCATATTTAGTTGGTTTATCTTTGATGTACTGTCTAAAGCTATATCTACCATTATTCCTAACCATACGCTCATCAATACTAACACACAAGTTTGGCTGCCAAATACTTCGTACACTTCATCCTGAGATAATCATGCATAAACCTAACCTTTGCTAATTTATCCCCTGCCTTCTCTGTTCTAAAATTTGAAACCTTTAGGAGTGACTGTATCTGCTTGAACCTAAATCTAGACATAAGTGCCCTAGCCCATTATCCATGAAACAGCTGTTTAGTTGACCAGTAGAGTTGTATATTTGGGGCTTGGACTATGCTCGTATACGGTGCATCAGAAGACCAAAGAAACGATACATCTCATCAGGATAAAGATCCATCCAGTGCTTGAACGTCTTTCATGGCTCTCGCATAATCATTATTGAACTCGCAAATCTTTGAAACCATCTCTGTGCAGATGAATAGCTTGAAGAGTGAGGCTGGGGAATGAATTTTAAAATTTGTGACTGCAAAAAGGCTGGGTTTGTAAAAGGGCGGAACTCCAGAGAAGTGACACATCTCCATGAGACCTGAAAAGTTTATAAAATGGGTTATATTCAACTGTGAAAATGATGTGAACGATAAACATCAGTGATACCACAAAACACTGCAGCCATCTTCGAAATTCAGTGCAGCCATGGAATCATCCTGTTCGGCACTGAATCCTCAACCATTATGCAATTGCTCAAATTGTTGTGAATGCAGCAAACATTCTAATTATGTAAAAAGCTAACTTACCTGCTGTCAAAAACTTTTTCTGGTCATTTCTCGTCATGACCTCTGGGAGGTAAAGGCCAGGGGGTCGTTCTGGCCAGAAGGGAGGCAGAGGGTTGTCTGGCCCAGAATCCTTGCTCTCATAGCCCTTCTCTTCCTCTTCAAGTCGCCTCATTGAAGAAATAAAAGTGAATGAAACCTTTACGATATTTCTATAGTCGGACTGTTGAGAGTTAAGTGACACAGGACAATCACAGTTTTCCTTGAGATACTGCTTGTGCAGATATTTCATTGACATTGGCATAACTTTCAGCTAACTGTTTTCATACCTGCCAAATGAACCGAACGCTCTGCAAGAAACTGGCTGACTCTACCTTTTGTTTGGAGTGTCTTGTATATAATGCGTTAGCCTTATCTGGTGTTCTTCTATCAAAATGAAACTGCTTTGCATGCAGTTGCTATCAGTTGTCATCTTAATTCCAAAGTTTTAGCAGCTCTAGACCTCTTGGTCTTGATCAGAGTTTCTTTTAAAGACAGCTCTTTTTCACTCTGCAGGCGAAATCCAAATTCTTCCAGCGTTTTCTTTGACTTCGATTTCCCTGCCATAATAATCGTAAGGAAAGAGATGATCTTACCCCCCTTTTTAATAAAATGTTTCAATTTCATCAAGGAGTCCTTTGGAATAGGATCCACTGGTCACAGACTTTTTGGCAGCAGCCTTTACTTCCTTTTGGTTGTAGTAGTGCCTCATCCTCTTCTCATTTAATCTATGTCGTTTCTGAAGTGTTAAGCTGTCTCACCACTTCTGCATCCTTATTCGGTTCTTCTCTTTTCTCTCCCTCTCTTTCTTCTGATCTAGATGATGATTGGAGCGGCAGCGGTCTTTCACTTGAGCTCCTTCGATCTGTTTAGGATATTTTTTCATGTTTCTGTTTTTCCCCAATAAAGAAATAAATACATATCATGTATGAGCCTTTCCTTCCCCGCTTCACCGTTTCACAACCAACAGGCAGACCCAGTGTCTGCATGAAGTCTTTTGTTGAGGTTGAGCTGAAGTTGAACTCTCCAACGCTGATCGCTACAGCAATTTCAGCCCGAGATTTAGTAGCAAAATGGTGTTTTGGGCAGTGCGCCCAGATGACCGAATGCAACGATTTTATTTATGTTCTGTGTTGACTGATGAAAATACCTCTGTAATAACTTTTCATCGCTCATATTGACATAAATATGAGAAATGTTTTCAGCTACAAGCTTGCATAGTGGAGTTTTCAGCTCTGTTGCATGTTTCAATGCATCCAGAGGAAGGCATTGGGCAACGGCATATTGATGAAAACACCAACAGGGATACCACTGTTCCAAGAATTTTTCGGAAATCCGAGAATATCGGCGGTTCTGAGAATGTCATCCAAGGTCTGCCAAGAACTTGTGACGACTCTCCAAAAAAGGAGATTCTCTGGATCCAAAATTTTATCGGAATTTTCTGTGCGGTCGCCATACAGTTAGATCAGCATTCACAATAGACATAGGCATTTCAATAGTCGGCGTATGGCTTGACAGATTAGAATTAATAAAAAGTCACTTCCAGCCTTAGTCATCGCGTTCCGTAAATTCCGAACTGTCATCGAAGCTGTTATTTAAGTTCTGAAAATTAGTGTGGAGAACGGAAATCATACAAGACACACACATTTGGCGTTATCCTTCCCAGTGTTCCCTTTTCTTCTGTGGAAATTGCCTTGTAGGCCTAGCTTCGGCAGCACTAGGACTGGCTAATCACCCGTTGCTCTTCCTCAGGCGATGTGTGGGTTAGGCTGGTAGACTTTTCAGAACACGTAGATTCATGTTGATTTGCAGAGATTGTCTGAATCATGATTGAAAGCAATAGATCTAAGCAGCAAAATCTTTAACCCATTCAGTACAACAGGCTCCAATTTGCACAATGCCTCAGCACCACACAAAGGGAAATAACTCAATTATTTTCAGTGGTGACAATATTTAAAAATTCATAACAAATAAAGTTGTGATACCATCAAAAAACTTTAAAAAAACATTTTTTAGAAGACAAACTGAATTTTATGATAATGTAAGCACTTTGAATAGGGTAAAAAAATTTCCAAAAGTGAAAAATAATAAAATTGGTGTGAAATGTCTCTCACTGTTCTTCTGCTTTCTGTCCTTTACTCTCTAATAATGTCTCTGTTTTATTGATTGTCTTAATTGGGAATTTATCTGGGCATGGTAGGTTTGGAAACAACGTCCTGGACTCAGATGTAAGTGGCACACAGGGCAACCGAAAGAGGTTTCAACAGGGTAGCCTTTTTCAGTCCTGCGCATGTTTTTTCGGCACAGGTAACAGGTCTTTCCACGACCAGTAAATTTCACTGAAGTATGCGCTGCTCGATTGTCAACCACTGTGGGTTCAAGCTCTGTTGCTGCTCTTTTTCTTGCAGTACCAAGTGCAGAAGCTTGTAGGACTTGGAAGACTTCCAGACAGAACTCAAGGTGGGCTAGCAGTTCCTTCGTCGTCGCCGAGCGATAATGAATAAACACGTAGAGGTGATATGCGTTGATAATGGCCACTTGATAGAGTTTCCGCCACCACTTCAGAGACCGCCGGAGTGTCAAGTAATATTTGGAGACTTGATCCATGAGATCTACACCACCCATGAAGGATGTGTATTCTCTGATGCAGACCGGTTTCATTAGTGTAAGAGGTGTACGTCCAGGGCGATACACATGATGTCCTTTCGCGCTATGAATAGTTGAGAGCATTTTGACATCACGTTTTTCATGAAAGAGGACAGCAAGTATAGGACCTTTCCTTCTGAACACACACTGGTAGGCAGTCAATTTCAGCTGTGCTTTGATTGCCTGAGGAACAACTGTTCGATTGGCACGAAATGTACCGCATGCAAACGTGTTGCGTTGAAATAAAAAAGTCGAATAGTTCGGGTGATGTGTAATTAATAGTTGTCCATGTACACATGATGGTGTTTGTCCAAGAGTGTAGCTGTTTGAAGAAGGCCCATCACTATTTTTGTTGTCTGTGTAGCAGTTGCTGGCACTCTTGCTGCAGCAGCTACATCTGTTGCACCATGGTAGATATCAAAGTTGCAGTAGTAGCCTGAACTCGACTCGCATACGTCGTATAGTTTGATGCCAAATTTTTCTGGTGCGATCCGCACTCAAAGGGTTAAGGCCATAGCTTTCTCATCGTCCATGCAATCCAGCTGCTGGCACAGGTCCTTGTAAAAATGGCAATGCCTGGACTGCCACTCCTGCCTCTGCCTTGTCTTGTGCTTGTGAATGTCCTTTAAAATCTCTCTCGCATAATCAGGGGAAGGCTCCCTTTGCCTTTTGGATGACCTCCGATTGTTAACAGAGCCATCACTCTCTGTCTCCTTCAAACAACAGAGGAGAGGATGTGGTATCAGGGAAGTCCTGTGCTCTGGTTCCAGCAGAATCAATTCTGATGCCTGTGTCAGTTGAGTCTCTGACTCGTCATCAGAATTAGTACCAGTGGGCTGAAATGCACAGAATATCAAAACACATTAACTCATTCCCTGCGGAGCCCTTTTCCACGTTCTGACGCAACTCCAAAAACCACCCAGAAGAAAAATCATAGTGAAGACAGAAAGTTAGGGCTATTGGCCAGTGACTTCATGCAAACCATAAAGTGTTATACATCAATGGAAAGGAAATTGAACATACAATGTGAGCAAGTGTATATGATTTGTCTGCAAGTTACTGTTATTGAAAAAAATGAGATTGAAGGCGTGCTAAAAAAAAAAGAAGAAAAAATATTACATAACTTTTCAAACTCACCCTCAGCTGATTGCAGAATATGAAGACCAGGTACATCACAGACATCTTTTCATACAGGTAATCCAATAAGAAATACTCACAAAAAATTTGACATTGATAGATCTGATCGTTTGTTTTTTGGCCGCAAGGAAAAAAATATTTCAAAATTTATTCTACAGGACAAGCAGTCCAACCCAGTCCATCTGACCTCATTTGCGCGTGTGTAACCAGAAATCGTTCTCTGGAAAAAACTTCGCTGTAGAATGGTGTGTGAAAGACATTTGCCGTGGAGAAATAATCTTTCAAGTCAGGCCGTTTGTTCATGCCGATTGCGACTGTCAGTTCCAAAAATTTCAGCAGTTCATATTTTGTCATCGGCTGCCATTCTCTGAACCGAGATCTTCTAAGAGGTGGTGTGTTCTGGTTTACACGAACTTGAGCATATTCATTTATGCTCTGCATCCGTCATAATAGCCTTGTAGCAATCTAAGGGCAGCGAGGCCTCTGAAAGAAGTGCCCTGTTTACTCCTGCAGGTCGACGTGGAAGAAATCTAAACCCATTTGTTGTCACTGTCCTCTCCTCATCATGATCAGGCCCAGGTCTATACTCAAGCCAAGTAGATCTAGTTGTGCCATCATCTCTGTCATGACTTGTAGAAGGCCCATCACCACCTCCTGCAACCCTCCTCCTCTTAGTAGGCCGTGAAATGGGGCTGTCGGGTGACGCCCCCTCATCAGCTGATAGATCTGACTTAGAGGATTGACCAAAATCATTACTTGATCGGTCCGAGTCATCAGACTCATCATCAAGCCTGTCACTGTCGCTTTCTTGTAGCCTACGAAATATCATAACTGCCTCTTGAGCCGTCATTCGTTGTGGTGGCCTACTAGGACCAGCTTCATGTCCACTAGGACCAGCTTCATGTCCACTCCCATTCATGGTGAAATCAGCAAAACCAAAACAACTGAAGCACCTCAATAACAGCACACTAAAAGCACAGAAAATACAACCAAACGACGCTTTATTCCCGCTACAAGGCTAGCAAACAACGTAGGAAGCGGAAATGACTTTTATAGATAACATTAGAAAGGTGGATTGGATATGTTTGACATTAGTTTCACTATTTACTTAGACAACGCAGCGTGCGTCGCTCCGTCGTTTTGGGCTAGGCCTAGCGACGCAGCGTTGCTCCGACCTTAAAGAGTTAAGTTTCTTTTTGACTGCTGGTGGCAGGCCTTTCCGGTTCGTCATAATTGTACCAAACATGTATGTGTTTTTTGTCAGCAAGTGATTTGCAATGTTCACTGAATTTAAAAATCTGTCAATGTATACATGATGGCCTTGGTCATACAGGGGCATGCAGGTGTGTCAATCACCTCATACCAAAGAGGAATCTTAGTATTCCTTCGTCCGCTTTTCCCTGTGTACACATCATAGCCCAGGCAGAATCCTGTTCTGGCATCGCAAACAGTCCACACTTTCACTCCCCATTTTGTGGGCTTGGCTGGCATATACTGCTTAAATGAGAGTCTCCCCTTGAAACCAACCATACACTCATCACTGCTGACTTCACATGCAGCTTGAAAATGTGAACAAAACGTCTCCTTCGTGGCACTGATGATGTTCCTGACTTTAAAAAAAGGATCATAACCATCTTTTCCACGTTGGGGCTGGTGGTGCATATCTCGGCAGTGGAAATACCGACTCAGATTCTTAAATCTCTTTATGGGCATAATCGACGAAACCCATGGATCGTTAAAGCATTGATTCTGGCTCCAATAGCACCAAAGCCGAGGTAGCTGCCGGATCCCGAAGATAATTCGTATGCCGATGAAGGCTCTCATCTCTTCTATGGTGGTATCGTGTCAACCGCTGTTGGGTGCAGTTGCAATGCACTGGTGTGCATATCGATTCGTTTCCTCTATAAGGATGTTGATGAGAGCAAGAGGGAACATCACTAAGGAAAGGTCGAGAGGGCAAGCGCTTGGCTCTAGGTTGTGCAGATGCAGTATCAGGGACGTCCTGCGCTCTGGTTCCAGCAGAATCAATACCGATGCCTGTGTCAGTTGAGTCTCAGACTCGTCATCAGATGAGAATTACTGCCAGTGGGCTGAAATGCACAGAATATCAAAATAAATTAAAGAACCAACCTGTTGCCTTTTATACTTGAACTTGAACCTTTTTATACATGCACAGGAATTCTTTTTTCTTTGAACTTGGATGATAGTTTAGGAAAGAACATGTAACTTACAATGTTTGTTCTCATACTTTTTTCACAGCCACCTAAAACAGAAGATGCCTGGCTGAATATAGCTGAATGCTTTGATAGAGGTGGAACTTTTCACACTATCTGGGCGCCATTGATGGCAACCACATTGCACTCAAGACCCCACCAGGAGAAGGCTCTGCCTTCTACAACTATAAGAACTTTCACATCATCATGTTGGCCCTGGTTGACAGCAGCAACAAGTTTGTTTATGTAGATGTAAGGGCTAATCGCAAGGCAGGAGATGCAGGAGTTTACAGGGACTCTCCACTGATTAACACTTAAATCTTTCTAGGTAGTCCAAACTGATATTTTAACTCATTGAGACCGCAGGGCCAAAATCATGATTTGCACCACTGACCGCACCATTTTAAGGTATTTTCAAAACCTTATCCAGAAGCAACTAATTAAGATAGAATCAAAAGGTTTTTTGATCTGTTAACTTTAACATCTGATAATAACCAGACAGAAAGAAACATATCTCTAACCAATATTTTTCATGGTTGCCAACTGTTCCGGCCTGGGCCGGAATTCCGGCTTGGCGGGGCCGGTCGAAGCCGGACCGGGTCTAAAAACCGGCACGACTGGGCGGAAAATGCGATATTCTGTCCGTGAACAACGCGAATTTAGCGAAGTACGGCGCGTACGAAGAACCCATTTTTTTTTTCCTCTCTGGGAGTAGCGGCCCTTTACTTGCGACACACCCTGACGAGGACGACTACATACAGATTCTAAGTAGTAATCGAGTTGCCTGAAGTTAGAAATCTAGACAGATTTTGGCTGCCGATTCCATAATATCTATAATCGAAACCGGCCTGCATAATTTCATCCCGATTTGAGTCGCCGCTCTAGTTCAGTTGCAGTTCTAGATCTAGGTGTGACCGTTTGCCTGATTGTCCACATTATGCCATCAGGATATGCAAACTTTGGTGATGCACGCGCTATTGCCAAAGACAAACAGGACCCAAAATGTAGCAATGCCTGGCGATGGGAGTGGAGACGAGAACTTGACGATTTAGGCCGGCCATGGTCCCGTCAGCCCAGTGGCTGAAGAAGCCGTTTTAACCTGGGGTGGTATGGTGTGTCCACTGCGGCAAGATGTTCTCGTACGGATAATGGTGCTGATGCAACCGAACATTAGACCGGTTTTCCCCAACATGTAAATATATATGTAAATATGATATGGACATTGTATGTCACTGATATTTGGAAGACACTATCTGAAAATTTCAAGCCTTGCCTTGTGAAAGTTTCCTACAAACAATGTCCTAGCCAGTTCTTAATGATAAATGTTGTTGTTATTAATTTAATGTAACAGGGGGAGGGGGTAAGAAAGGAGAGTATGATTTATGGGCGTATTTCCCTAGCCACTAAGTATGGCACGTTACATTGACCTGCGGCAGGCGAAAAAAATTTCAGGCCTGGAGCCCTTGAATAGTTGGCAACCATGATTTTTCTATGGACTTTGTAATACAGGATACAAAATAGGAAAAAAAAAATTGTTTTTCATCACCAACATGGTCATATTGTACTCACATTATGTGTCTGAAATTCTTCCACAGTAGCACAAATGGTTATCTAATCCCTACAGGTAATCCTTTTTAGTGTGAAAGTCTTTGAAGCAAGGATTGACACGAAATACTTTGTCACATGTGTCACATTTCAAGTCTGATTTCTTCACACGATTCTTCAGTTTTTCTCTACTAGCTCCTGCCTTCTTCTGCCTTTCATAGCACACACTGCAAGCCCTTCTGGATTTCTTCACAGCATTGATAGGAACCAAAAAATGTCTCCCAAATAGTCTGTTAAGCTGTCCTGTGTTGTCAGTGTTATCATCACTGTCATCTGCAGCCTCTGTATCTTTTTGAGATGCCAGCCCATGCAGACCTCCTTCACAAACCTGCTGAGAGCATTTGCTTTTTCTCCTTTGTCAGCTTTGTACTTTCTGTACAGTATAAAAGCCTGTACTATGCACATGGTGAGGAAGTGCAAGGCCAACTTCTTCCACCATTTGATGGTCTTTCTGTTGAGAGGGGTGTAGGAGATCAGTTGATCGTGTCTGTCAACGCCCATCATGTTAGCAGAGTAGTCTATCACTGCATTTGGCTTTCTCTTGACCTCTGTACGAGTGGTGTGGTCTCTCATTTCTGGGAGATGTTTTGTTGACAGCATCTGGATTTCTCTTTTGTCCTTCCATTTCAATGCTAGGAATCTGCTCTTTCTCATATAGTCCATGCCACCTGTTGGGAAAACTTGCCCCATAAGTTCCTTTGGCAGACCAACCTGATTTGACCTCACTGTGCCAACAACCATTGTATCTGCAGCAGCCAGTGAATCAGCCAGTGCAGGATTACAATAATAGTTGTCAACATATAAAGAGTAGCCCTTGTTCAGCAGAGGCTCAATAAGGCGATGGACGACGTTAAAGGGAGTGTTACTGATGTTCGGGGCTCCACACATGACTTCAAAAGCCCACACATACCCGTTGCTGCTATCACACAGTTCATAGAGCTTTATTCCCCATTTGGTGGGTTTGTCTTTCATGTACACATGATGTATGGAGCGACCTCTCCAGGGACAGAGAGCTTCATCTATTGCAATATTTTGATATGGTGTATAACATTCCTTGAAAGTTGCAACCATATGATCAAACAATGGGCGCACCTTGTGAAGAGGGCCATGCCCAAGTTGACCACAAGAGATATATGTAGCATTGATTTTGAGGTGGAAAAAGGTGAGGATACTCTTGAAACATTCACGTTTCATGAGTCTGCTTGCAAATGCTGACTGAAGGACAGGGTTTCTTGACCAGTAATCAGCGATCCTTGGTTTCTGAATGAGCCCCATGTGAAACAGAATTGCAAGGAATGTATAGATCTCATGCTTGGTGACAGTCTTCCATGTCTTGTACAATGACCGCGGTTATAACACAGCTGTTGTTCGTACCTTTTCTGCAGTGGCATTCCTGGCATAACGGTTTGTCTCCGCTTTCATATTGGTGACTACATCATTGGTTATGAAGAGTCAGAAGAAGGCAAATGGACTGTCATCATTGCTCATATCAACATGAAATCCAGGCTCACCCGTGAAAGGAGGGATGATGGGAAAGTTTGTTAGATCTTTACACCATTTAGAATAATATTCATCAGTGAAATCCGAGTCCATGTCTACAGTAGCAGCACGAATGCCATCATCATCATCGGCCATCATAAAATCAAACAGGTCGGTATCACTATCAGATTCAGGGTCTAAATCCTCTTTGACTGGTTGGTGTCTAGGCCTAGCTGATATACCTGCATACACATTTCTATTCCCATGTGTAGACCTTGATGTAGTGGGAGAGGGAGGGATTATATCCTCATCATCCCTGGTCTCAGAAGCAAGTATTGTGTCGTCACCATCATGCTGACACACATCGGCGCCTAATAACAGGCTTTCTTTGCTATCGGAATCAGCAAATAAGTCACTGTCACTTGCTCTTTCCACACTAGATTCAGTTGGAAACTCAAATACATCATCATCTTCCATATCAGACCCATCCTTCATCAATAATTCCAGAACTTCTTCCTCACGATACAGTCGCCTGGACGCAGCCATCTTGGCATCTGTTGGTATCAAAACTTCCGCCGCATAGAGTACTAAAAGCTCTCAAATAAATGCGTAAATTTCACTTCCCGGTGGTCAAAGGGAGACAATAAATGAGAAAATTCACGAATTTTCAAAAATTCATAACAAATCATCAGAAACACTTAGAGAAGAGACAAAGACATCATTGTGCTTAGAAACAAAAGGACTACACATTTAAACCATATTAGACTCCTAATAATTGAAAGCAAAAAGATAAGCAGCTGATACCATGTACATGAAAATGTGAAAATTTGCACATTTTACGAATTTCAAATTTTCATTAAAATTAATTGGAAAGACTTGCAACAGTAATACAGCAAATTGTTAACCCATTCACTGATGACCTCAAAAATGGGTTAACTCCCACAGGTTGCAGCCCAATTCCGCGTTTGGACGCAGGTCAGTCGAGCAAAAACCATATGCCTCTTATGGCTCTTGTATAATATATTTGAAATTTCCTTATTGCCTCTGCAGTCAATCGCCCATGGCCTCTCCCTCCCAAGGTGATACCTTTTTTACTGCAATCAGACACTAAATTCCGCAGAGCGGTTCTCAGCCTTTTCCCTACATGCTTAATGCAGTCCTCCTTTTGTATCTCCACTTCTGGCCCACAGGGTTCCATCTCCCTGACCTTAGTGTAAGCTTTTGAGTCACCATCAGATACCATTGTTGTGTAACGGAGGTTGTGTTTTTCAAGAGACAGTTTGGACTACCTACTCTTTCTATGCCACATGTTTTTTAAGGTCTGTGCCAGATTAATTTCCGATCCTAAAATCAAACCCATGGTGGCTTATTTAAAAAGCCTATAACAATGCTATATATGGAAAAAAAGGTCATGTATTATATATCTGTGTTGGAAAATGGATCGGCTATGTGGAGAAAGTAAGGAATTCATGCAAAAGGGACAAATAATTGTATAGAGAGGAAAGAAGGAGACATACTGAAAGGGGAGATAATTTTATTCATAATTTTTTGTACTCACATCAATCCAGGGTAGTCAGATGTATTGCTATCCAATTATCTCTGCATATAATCCATAGTGCATCCATTTATTGGTGTATAGGTCTTTACAGAAGTGAAAAATCTCAATTAGTTCAAATGTAATGGCACTTTTAGTATTCCTAGTTCACAGATTTTAAAAAAATTGAAAAAAATCAAAACAAAACACACTGATCATGGTTAATGTCTCACAGAAAGAAGGCTACAGGCTCATAGAAGTCTGGTACTTCATGAAACATGTTTTAGCACACAAGTGGGGTTTTTCTGCAAGTGGGGTTTGTCTGTGCAACCTGAGCAGAAAAAAACTACTACTCTTTCTCTTTTTCTGGGTGCTACAATACACACACTGTCGGTCAGCTCCGTCATAATCAATGAGGTGTCTGTTTTCTTGGAGACGTTCACATGTTGGCTGAGTTGACTTTTGGTCAGGTTTTGCTGGAGCAGTGGCTGGCCGCATGTGAGCTGACAAACTGCTCAATAAGGTTCTCCTTGAAGAGCACAAGGGACATTGGCTTTGAGTCATCAGGGCGAGAAAGAAGATAAAGAATATGGGCATTCACCTGGGTCACGTCAATGATCCACGTGAAGATCTTCCTCCACCATTTCACAGTCTTTCGTCCATGAGCACCATAATAAGAGATCTTTTGATCAATCTGATCACAACCATTCATCGATTGATTGTACTCATCGATAGGCGTTGGCTTCTCCACAGTAGTGAAGCCTTCCTGGTGAGTGATGAATAATGCCTCACCATGAGTAGTGAGAATGACGCATGGTTTTTTGGCCTTCTTGTCTTGCCACAGAGCACACAGAACATCACTGTCTTGATTTGTAAACTATTTTGCAGTCCTGTGTGTCAGTCTCCCATCTTTTATTTGGACTGGAAATCCCCTGCGTTGTGTGTTGAGAGTTCCAGTGTAGTTATAGTTATGTGTCTGAAGGTATTCCAGTATGGCTGCAGATGTATAATACCTGTCAGCGTAGATATGGTGCTTTCCCTGCAGTGGCTGGAGAAGTGTGTCAAATACTTTGACTGCCATTGAATCAGTATGATCAGCAGAAGGGTTGTAAGCTGTATTCTGCCCGAAGTAGGTAAGCGGATTTATCACATAGCCAGTGAGAGAATCACATACTCCGCATGTCTTGATGTGATATTATGGGGTTTTGATGCATTATACTGCTTGTGATGAAATCTACCCTTCCATCCGATCACCATTTCATCAGTGCTGACCTTTTTCGAAGGGATAAAACGCTTCCTGGAATCTGACAAGTAGATCGTTAACAAATGGCTCTATTTTCACTTTTCCATTTGTGCCGGCCATTGATGCATGCGGCATGATGTGGAATATAGCTGAAATTTGTTGTGGATGAAGATCTGGCCATACCATGGTGTTTCTTCGAAACTCTTCGTTGACCAATAGTCAGCAATTGAAGGTCTTTGGTCTATGTACTGGTAGCGGTTGCGCCCCATAATGTCACCAAATTTGTTCTCATATATAAAAGAAGAGCACCAGTGACCTTTGATTGAGCTTTGTGGATAAAGACCTATGCAGATCTGTAAGCCTAAGTAAGCCTCCAGCTCCTCTTTGTCAACTGGTATCCATTTTTTTTTTCTTCTGTAAGTGTCACCCCTGCACCCAAACAAAGTTCAGCGAATGCTTTTGTCTCATCCTCAATCTTATCAAAAAGACTGTCTGGAAAAAACAACTTGAAGAAGTCTAGACAAACAAAATTCTCAGTACCATCCACCAGTACGCCAGACCTATTTCAATCAAAATCAGAGATCCAGTCAGGGTTTCAGGGGATTAAGGATTTCGACTGTAATCTCCAAGAGGGTAGAGGTGTCATCATTTGCCACATCGACAAATCCGAGGCTGAGTGTGTCCTCACTATCCAGACGTTACTTGATAGCCCACAAACTTCCGCTGATAATGTGAGGTCTCATCACAGTGAAATGTGAACTGATCACCCTTCATGAGGTGCTCAGCAGCCTGGATGTTTGTGAGGACATGAGCTTCATCAGCAATGCCTCTTGAGTGTTTGCTGAGATGGAAGGTTGCTTAATGACCACTGCCTGTGTAAGAGGTTGTTGGCAACGTCCAAAATCGCTCGAGAACACTGTGTTGTGCTCACTCTGCAGCTTATTAGTGAGATGACGGTTTTTCTGACAGAATCGGTGTATCAGTTCCCTATTTTAAACATTATGTCATCACTGTCAACATCTGACAAAAGCTGCCTGTTGCAGTTTTCATCATGTTCCTCTGCCTTGGCTTTGAACTGGTCTCATTTTTTTCAGGCTTGGCCAGGTACTTTTGAAGATTCATTTTGTCCTTCTTTGACCTTTTGAACCTTGGCCTTCCTGCTCTTAACCCTTTCGTTGCCAAATTATTTTCAAGAGAACTTTCCCTCAGTGCCAAATTATTTTGAAAAAAATTCTTAAAAATTTGATGGGTAATTTAAAAAATTCATAACTTTTTTCATTTTGAAGATTTTTTATATCTGTAAAAAGGAAAGTTGCTGGAAATTGGATGGACTTTCAGGATATGTATTGTTTATATGTGTGCATGTAATGGTGTTGATGGGATGGAGCTGTAGCTGTAGCCTAGCGGCCGCTGTCCAGGCAAAATTGATAGGAAAATTCTACTAAAAAACGTTCACAGTAACCATGAGGGCGTAATATAGCCGTAATCGTGCTGACACGCCGTAAAACACAAACTCAATCAATCAATCAATCATGTAGTATCACCATCATGAAATTCATTTTTTTCAAATTTCTGACTTTAAACATCTTTTCACCCATGAAATGTTTATCAAAGCACTTGTAATATGACTATTGGCCACAATATCATTGAAGAAAAAAACCAATGTTTGTGCTGCAGCTGCTGCAATATCTCCTCCATTACCATCATTATGAGAACGACAACAGTGAAGAAAACAATTTACAAAACGCCAAGAGAGGAAACAATTTTTTTTTACCCTTAACTGTTTTCTGGCTTTCTTTTCTGTTTATTGTTGCTGCTACTGCAGTTGTCTATATTCATCTGAGCAGGCACCAAGTTTTTTTCTACGGGCTTCACCCTTAAAGTCAACCACAGTATGAAGAAGTTCAAAACAAGTATCCGGGCACAGGGCTACTTCACAGACCCTGCACCAGAAACTAGTCTGGAATCTTCTGCAGGATACTCTGTGTTGTGCCAGGACATTGCATACAATACAGTCCCGACTGCCTGCCTTGCGTTGCCTTTTGCTGCCTGGGTCAACTGGGATGAATGTTGGGAAATGCCGTTCAATGAGTCGAGCCTGAGCAGCATCCCCAGATGAATTGGCTGATGAAGGTCTCCCAGCACGCTCTGGTTTAGGTGCGTTTAGAGTTGCCTGAACTAATGCTTCAACAATAGCTTGTCTGTATTCCTGGTGTGTAAGTTTCTTTGAAGCTGGAGATAACTTCTTGTGCAGCAAGAAAGCATTGAGCATGCACAGATCGATAAGGTAGAAACCTAACTTTCGCCACCATTTGAGTGACTTCCTGATCACCTCATACTGGGCTTGTTGGTCCATAAGATCTACTCCACCCATTTTAGAGCAGTACTCATGAATGCAGACAGGTTTCATAACGACTGGTTTCCGGGGTTTGTAACGAAGAGCCCCCAGAGCATCATGGATTGTGGAGATCATGTGGACCTGCCGCTTGTCCTCGTACTTCACAGCAAGGAGGCGATTCTTCTTATGCCGTGTCACTGTCTGTTGACAAACCATTTTCTTCACTTCTGGTGCACTAAAGGCTTTTGGCAGTCCTTTACGATTAGACCTTACAGTCCCACAAGCATAGGTTTTACTGTTCAATAAGGCTTCGAAGAGTGATGCTGATGAATAATAATTATCCATGTAGATGTGATGTCCATGGTTTAGACAATTATTCATCTGCTGAATCGTACTCCTCGCTGGAGGTCAACATGTTGACAATTCCGCACAAAAAATGAACCGCTTGGTCAAAATAAGAAAATAAGGGCTCAAATTAAACCTCAGCCAATCAGCTTTCAGAAATTCATAAGCCCGGGACTATGCCCACTCTCGCATAGAGATACTTTCTGTTTATATCGACCTACTTCATACCGCGACCGTGGTCGCTATTGGCAATTCGTTCTTATGGGCTGACTTATAGCAACCACAGTTGCAACTGGCAACGAAAGGGTTAACTCACTTGGGACCAGCCCTGGATCTGAGGCACAACCCCCCGGGACCAGGCTTTTGAGGGCGTTTTCAGATAATGATTTTTCCATGTTATGCTAGGCCTACATGCATGAAATTTGGCACAGTAATAGTTCTTAGGCTTCTGAATCCAGTGATATATTCAGATTTCTTCTAAGTGTTGTAGTTTATGATTTATGAACTTATAAAAATGTGTATATTTTGGTTTTTCGAAAAAATTTTTTTCCTCCTTCTGATGCTACCTTACTATCAGTATATATTAATGCTTTCTGACATATGCAAAAAAAAACCACTGTCTAATGCTCAGGTTATCAGATACATTCAATTCACATACACAGTAGGTACATTTTGGGTCATTATTACTCTGTCACATAGAGTAGACAGAGCAGAAAGAACAATGAAACATGACTGAACGTACATAAACACAGACACACAGAATATTTTGGACTCACCCACTGTACTCAAAATACTCCAATTATAGTCCAAACATTGAATTTATTGGGTGTAGTCCTTCTGGGTGTGGTAAAGGCCGAAGCAGGGGGCAACACAAAGGGCAACTTTATGGTTGGGGCACCAGTAGGACGTTTCCTTCCGTTTTATACCAGAGCCTGGAATCTTCGACTTATCGAAGCACACCTTGCAGACTCTGGTGGGTCTCTGCTTTTTCTCGGTTGGCGGAATATAGTCTGGAAAGCAGCGACTTTGCAGGCGGTCCATCTGTGGTGGTGCCTGTGGATCGGCTGCATTGTCCAGGACATCTTCGGCCATCTGTTCTCCCAGGCATTTCACAAATTTTGAGATTGGCATTGTCGGCCTTCCTTGAGCGGTTTGCTGCTTATTGAAGAGGACTGATGCCTGAATCATCATGAGGGAGAACAGATGGACAAACAGCTTCTTCCACCACTTCAAGGTGCGCCTGTTGAAGGGGAGGTAGGCCATTAGTTGATCGCTCCGATCAACACCTCTCATGTTGAGGGTGTAGTCCTGGATGGCCTTGGGCTTCACCTTTTCCTGGGCTCGGGACCTGACTGTCAGTGTCTCAGTTGGATCATGCACTGTTGTCAGAAGGTTGACTGTTTTTTTGTCTTGCCAGCGCAGAGCAATCAGTTGGTCTTGCCTCCTGAATGCCGACTGACCTTGTTGCAGGTTGAGGGCTGCAAGTTCTTTCGGCATGCCAATGCGATTGGCACGGACTGTACCTACAGTCATCACGTCTCTCTGCGCCATGTCTCGAGAGAGAGTTGGACACGTATAGTAATTGTCTGTATATAGGATATATCCTCTGTCCATGAGAGGCTGCATCATTCTCATGCAAACATCCACAGGCTTGTTGCTCAGCTCAGGGAATGCACAGTAGACCTCAAAATCGTACACGTATGCTGATGCACTTTCACAAAGCATGTAGATTTTGATGCCCCATTTATTCGGTTTGTCCTTCATGTAAACCCTGAACCTCAGCTTTCCCCTCCAAGGACAGATAGTTTCGTCGATGACGACTTTCTGCTGAGGTGTGACGAGCGTCTTGAAGACTGCCGAGAGATGGTCTATGATGGGCCTCAGCTTGTGCAGGGGGTCATGACCAGGTTGTCCAGCAGGAATGTAATTAGCATTATTGTTCAAATGCAGAAGACCTAATATCTGCATGAACCTGTTCCTGGACATGAGGTTACTGGGAAATGAAACCCGCATGATCTCTGCAGTGCTCCAGTAGTCTTTCAGGCAGGGTTTCTTTACAATAGCCATATGCATCCATATTGCAAAGAATGCCCGCAGCTCTTTCAGGGTGACAGTACTCCAGTTCTTGTAAAGACTTTCTTGGGGTAGCTGTCGTCTTGCCAGCTCTGTG
Organism: Ellobium chinense; assembly: GCA_033807755.1. Lineage (NCBI taxonomy): Eukaryota > Metazoa > Mollusca > Gastropoda > Ellobiida > Ellobiidae > Ellobium > Ellobium chinense. Next base: position 353,329 of record JAWQUT010000580.1, on the reverse strand, counting down.
GCAGCATAGCGGTTGGTCTCACTCTTGATCAGCTTTAGAATGTCCACTGTAAATAGGAGGAAGAAAAAATCAATGGGGCGTATCACGTTGTCCGGAATGTTGAGGCTTGGGCGTCCGGTAAATGGCACTCCATGACGAAAGCCAGTCAAATCCTCTGACCAGTCCCCAGCAGCAGTAGGAGCATTACCAGAGGGTCTCTGGCGTTTTGGAGGAGGGCCTCTAGAGGAGGAGGGTCCTGGATCACTTACATCGTCATCATCACTTTCAGCATCAACAACTGCGAATACATGAAAAAAAAAAATGAGGACTAAGAAGTTGAATAGAAAAGCATAATAAGAAAAACAATTGCTTTGTTCTTCAGCATGAAAGTTGCCTCAGTTTTATAAAACTATTTAGAACAAAAGAGCTAGACTGGTCTAGATACATCTAGATCTACAGTATGGATGCTGACACAAGTTATATAAAATCTTTACAATACCTGTGTTCAGAATGCTCAGGGAAATTTAGTTTAGATGGCTCCAAATTTTATTTAGAGCCTAGCTAGGTCAGTAAATGATTTGGCTTATGTAGTGTACTCCTAGCCTGTACTAGTCTAGGATTTGTTGATATATATATCTGGCTGTGAATGGAAAATAAAGCTGCAAAGTCAAGGTAATCTGGGTGTGCAAAATGGGCGTGGCATTGTTTACATTTTTTCCACTGGTGAAATCGGGTGCCTAGATCTCTATCGGGATCTGGCAGCTTCACTGTTCACACTTGATACTGAAAACAACCCTCTACGACAATAAATTCTCACCTGGATCAATGGAATCATCATCAGAATCGCTGTCTTCTACGTCAGAGTCGAGCGTCTGAAAGTACTCAATAACCTCACGGGCTGCTCTCCTCTGGGGTCGAGCCATGTCTACGAAGTTCTACAAAAAATCGCTTCAAACTGTCCCACGCTCGTTTTCAACTGGTCTTTGTTAGCTTAGCGGAAGAAGAAGGGACGTAACTCTGCTTTAAACACGGATTGAACGCCGGAAATATTGGACTGGACATGTTATAGCATTTTATTTTCCACCACGAGATATCTCGTGGTTGGTCCGACATCGTTGTAGCACGACCACGAGTTATCTCGTGGTTGGTCCCAAGTGAGTTAAAATCCCCTATCCCTGCGCTCCTAGCTGAAATTGGTCCATTTACATATGTACGAGGGCAGGCTGATAATTAAGTTCCGTTTGATCATAACTTTTTAATTTTCCACAGCATATACATAAATAATACATCAAACGAAAGCTTTTCGACGTAGTCACCGTCGCGATCAACACACAGCCTCCAACGTTTCACTAGTTGGCGCACGCCGTCAGCGAAGAATTCAGACGACTGCCCACGGCACCATCTGCGAACATCTGCGATAACTTCCTCATCACTGTCATAGTGATGGCCCTTCAGGTACTTCTTGAGTTGGGGAAACAGATAATAGTCAGAGGGGGCAAGATCAGGGCTGTATGCAGGGTGCGGTAGGGTCGCAAGTTCCAGCTGCCTTAACACTTTTCCTCCACATAAGGATATATAGAGATATACCCTTGCCTCCACATACCCCTTGGCTAATTCAAATGAATTTTTGTATACATTTGTAAAAAATACATAATTTGGGAACGGCTTGATATTTTGCGATGAAATTTTCACAACGAAGAGATAAAAGGTTGGAGTTTCTAATTATGTAACTTGCGATGAAAGATCACATGACCGAGGCAGCCATTTTGAATATTAAATGAGATTTTTGACAAGAAAACACCAAACNTATTTAGAGCCTAGCTAGGTCAGTAAATGATTTGGCTTATGTAGTGTACTCCTAGCCTGTACTAGTCTAGGATTTGTTGATATATATATCTGGCTGTGAATGGAAAATAAAGCTGCAAAGTCAAGGTAATCTGGGTGTGCAAAATGGGCGTGGCATTGTTTACATTTTTTCCACTGGTGAAATCGGGTGTCTAGATCTCTATCGGGATCTGGCAGCTTCACTGTTCACACTTGAAACTGAAAACAACCCTCTACGACAATAAATTCTCACCTGGATCAATGGAATCATCATCAGAATCGCTGTCTTCTGCGTCAGAGTCGAGCGTCTGAAAGTACTCAATAACCTCACGAGCTGCTCTCCTCTGGGGTCGAGCCATGTCTGCGAAGTTCTACAAAAAATCGCTTCAAACTGTCCCACGCTCGTTTTCAACTGGTCTTTGTTAGCTTAGCGGAAGAAGAAGGGACGTAACTCTGCTTTAAACACGGATTGAACGCCGGAAATATTGAACTGGACATGTTATAGCATTTTATTTTCCACCACGAGATATCTCGTGGTTGGTCCGACATCGTTGTAGCGCGACCACGAGTTATCTCGTGGTTGGTCCCAAGTGAGTTAAAAAGAGATTAAAAAGTGCCACAATTTTTATTTTATAAAATGATCTCTGCTGACTCCATATTTCTTCTGTCCGTCTAGGTATGGTCTCTGTGCTAGATCTTATGCAACAGGGTTACCCATCCCGTACAATGTTTGCTGACCTATACAACATGTACAAGAAGTACCTGCCCCCTGAGCTGTCACGCTTGGACCCTAGACTGTTCTGCAAGGTGAGATCTACATTACCTCGCACCCAGTTACATGAAAAAATGAAAATGAAAATATGAAAATGCAACTCCAGGGACTTCTTTGAATTTTAGGTATATCTTAGTCCAACACTGAGGAGAACACTGTAAATTAAGCATTTCAGTGAATGCACAAAAAACACACAAAATGAATGCCATTTCCCTTATGATGTGGGTATGTCAAGGGGATGATTCACCGGTGTGAAAAATTAAATGCTGGAAAACAAGTGCAGAACTGCATGGTGTTTGCCTTTTCTTTATCTGTAGGATGCTTTTGCCAGACAGTACCCTGCAATGCAGAGGAGCTTGTATACTAGAATGTTATTTAAGTGGAACAACCATTTGAAAATGCTTTTACCCAGTATGATTCTTCAGATGTTTTTCGTCACAAGTTCTGTCTGTCAGCCATTACAGTTTTATGAATGTACTGATAACTGCACACCAGTCAAGATAAACTACGTAAAAGAAATCAATAATAAAAATCTCAGATAGTGCAGGATCATATGGATGCTTGAAGTATTTCAAATTGCAATGTATATATATATATATATATATTAGTCCTTCAAACTGAACTTAACTCACTGGAGACTAACGACGTGTATACACGTCCTACAGAATTAATTATCTGTAAGCAAATCCAGTCCTTGTGTTTGCTCGTAAATATTGTACAACTGTTCTGTGAGTATGTTTACACAATTTTCTTGTGTATTTCGTCACTTCCCGTTAGGAGAACGCGAAATTTCGAAATTCAAACCAATCGTTTTATCCCAAAATGTCTCGACGGCAGCTCAGATCAGCAAGAGAAGTGGTAGAAGAGTTCATGGCAGATGGCTCTGACATTGAGTCTACCGACTCAGAACTTGAGGATTTGAATAATCATGATGAGGACAGTGATTCTGAACTTTCCTTTGTACCCTTACGACCTGCAGTAAGGCAAAACTAGCGAGGTGGTCCATCTACATCTGCATTTTATATAGGTCACAAAATTAATTTTCCAGAAAA
>JAWQUT010000580.1:316070-349302 GCA_033807755.1 Ellobium chinense | reverse complement strand
CCTTCATCCCACTTCCCCTCGAACGCAGACTACCCCCGTGGAGTGGCGAGTCGGGGTAGCCAGCTAGGACCTCATTGCACCCAGAGGCCCGAAAGTAGGCCCAGTCATTTGCCTGCCAGCACGGTGATCCTAAGCGGGGATAAGCTACGACTCCACACCCCCATTTCAATTCTTGTCCGGAGGTCACCACCCGTCCAGCCCCATAGGAGTTCATAAAAAGCCTCTTTGCAACTCTCGGGTTTCCCCTCCTGTGTTCTTTGGAGGGGCGACTTGGCGAACTCGGTGGGCGTGGAATTGACCACAGGAAATGATCAGTCACCAGGCATGGTGCTTAGAAGTCCTCATATATACCAGGCGAACCCATTATCCATGCCAACTGGCATGGTGCTTAGAAGTCCTCATATATACCAGTTGAACCCAGAGTAGCTGATGTATCTGCTACCCCTTCTTGATATTTTCATGATGGGTCATGTACATCCCAGGTAAGTAGTATTGTGGGATGAGCATGGAGGGTTCTGAGATTGGATGTCGGAAGACCTCAGGAACATGAATTTTAGGTGGATTAGTCCATAATAAGTTCTTGTGGTGTTCAAGTTTAAGTAAAATTTAATGTAGAAAATAAAGAGTCTCCACACTTCAACATAACACGGATGCAGATTTTTCTATTGGAATACATTTGATACAGGATTATTAGGGTTTAGACTGGTCTGATCTTTTCTTCTCAGTAGCACTATTGTAATCATGAACTGGTTGTTATTTCTTCCCATAGTCAACATAATTTAAAATCTTTATGTTCAAAACTTGGGACCTGAGCAAGAGTGATTCCCAAAAGGGTTGCTAAAAAAAAATTCATTATGTGCAAATTCACTCTATAATTCTTGTTTGTGAAAGGGTCTTTTGGAGAAAGTAGGGACCAACAAGACAATTGCAACTGTTTTCTGTCCTGTTTAAAATAACATGCTTACCAGATATGGTTTCTCTTTTCAGTGAAGAACAAGATTCTGTTCCGTGCATCCAGATTTGTCATGATTCAGTCTCACATCCGTATGTGGAGATGTGCTCGCAAATTCAAGCCAAAGTGAGTTAAATTTTAGCATCACGAACTTGATCATGTCTACACAGCTGTGAATCGTCCTTGATTTCCATTCCGTGTTGTCCATTGATAAGATTGTTGTTTGAGCTGTTATGGCGTCCTTATGTCCATGTTATTGTCAGTGTCCTGGTACCCTCCCCTATCCCTCCACTCTTGATGAAAGTTTGTTTTTACCTTAAATAGTAAACTCAACATATTTTACACAATGTTCAATACCAATTAAAACAAATATGTGCAGATTTCCATATCACAGCAAAGTCAGTTTTAGTGTTTGACCTGGCCTTTCGCTACCAATGTCAAGGGCTATTGATGGCCTTAATTCTTATAGTGGGAGGCACTGGGGGTCCTGCTGCCTACTGACTGTATAAACCAGTTTTACGGATAATAAGCATTCTACATGTTGTCTGCTGGCCTATCTGCTGGTACACTGCCACAAAATTTGACACTGCTTCACTCAGTGGTGCTGGAATGTGAGTTTATTTGAGACTCACATCCAGCATAGTGGTGTGAAGGTGAGAACTAGTTCGAGAATAGCATCAGAAGGGTTTATTTTATCAGTGCTGTGAAAAGACTGACAACAGGGAACAGTGTAGGATTTGAAACAAACTGATATGAAGCCAGTGTATTTGAAAAGAGTGACATGTGACTTGTTCATGATATGATTTATCATATTTAGTAGATATTTTATGCTGATTACAACTGTAAATAACATTTATTAATGCCTGCCTCAGATATGAAACCATCCAGAAGGTGAAGGCTCTCCAAACCCAGCGTGCACTGTGTGACCAGATAGTCGGTCAGCTGAAGAAGGACAAGGACCAGGCTGTGAAGGCACTTAAGGAGTTGGAGAATAGCCAGGACAACTTCATCAAGCAGATCAGGGTGAGAGATAGTAGCAGGTGCCCACTGTTGGCATGAAGGCCGAAGTATGGCCCATCAGTGGTTTGAAGCATGGCCTGCAAGTTGCATTAGCCCGAAGAGTGCTTTTTCATTATCATTCGTAATAATGAAATATGCACCCATGTTTTGGTATGGTTCTTGTAAGATCATGAAATTACACAGCAATCTGTAAAACCAAAACAATTTTTTGACCAAAAAAGACAAGGTTGTGCACCCCTGAATTAGCATCTGCAAGTTGCATTTCGGGGCTTTCAACAAAACGGGTAAACGAGGAATGCTAGAGAATTTTTCCCTGCAAGGAGAGAATAAAAAAAGATGCAGAAGTTTGGGTTTGTCTGAATTTGTAACAGGTTAAATGTGAATGTAACCTGTTAGGTTTTATATCAAGACTTTTGTGATAAGGTACAAAGTTCCCAAAAGATCTTTTCAGCTCTTGTTGTTCTCATATTTTGTGCTTGTGAAAGGGTGGTGGAAGGGGTGTGGTGGGTATTATTCTGTAGGCAATATTTCACAAGAATTTGCTTCTTGGGAAGTCTGTTCCAGTCTGGATTTCACCAGGAACATACAATAATTATGATAATGATTTTAGAGCTTTCTGAAGCTGAAGATCTACGGTAGGGCATTCTTATCGGGACAGCGGTGACAGGTCATGAGCGGATACACCAGTCGAAGTATTTAAAATTTGGAGGAGACCCCCCCCCAAAAAAAAGTCACATTTTATGTCAATACATTGGAAATGGACAAAAGATGCATAGATGATCTCTGTTGTGTAACTTTAACAGGCCGTATATTTTTTTAATACAAGCGAAAGCAATGGATATTTTTATACACAAACTCCAAAGGGTTTGCATATCAGCGATATCTGTGATATATTTAGCTGTTAGCTACCTTGATGAAAATGCTCATACAAAATGTCTTGTCTCTCAACTCGTTTCTTTACACTTATCATCATTCAGACCACCGACATGCCGAGAACAGAGATGGTCAGGATGACAAATACATTGGCAACCAACATGGATGTGTTGCTGAAGGATTTGAAGAAGAGACTGGAAGCTCAGAAAGATAGGGAGGAACAAGAGAGGCTGAGAAAGATCCAGGTAAGACAAACCAGTTTTGGTTTTTTTTTTTCCTTCTTAACCTCAAGGGATGCTTACTAAGTGTCATCTTTGGTGGGACATTTGTTTTGCAGATGGCAGTTCTGTAGTTCTGTCCTGATCAGCCTGGGAGGTGTTGGGGGAGGAGGGGGAGGGGAGTCCATTATGAAAAACCGAGGATTGAGAAAGAGCTGTCGGTCTTTGTTAATGATTGCGTAAGAAATCAAAAGTTCAGCTGGCTAGGAGTTGTGGACAGATAATAGAATTTAGAAATGTTTGTGTAAAGCTATAGTGCAGAAGAGATATAACATCAATGTGGGATCATCTATAATGCATGTCAAATTAAGTTTGTGAAATTATCTATGGGTTCAGGGCAAGCAATAGCATTAAGTCACTGAGGCATTAAATTGCAAAACTTTCTTCATTACAGGAAGAGATGGAGAGGGAGAGAAAGCGAAGAGAAGATGAAGAAAAGAAACGCATAGAGGAAGAGGAACAGAGGAAGAAGTAAGAAAAAATACATACATAAATACAGTATAGAATTCAGAGATTTAGGTATCAAAGAGCATTTTCCAGAGAATGAAATGTTTGGCAAGTGTTTACTACAGTAAAGATTTGTGTTTAGCTCTTTGTGTAGACATGAAGCAATTTCGAGATAAAGGGAGAGCAAGGAATTTGTGGGTCGGTGTCTGAAATTAGACCACAGTTAAAACTTCAGCATTCCCCTAAGGAGTGCTTAACTTTGTAGCATATGTAATTGGCTGTAAGTGATGGTAGTTCGTCACTTTATGAATCTCCAGAGTTATTTGACTGTGTTTGCTTACTGTGATCATGATGAAGACTTCAGTGCTACAGTTTTGCTGCTGTTTTTCCGATGACTTTTGCCTACATTTTTTTTCTTTAAATATCAGGGATGCCACTCTTCCGAGAATTCTCGGAAATCCGAGAATATCGGCGGCTCCGAGAATGCCATCCGAGGTCGGTCCGAGAACCTGTGATGACTTGGAAGAAATAAATTCCCGAGATCGGAATTTTTATTGGAAGTTTCGGTACGGCCGCCATGCGGATAGATCAGCACTCATAATAGATTTAGGCGTATCTATACGGTCGACGTATGGCTAGACTAGACAGATTAAATTTAAAAGGTCATTTCCGGCCACAGTAACGCATTTCGTAAATTCCGAACTATCGTGGATGCGATTATTTTGGTTTTGAAAACTCATTTACAGCATGGAAACTTCATGAGGCATACAAATTCGGTGTTACTCTTCCCAATGCATGCTTTCTTTCGCGGAAATTGCCCTGTAGGCCTAGCTTGCCTAGCTTCGGCAGCATTAGAACTGGCTAATCGCCATTTGCTTGTCTTCCTGGGGTGGCGTATGGGTTAGGCTCACAGAATATGTAGATCTATGTTGATTTGCGGAGATAGTCTGAATCATGGTTGAAAGCAAGAGATTTAAGCAGCAAAATCGTTTAAGGACATCCTAGTAGTATCTAGGGGACTTCCAAATGAAGATTTCACTTATCAAATCACAACCCAATCCAAGTACTTCAAGAAACAAGATTGTGAAGCAGCTTGTTTTAGCCTTCGTGTTTACAATCAATTTCTGATATTGACGCAGAACATGTTTGAATGACCAATTAGAAGAATCAAAGTATGTGATAAGTTTTATTCAAACAGCCTGATCCATGATAATTAGGGGCTGGCAAGCCTGCTTTCGATTTCTCTACTGTACAATAATGTTGTAAATTTATGCGTTTTCATTTTTTAAAGACTTTATTTCTTTATTGTCTAAGATAGGTTTATATAGAGATCAAACATGATTTGGCTCTTTGAAAGTAGACTAGAAGTTTCGTATTAGAGACACCAAGTCTACATGATTTTCCGCGAAGCCGCAAAAGTTTCAGAGAATTTTATGAAAAGTGAGTGGCATCCCTGAATATGGATGTTTTGAACATTTATATGTGGTGTCAAATAAACATTTTTATTTCTTTTTAATTAATAAGGAAAGCAGAGCTGGAAAGGAAGAGACAAAAAGAAGAGGAAGAAAGGAAGAAACAAGAGGCAGAGGATAGGAGAGCTGCCGTAAGTGTTTAACATTGAATAGTAATTTTGGAGGTAATATGTCTTTTGTTACAGCATTTCTGCAGTAGAAGTGGATTATAGTTACAACTCTAAATCTACTTGGGAATATAATTACAGAGCAAAAGACTTTCAAAGGTTTTAACATTATTGGAATGAACAGTGCTTCTTTTTTACTAGTAAGATAAAAACCTCTACTACTAAATGTTAAGTCCATTATGAAAAACCACAGACCGAGCTTGGTCTATGGATTTTCATAATAGACTAACATTTAGTTAGTTATGGTTAGCTATGGTTTCATAATGGACTTAACATTTAGGTAGCCATGGTTAGCTGTTCAAATCTCTGTGAATGTATCATTTTTGCATTTTGAGCAAAGTATCTTAATGTGAAGTTTATCAGTATAAAACTGGTTGCAGGTAAACACACAGTTTTCCATTCCGCTAGTGTCTTTTTCCAAGAGTAGTGTGATTATTTTAGCATAATTATCACATCATATTATGAATATATGTAGATAGTTTTGTAAGCTGTAAGGATCTGTAGGTTACTTCTCTTGAAGTTGGTGATCTGCCATTATTTAACACAGTTGTTTGTAGTGTTCCCACAGTAGTTATGTCATCAGTGAGCATCATTCAAGAATTTGATATTTGTTTCAACAGGAAGCGTTACAGAAGCAGCTCAATGAAGATGCCAAAGAAAATGCTAAAAGGTATGTCATTTTTTTTTTTCTTCTTCGCTGGATGCAAGGAATGAGTTCAGAGGTGGCAAAAGTTGCATTATTGGTGGAAATTCTCAAAACTAAATTTGGATATTTGTCAGCCTTTTTGAAAAGATTTGAATCTTGGAAATGACTGGATGCTGAGTAGACAGAATGCATTTGTTCTATTTAAAGACACATTTGAGGGAGGAGCTACACGTTGGTTATTATTTGGATTCCAGTGAGAGATCACAACACACAGGGCATTTCTTTGTGCACCCTATCTCTCACCTGAACAGTCAGCAAAAGGGTTATGAAACTTCTAGAGTGGTGATAGTTGTGATGCTGGACTAGATCAAAATCCATGGGCATGTGTTTGATCCTCACCATAGTCGTGGTATATGGACAAATGCCTTGGGAAAGCATTTCATTCACATTTCTCAGTTCACCATTCTGTGAAATGGGTTTGCGGAGGTAGACCGTGAAAACTGTTTTGTCATTGCTGGTGATCAGACCCTGTTAAATATAGGCTGCTTAGGAACTGATAAACCTGCTGGGTGATCTGGCGTGCTGGAGTCAAAATGTTCTGAAATAATGGGAGTGAGCATCCCATTGATTACAAGATTTACAAATTCATTGTTATTAATATCATGCTCATTCCATTTTTGCCTTAGTCAATTTTTAAAGTTTTGAGAAATCTAGTGCTCTCAACCTGTTGCTCAGAGCAAAACAAGGAGGCAGATGTGGTTTAGCTTGTAAAATTGGGAAATAATGAGTCAAAACTCTACATTTGTTTTAACGGAAAAAAAGAAGTTAAGTGGAAAATCACTGTAATTTAAACAACTCAGAATAAAAAAAGTGACTGAGGCAGTTGTAGAATGAGTGTAATGATATTGCGTTTTGATCTTTGGTTCCTTGTGGTGATTTTGAGGTCTTGGACTGACCAAGTCTTGTTTTAATGTCCCTCCACAGACAAGCAGCCTTGGAGCAGGAGCACAGGGACAGAGAGCTGGCTTTGCGTTTGGCCTTGGAGGACCAGAACCAGGTGGAAGACATCACTCTGCCACCACCACTACCACGGTAGGGACTTTTCTGTTGCATAGGTGCAATATTTTCAAACCACTTTGGAAATCATCTGATTGGTGCACTAATATTTCTGTCATCTTAGAACCTCATAGGAAGTAAATTCCTGCTATTCAAAAGGTGCTGCTAGTAAATAAGAGTTATCAGGAAAATTGAGAACTCCGAGTTGACAGCAGTTATAAAGACAATTTTTCTCCTCTTTCTATCCCACAATGGGGCATCTCATCAATTTGCAGTATACAAGTTCTTTCTTTTTAAATAATTGCTGATGGGACCTGTTTCACTGCCTCTCTCATGAGCGTAACTTTGCCATGTTTGTGCAGTATGTAAAAGGTTTACCTTGAAAGATAATCTGAAAGGGCAGGGTGGTGGGAGAGAGAGAAAGAGATTGATTGAGAGAGAGATTGGAGCAGGACATCTGCAAATAACTCAGTATGGTTATCATAAGAGCACGAAGGAAAGGCTTAAGATGGAGAAAGACTGTTTATGAACAAAGATGTTTGAACAGTGTTAAACTGCATGTAAGGATCTCAGTTGAAATTTTAGGCTGCATTGTCATGTCGAGGAAATGTATTTTATTTTCTTGAATGTTTCACCAATGCAAGAATCTCACCACCATGTCAGCTTATACGTTTCTTTTGTTTCCTGACAGGTCTGCGGCTGTTGTTGCAGCTCGTCAAGCTGCTGCCATGAAGAAGTACGACCTTACCAAATGGAAATATGCTGAGCTACGAGATGCAATCAACACCTCCTGTGGTAAGCAGCATACTTAGCATCTGTATATTATCTTTGTCTTTGTGTGCCATGATTTCATTTTCATAATAGTCACCACTGTGTAATGAATGTAACCTAGTAATCCTCATAGACTTATTTATTGATGATAGCCTTATTACCATGGCCAAGCTGTTGAGAAAGAAGTTAACATACATATAAACTGGCCTTTGTTGACTTTCTGTATACAGATTGCATATAGACACTCTCCTCACAAAGAATACAAAGCTGAGATACATTGCTGTGAACAATCCATGTGTAAGCTTTCTAGAGCTCCTGATAAAGTAACTAGGACCTTTTGCCAAAAGCATGCTTGATTTAGACACTGTTAGAAATGTCTAGAAGATCTGAGATTAATTGTCTTCCTCTGTAAAATGAGTGCTGCAAGTTCTGTGGGTTGTGTTCTGTAGAGTGCAAACCACATCAGAATAACTATTAGGTGGATGTAATATTATTTAGTGACTTTGCAGTATTTCACATACATTTCACTTCACAGACCTGGAGTTACTTGACGCATGCCGTGAGGAGTTCCACCGCAGACTGAAGGTTTACCATGCCTGGAAGACGAAGAACAAAAAAAGGTCAGACAAGTCTGACAAAGATCAGCGAGCACCCCATGCTTTGGAGGCTAATGGTGAGTAATACTGGCCAAACATTGGAATATTTGCAGCTGTGGTAATGAATGCTTTGCTTTTCAGTTCTTAAGGGCATAAGGTATTTTACTTACAACTCACTAAACAACATGTAAATCTTAAAGAATGGCTGCAGCCATTCTGGAGTTTCATTGTTAAAGACCATGTATTCCATTTTGTAACAACTCCAGTGTTTGCAAACCATCGCACAGGAAACTCCTTTGAAACATACACAACACCATTGCATCAACCAAAAAAAATCATCTTGGGTTCGTAGGTATGGAGGCCATTTACATTGTTCAGATTTCAGAGCAGCCCATTTGCAAGTGCTGTCAGAATTTGACAGTTGCCATGCTGGAATTGGATGTTCTTTGAAATTGGCAAGCAAAGTGTTTACAGCAGTGTGTAGAATATTCTCTCAAAATCAGGTGCTTGAAGCTGCTCTGGTTCCAAGCCATTTATTTTCTTTATCAATTTTACTCACAATGTTTAATATCTGACAGCCTTGCAGGAACTGATTATCTCCTTATTGTGAGGGAGGAGTAGAGGATTTTCAGTACATAGACACGAGAATAAACTGAAGTAGATCATGTTGTTACATGAGGTGAAGAAGTTTAGTTCAGAGATGGTGCGGAGCGGAACAATGTGGGACATCAGCACAGTGGCAAATATTGTGATGCAGTGTTTAGAGTTAGATGACATATTCCAAACTTTTTAAGAGGAGGGGATAGGTCTGATATAAACAGCAGGTTGTAAAATAAAGGAACACTTGTGTATACAGTTTCTCTGGATGGCCTTTTACAGAAGTACCTTCCACCTAAAGTGGATGTTGGTAATATTTTCTACTTGGACCCTCAACAGTTGGGAAAACCTGTGCTTAGTACATTGTAGCATACTGCCAGGGGCCCATGCCCAAATGGCTACTTACTGAATCCGGGAAAGGAAAAGTGCACTGCCCACAGTATTATGCAATCAGTCCTCTTTTGATTCTCTTTGAATAGCTCAAAGCCAAGCTGTACCTAACAGAGCGCAAAGCAAAGGTCAGAGCTTTGAGCAGCGCTACTTCAGGATTCCATTTGCCAGACCAGCAGATGAATACCGTGAGGAAACTAAACATGGGATGTGGTATGCCCACTTTGACGGGCAGTGGATTGCACGGCAAATGGAGATTTATCCAGAGAAGGCTCCCATCCTAATGCTTGCAGGTGTGTACTTTTTGTATCACTGGTGTGTATATGTGTATTTGCGTCCATGGAAGTGCCAACATTTAAGAAATTTCAAGACTAGAAATTTTGTTAAGTAAAACTTACTTTTGAAACTGCTATTCATTATGCCATCTCCATTATATGAGCCATTTTGTTACTATAATGCAGACTTTAATGAGCTTATTGAAACTCTCATGCTGTTGCATTTACTGCCTGTTTGCTGAAGACCAGTATCGGACAAGATTCTACCGCAGTTTATGCTTGTTTGTTAATAGGATGTGAAAGTAAGAATCTAGTTGTTGACTGCAAGTTCCAGATTTGGATAATCTAGCATTTGATTAGGCATTCAAAAGACATTTTGTTCTCTATCCTCAGGTGTTGATGATATGCAGATGTGTGAGCTGTCTCTTGATGAGACAGGCCTCACCCACAAGAAAGGGGCAGAGGTTCTGGAGAATGAATTTGAAGAGGAATGGAATAAGAATGGGGGCCAAGCCCTGCTCAAGAAACATGCCCAGAAAGTTGCCTCTAAATATTTGCAAAAGAAGCTGGGTATAGCCAAATAGTTGCTGTATAGATGAAAGGAATTACTCAGCAAGGTTTCTATTTAAGACTTATATTGTTCACTATGTGGCATCACATGGAAACTATGTAGAGTAGAGAGCATTTATGGTCTATGTCACCAGAATCATACTATATGTTATTAAAGATTGAATTTTTTTTTCTTGCATTTTTTTTGTTGTTGTTGAGTTGTTTTGACAGGAGCTTATTGCAAAAAAAAATTAAATGCAGCACTAAGTTTAAAAGGATGGCTTGAATGCTGAAGTTTGAATTACCGGTAGTTCATGCAAAGAAGTTCAGTAGAACTTGAATAATGTGTATACAGTAGCAATGGCTTGATGAGGGCATGACAAAAAAAAATAAACAATGTGCTTGTTCACCATCTGTTGAAAATGAATGCCAGTTCCAATTTTATGAATACTTTGTCAGCTCATTGATCTCAGTTGGGGTTGTAAACTGGTACTTATTTAAACTCTTTGAGAGTTTTGAACATTAGATCCATTGCATTTTGTTATTCTATGCATTGACCAAATACTTATTATTTCCTGATTTAAATGTTTTTTATTATTTTTGTTGAATTGATTGAAGTGGACCATCTATGTTCATGATAATTTTTAATAAATTTTCAAGAGTACAGCTTGACTAAGCCCAAGGCGCAAAAAAAAAAAATATGAAATAGTAAAATTTTTGTGCTCATTCTTTGGACACATTCCCATATTTCTAAAGGACATTGTTGTAATGCTTAATTTTCTAGAGCTTTGGGACAAGATAAATGGGTACTCGCTACATTTATAACCAATTTTTTGGGCGGTGACTGAAGGATTTTTTTGAAATGTAATGAGAAAATTTGCCTGAACAAGAAAAATGTATAAACTGGACTTTTAAATTCCAGCTTTTGATGGTGTAGGTTTGAGAGGGTTTTTAAGATCTAACTGACCAAGGAAAGGAACCAAAAATTTGTGTAAGTTGATTTGGGCATAACTTCAGTTTTAGTGGATAGTGACCTTACAATTGAAGCAGCAATGCAGTCTTTTGTTGTAATTTTAACTGACCTTTAAAGTTATAAAGAGACATTTTAGGGAAAAGAAAATGATATGATATGCACTGGATATGTTCTAGAATTTGAAGATAGCTGCATGAAGGTCTTTTGAATTTAATAAAATAAATTTTGTTGTGTTTTTCTAAGCAGAAGGGAGGTGTAGAATATGCCAGTGTAATGATCAGTTATTGCATTCAACATCAAAATACCTAATTCTGTGTTCATGAAATGAATAATATGAACCAGTGGTTATTTATTTTGTGAAGAAGACAAGTGTTCTTGTGTTCTTGAACTTGCTTACTTTTTGGCTTTTCCTG
This sequence comes from Ellobium chinense, assembly GCA_033807755.1. Lineage (NCBI taxonomy): Eukaryota > Metazoa > Mollusca > Gastropoda > Ellobiida > Ellobiidae > Ellobium > Ellobium chinense. The sequence continues at coordinate 337,827 of JAWQUT010000580.1, read as the reverse complement.
TTGTTTTTTCATATGCTCTTGACATTTTGGTATCCTGTTTACTTGTGTAATTTAGATATTTGATGTTCAGTTTTTACATGTTGATATATACATCTTCATCATAGCCTTTACACATAGCTCAGAGAATATGCTTTTTGCTTGGAAAGGGCTTTTTGATCGTTGGAGGGTAGGGGGAGGAGCTAAGGAGAAGTTATAGTAAGAATTTTCCGATGCTGTGTGACTGGTAAACTTTACAGACAGAAACAATATTATAAATTATTGTTTTTAATATGTTGTGAAACAGAAACTAGCAGTGTGATAACTTGTCAATACCACCTTTATACTCTCTATTTTATACAAATTAAATATACTTTGTTTATTGCTATGCCTTAGATTGCATATTTGCTCATAGCGGGATACCCTGGCCTATTGAGATCGGTATTTCAAATAAAGGTTCAGAAAACTGGCTAAGAATACTTTTGAAATTCCTGGAAATGTTAATGCGGATGGATTCAAGCAATCATTAATTTGATTGCTGGTCTGGCACAAACCTGTCCAACAACTTTTCAGTAGAAAGTAAATTTTATTCAAAAGGCCTGATTCCCACAGAACATTAGTATGGCACATTAAAGAATTGCACATAGACTTACTTGGATTTACAATTTTAACATCTGTGGGAAATTCGCATGATTGTACATGGACGTTTGAAAATTATGTCACTAACTTCGATTATACATTGCATAAGCACAGCCTTTATTCCACATGGTCACATATAATGAAAACCTATGGTCTCTGAAAAGAGTCATTGAAATGCAACTGTGTTTAAAGATGTTTTAAATACAGACACTGACCAATTTGGATGGTCAATGTACATGTCAAATGGGAATCCTTCGAGTAAATTATGCTACCTTTTTAATAAATGCATATTGTTCCATGTCTGTGCCTTTCTCTGTGACCACTGTCAATTCTATCACAGATAGGTGTCTTATTTCCAGAGGTCATATACACAGTCGTCATGGTTGTCGTAGCTGAGTGTTGATGGAATGTTGTTGTAATGTTTTCCTGTGACTGACAAGGCAAGACAGCCTTAGCTTCTTCATTCTCCATTATCTATGCCATTATGTGTTTTAACTATTTTCACCATTTTGTGCATTTCAAGGAAATAATTTTATTTCCATTTGGATATTTTCTTTAAATGTTTATTTTAGCCGGCTTACAATCTTTAAGACACTCAGATTCTTTGATTCATGTCATGCTGATGTCTAGAAATCAATATGTTTGGTCTAGATTTTTCAAGCTCAAAAAATATTCTTTATTACTTTAGACCACAAAATCACATACAGTGGCAGCTGTGACAACTAAATGTGTCATGAGAATTTGTTAGAAATCATTTTATCACACTAATGGCTGCTAAAATGAAAGTGTCAGTTTACAGAGAATTTTACAACATGATTACAAATTTTAGATGTGTTCTCCACAAGTCTCATACCATTTATGGATTTGATGACATTGTGAGTGGATATGTTTTGTTCCCTTTAAATGATAATGATTCAGAATCAGCTTTTGCCTTTATGTGATTTTTATGTGTATGTGATTCATTATATTCCTAATTCCTCTTCCAACCAAAGACAGGGGCCACAAAGATTGTCTCATTATACAATGACTTATACATTGGAAGTCTTGAGACTCCGAACTCATTTTCTGTAATAATAAGTTTGGACCGGGATACATTGGCTGGACAGCCAGATTACTCTGTGACAAAGTATTTTGGCTGGACAACCAGATGGTAAGATTTTCGTGTGTGACAAAGCTTAGCAACATGCATCGCACCTGTCTTTTAAATTAAAGAAAGAAGGACACTATTAGTAAACTGGTTCTCTTGAAGATTAAGTTTCTCAGACTTTGAAACAGTGTGATAATTTGATGAGCTAGAAGGTGGGTTACCGCTCTGAATTTATTTATTCATTAACTTTGGATGAAAAAACTGGCAGTTGAACAGGAGTGAAAATCAGAAAAAAAGTTTATCTCATGTAAAAATACAACCTGGCCAAAATACTCTGTATGTGTATTCTAGCTGTCCAGCAAGTACATGCACTCTGAATAATTTTTTATGCATGTCTTTGTTACTTACATGGGAAGTTGAGTGAGGGTGGAACCATCAAAAGTACTCCTGAACTGCATAAGCCTACAGGACAGCATTTGCATTCGTCTAAGGGATGTATAAGTAAATATGTATACAGTTAGTTTGAACTGGGCAGTATGCTGTGGTGTGTTGATGGACATTTCCAACTGATATTGTCAGCTCAGCAATTACTGACAGGCAAGTTACTGTTCTTACATATGACAGTGAAATGTCTGCGTTCTTAAGTGAAACTTGTTTGAGACCAAATAATGAATGCAGCTCTCTGCTGTCAACAACTTTTGAGGGGAAATTTCATCATTCATTGTTTGATGAAGTAAAGCAGAAGATGCAGTAAGATCAACGCTGATGGATTCAGGACATTCTCAATATATGAGTTTATGGGGAATGAGTTGAGAGCTGTATAATTTTGGACATATCATTAAATACTGTGTTTACATGTTAGAAGAGGTTGCAATGATTGTTTTTAATGGGTAGCTATGTTCTGCCAGACCAGATAATGTTGAAATATTTATTGAATTTTTTTATACACCAGTTTTTTTTGTTTTTTTTTAAATAATTTCTTTCACTAGACTTACACCAAGTGTATGATGCAGTTTGCAGTGTAAACACTACTTGGCATGCCACCTATATTATGCGGAGTGTGGCTTTGGAAAATCCATTTCCCCGATAAGACTTAACACTGATTTTGCAATCCCAGTCGCTGTACTTGCATAGTCAGGCTAATGCACATTGAAAATATTCTTATGGTGCCAAATCATCCTGCAGAATCAGACTGAAAAACCATTTTTCCACAACTAGGATTGCAAGTGCCATTTTAACCACGCCATTTTCTTTTGTTTAAATGAAAGAAAAAGTGATTATTCTGGTCAAATTGTTATCAAAACTGGTTTGGGCAATAAAATATTTCTTTGTGAGACATTTAAAAAGTAGGCTTGCTTTCACAGATTTATAGGTAATGTCACTGTGCTTTCAAGCTGAAATGTGTATTGTAATCTGTCATGTCTAACACATTCCAAGTTGTGACAATAAAAGCAAAATGTGCATATAAAGCCTCTGAGTTTCATGCATTGTATGTCTATAAAAATGTTGGTAGTGTGCATGAGGGGGAGAGCAATGTACTGGCAGAAAAAATGAAGGGTTTTCAGTAAAAAATAGAGATGATGTGTATAGGAAATGAGATCTGTTGACTTCTCATTACCAGTTTTAGTAGCTAGTATTCAATACATGAATATCTAAGATGAATGTGCACACTTGTTTAAAGGGAAGAAAACGTTCAATTATGCACTATCTTTATGATCTTTGGAATTAGAAAGATTAAGGAAAAGAACAGAGGAAATATACATCCTTTCACTCAATAGTGGACAGGGGTTGTACTCGAGGACTCCTTGTTGATTTGTGTAGAGTCACAGTAATATGCATTCAATGTGGTGTTAAATAATACCTTTGCACAATCGGTCGGTCAGTCAGTCAGGCTCAACAATGATCAGAATACAAACACATAAAACAAGAACATGAGATACATAAAAGCTCCACACCTTCTGTGGCCAGGTAAACATCTTTTATTGCCAATAATATCTCTGTTTAAAACCATCAACAAATCATCAGAGACATTATAATAAAAAGAAAATGTATCTTCAACCCAACAATGGTGGAGCGAGCCCCACCGCACCACGCACACATACACACAAAAATCGTCCCTCATGGAATTGAATGGCATACCCTACTGAATGCAAAATTGCAACAGAAATTTTCCAGATTAATCTCATATATAAACTTCCACAAAACAATGCTTGTACATACTGTTACACCTCAGTAAACAATATCCAGTCCACCACTTATCCAGTATATGTCATTCTAAAGGCCCTCATTGAGCTCTCAAATGCAATATTCATACACCACATTAAGATACAGTTAATATTTGATCATACAGGCATCAACAATGTTAACCACTGTAAGGCTCATGGATCCCACGTTTTTCAGGAACCTCTGCACTACAGGCATTGTGGGACTTATTGCTGTAGTCTTAGCTGCAAGCCACTTTTCAAGGCTCGGAGACTATGTCAAGAACAACCAATCTACTTGTTGTAAATCCTTTAATGAAACCCACTTTTCATCCTCAGTTCAAAGACAAATCAAAAAGTCTGGAAGTACAGTAACAAGGTTTTAGACTCCTAGGTTTGCTTCCACTTTGCAAAAAATTTCATTTAAAAACAATATTCTTTGTTGTATGCGCAGCACAAAATTAAAAAATATGATTGTTCCCTCTCTGTCATCATACCTATTTCCCCTAGCCTCCATTCTGTCCACACTGTAGTGTTTTTTTTTCTTCAGGTTCAAACCTCTTCCAGATCATTATAGCAGGGGTAGGCTGACACATACGTCATTTCCTGGTATTGCGATCAAATTGCAAGTTGGAAAGTAGATGTGAAATTCACATTTGATTCTATATAATGTGCAGTGTGATCATAACACAAGAAATGTCATGTGCATGCCTAACTTTGCCATAACAATCAACAAAAGATCCAAATTTGAAATCATGAGCTTTCCACCATCATACATTCTTGGAAGCAGTGTAGGAATGGCACATAGAAAGAGACAAAAATACCCACAAATTAAGTTTTCCCATTGTTTTCAAACACATTTGCTATACCTAGAGACAATTTGGTCCTCTGTTCTGGGTAATCTCACGAAAATAAAACGTAATCAAACTCATATCAAAACCTATTTAGAACATTACAGCTCAACACATTATTATATTAAATTCCAAATCATGGGTTGCATGGAAAATCTAAAATAGTCAACAGTTTATCAGATTTATCAGTTTAACAGATGAATATACAGATCTTGTCATCTAATAGTGTGGAAATTACACTGCCCATGTTGACAGATAAGATTTGTCTTATGATGAATACATAGATCTTGACATCTAATGCTCAGTGTGGAAATTATTCTGCCTATGTTGATAGATAAGACTGTATAGTTTTCTTCAAGGGGAAATGAAACCCTGTTTTAGTCATTTTCATCAAAAAACTTATACTTTATTAGCAGGATAGCCAACAGAATAGATTTAGAGTGCAAAAAGATGTAATGGCAAATAAAGTAGAGTTAGAGGTTTAGAGTCAATTTTCCATTGCTAATGACAACTAAAGTGTGGATTCATTTTCTCTCATACTTACACACTGTAAATTGTGTAGTCAAGATGACATGCTCTGTACTACTACTTTTGTATTTGGCAGCAATGTGAGTTTCAGTGAATTATTCATATTATTCCGACAAAATTTCATAACGATGTCTAAGGTTTATATTTCAAAGAACATTTTTAGACGTAACAAGTAATTACTATGGCTTTTTCACAATACATGCCCATTAGTACAAAATGGGCCTCCTCAATGTCAAATTCAAATTGATTTGGACTGTTCGTTTTGAGATACCAGTGGGAAGAATATCACAGTAACAAGAGAGAATTTGAGTGTTTCTTGTCCCCTTACATCAAAATTAACACGACCTGATACGTCAACACAAACAATATGACAGCAAAGATTTGTTCAAGATTTGTTCATGATAATATCGCAGGTTTCAAAACACATCTAAAATGTAATCAGTGCTGTCATTATACCTCAAGGATTACAAAAAAGTAATGTTTTCTGGATGACTCAATCATGGTCCTGTGAATAGTTATGAAGTAAACATTATTCAATGTGAGTGATACTAAAAACAAGGATTGTTTTGGTCTGTACAGTTCTCAATGTTATCGTAGACGTAGAGAAAGCCCTTAAATATTGCCAAAAGACCTACTCATTAACAGGAAGAAAACTATAGGAGCCTTCTTTAAATGTTGTACAGCTAAGCACCTCTAATTACACTGAAACCAACCATTTTTGCACAATGAAAAAATTTCATGAGTTTAATGGAGATTCACAGTTTGAGTATGATGGCATTTACAAAACATAATCTGACAGAATTAGAGCAGGATATATTAGCAGATTTTTTCAAGACTGCAGCTTAATAATTAGGATTTCTGAGCTGTGCGTGTTATGTGACTTCATAAGTACATGTAGTTTATACTGGCCATGAATTGAAATCCTATTTAAGCGTTCTTGAAAAGGCGACCCTTGAAAAATATATATGTACCAAATCAGACTGAAAATATTCAGTCCTGGAATGCCTTAGCTTGGAAACCTATTCAACCAGTGTCAGTAATGAAATTCACATCAAACAAAGAAATAAAGTCCAGCTGAAACAATACGCAGATTCTGTTAAAAACTGTATGGCAATGGAGGAAATGTAAAACACCACTTATAATATACATTCTGTCACCTCAGTTTAGTCCTATGTTCATTTGATTTATTCCTAGGATTCTCCAAAGATGTGCTCTGGTTAGGGTTACGAGCAGAGTTAGGGTAGGGAATGAGATCAAGATAAAGAGAAGGCCCCTGTGCATTGTTGTAAATTCTTCCAGGTATATTTTCTCTTCCCTTACCCTGTCAATAACACTAATCCACGAACACCTTGAAGAAGTTATAGGATTATATCACCAAACAGACTAAAGACAATGAGAAACTGATGTGAGGATTTATTGTTCGCTCAATAAAACCATTTGACCAGCTTCACTAATGATCATTATGAAAAACAAAAAAATGAAAATTGACTTTATAACTTTCATAGAGTTGCAAAAAAAACCCAGTGTTTTCCTATAAAGGATACTTGTGTTGTCCACACAAACACATGATCACCCTGGATATGATTCTAATGCTTGTCATAAATGCTAATCCCCAAGGCAAGTGTGTTCTCCTCATACACTGCATTTTGAGATATGTTTGCATATTTACATTAAAATTATCTTGTCTGTTTTGTGCTGTTGGATCAATACCATAGCAAGATGCAAAAAGTAAAAAGCAACCTATGCAAAGATTCACCACATTAACTAAATAAATCCTAAAAAAACAGGAATCCCCATCTCAGCTAACTAGCCTGCAAATTCTCCACACACATGGCAATGCCCATCCCTCCCCCAACACATAATGCTGCCAGACCCCTCCTCTTATTGCGAGCCTGCAGTGCATATAACAGAGTGGTGAGGATCCTGGCACCAGACGCGCCAACAGGATGTCCCAAAGCAATGGCACCACCATTCACATTGACCTGAAATGGAGAGAGCAAACGATAAAGTCATCACTATGATTATTTTTTTGTTTGTTTGTCAAATTTGCGGTCATGCTGCCAAGATATAGCACTGTGACATCCTGCTTATTAAACTGCATCACAGAATTCACACATTCATGGAAGTAGCAAAAAGCCTATTCTTCCCCTTCAGTGCACCAATTCCCAAGTGCAAGCTATCTTAATAAGTAATGATTTCTGATTCAGACTGCAGATGTCGGCGTCTCCTATAGCCCCAGAGTTTTTATCACCATCATGCTCCATGCTCCCTGATACTGATAATAATGTTCCTCCCTCTTGCCCCCCAACTCCCCCACCTCCCACTAACCATTTCTCCCAAATGGCAGTCCAAAGCAAAACTTCATTGACTTCAACCATCCACAACTTCCTTTCCCTGATGACATCATCAACTCTATCATCACCATCACATTTACCTCTAATATCATCACATAGAGAGCCTATAGCAATAAAAATCTCAGCAAAAATCACCACAAGTGATGAGCGCAGAGTGTGATATTGATTTTCTGGGCATAATTCATTACAAATCTCCCTTCTGCCCACTTTCATCTCATATTTCCCATGCACACAGACACAGGAGGGTAATATTACAACATTCATCTTGACCAGCTTCCTCATGATTATCTCAGGCAATGATTTATGACTATGACGCTCATTAAATATTCACAGTTGCATCATAAATATCCATTGATTACTTGCTCATCATGATAACAGCTGTGAACAAGATTGATCCTCTGTGCATTTTCTAACCTTCAGGACTAGCTGACTCCCATAAAACTGTCCACAACATTTTGTTAATGACCAGCTACAGTCAAGTCTGATTAAGTGCAATCCTTTTAATCACAACCTCTGCTTCTCTTTGCAACATTTTGCAGACAACAGAATACTGTTTTCTCTCTGTGCAAAAGTAACTGGATAATCACAACTATTTTTAATCATCACACCTTCCTTGCTCTTGAGAATTGCAAACACACTCAGAGGTCTGTATTAAGATGTTTCCCCCCAAAATTTTGAATTCTGGGTGAGAGAACTGTTTAAAACTTTTATAAGACAAAAGTAGCATATGCTTGCTATCACAATGCTAGATTATCTAGACAAACTCAACAGGCCTGCCCAAGACTTCAAATTATCATTAACAGAAATCTGCATAACTGACACAGCATTCTGCTTGAGCTACACTATATCCTACTGAGTTCCATGCATCTATGCACTGTTCTATGAAACATACACTTTCAGCCTGTTCAGCAAGGGCAAGCTAAACTCCTCTATTCTACTAGACCAGCTTTTTTTTACCAAGATTGGAAAAAATAACACTTTAGCCAGTTTGTGAGTGTTGCAAACAGTTGTGGGCTATTCCAACAACATGCGCATCAGTTTTAATGCAAAGTTCTTAAAAGTTTTGCATTTACAGCAATTAGTTGTGGTTATTTCTAACAGAGGTTGATTTATTCTTTAAATATAAATTGAAACAGATTACTGTAAAGTCAGAGGTTCTCAGAAATTTGTGTATCTGAGATGGAATCCTGCTGGAATTGTCAGATTTCCAATTGAGTTCCATGTATCCGAGCCAAAAGAGTGAAATTCCCCCTAACCTTATCCAAACTGCAACCTAAGTCTTTGAGAACAGCCAGGGACTGAGCTGCAAATGCTTCGTTGAGTTCAAACAAGTCAACATCATCTAACTGCCAGCCTGCCTTCTCAAGCTGAAAACAAGAGATACAAAGTGGCAATGAGAAGATTCATTTGGCAGCCCGAATAAACTGGGAATATCACAAGATAAGAATAAATGGTAAAAATCAAGGGAAATATTGTTGCCCTGTTGCAATAACCTGCAACTGACAATTCTAGAATTTTACAGGATATCATTAACACTGGTTTATTTCTCAGTGTTTGTGCAGTGACAAAACTATATTAGAAACAGTCCTATAGTTTGTTCAATAAAACTAATCAAAGCACCTGCAAATTTGTGGGAACACTTGGAAAGCGAAAATGACCAAACTACCCCTATACACTTTTACACTGCTCTAAATTAGCAGGCTTAAAAGCTGAGATAAAAACACCGAACGATTTTTCTTGATGCCATCTCCATTTGAAAACCAGTCAAACTTGACTGCTTACACCACAATAGTAGTGAAGTCATGTGCATGGACACCAATTTCACAAACTGTAGCAGGTCATTCAGATGAGGGAAAATCTATTTTTTGTAAATTCGGAGACTGACTGCACTGCTGCTGATCAAAAAGGGAACATTTAGACCAAATTTGTGATTCACAGAGCAAATTTGAGCAAAATTGGTGAAGAAACAACCCACATGACATAGAACATGCTATGATGTGCCTTTGTGATAACTATAGGAAATCATACAGAAATGTGAATGTTGGGAAAAAGGTATAAAAAAAGCAGATTCCGGGTCATTGCACCGTGGCAATAATTTCAGTCTACATAAATGGGGACTGTTGCCTGACTTACAGCCTTCTTTGCAGCAGGGATAGGCCCGGTTCCCATAATTGAAGGATCAACACCAGCTTGTGCCCATGCTATTATCCGTGCTAAGGGCTTCACTCCTCTCTTGGCAGCCTCAGCTTGTGTGGAGATCACCAGAGCAGCTGCTCCATCATTGATTCCTAGAGAATACAGGCAGTATATAAGGGAACAAAATTCTATGTGAAACATGATAACTCTTGATCTACATGATAACTCTTTGAAGTAGATACTGTTTATGATCCAGCCCCATGGCCCAAACTCATATTAGAGTAGCTGAGGGATGTTGCCATAAACAGGAGTGTTGGGGATACATGGACACTGAGGGAAGAATTTGAACTCTATAATCACTTAATTCTGGGTGGCAAAATCACAAAGGTGACTGCAAAATAGGCACAGTGGAGCATGTCGTGGCCAAACTGTGCTCTGATGGGCAGTCAGTGGTATATCAAGCTGGCTTCACAGGTGAAATATGAAGGAAGCTTAAAACAACTGAATCCTTGTTCAGCTGATATTACCCCAAATTCTTTTCACTCTGCATATGAGCAATCCGGGAAATTTTTGGTGAATGTACAGGAGGGAGTTCTCCCAAAGCCTCTTCACGTTTTGCAGTACAGCATTCTGTTTTTATCACTATATACAGTATCTTCAATTTCTCATGTAGGCTTAATTTTTGCTTGACACCTTTTCCTTTTTGATCATCTGACTGATGTTGTGCTTCAGCTTATGCTGCCAACATCTGACCAACTATGCTTCTAGCTTCCAATGATTTATGTTTGCAAACAAGCAACATGGAAGCAATTATATGCAATGAATTAAAGAAATACAAACCAACTGGATCTAGAGCGGGCTTAGACTTAGTGCTGTCGTGTTCACACTCTGAGGCTTCATTGCAATTACATATAATTTAGGTTTGTCAGAAATTCACGAGTTCAAATCACAAGCATACCTAAAACATAAAATGCTAAAAGCGTACTGATCTGATGGAACAGAATGCATAAAACATGAAGTGTTAATGACTTCTGGTGATTATCAAATCACTGGATTTAACTGTCATACAGAGCACAAGATGAACCTCTGAGGTATTGTGTACTATCCATAGCAACTCTTATTATTTTCTTGCTACTATTCATTAAATGTATATTATCTGGTTTCATATCTACAATACTCAGTACTGTGGAAAACAACATACATATTGACTGGTCAACAAATATTTTCTTTCTCTTCTCTGAGATCTCTTCACATTCTTAATAAAATGCTCTAAACCTTGAAGTACGTTATTTATTTCAAGCTGAACAATTTCAAGAGTGTGACTTCTAACAGTAGGCCAGACAAGATCAATTCTTAAATTCCATTATCGCCATAAAAAATATATTGCTGAGCACTGCAAATTTTTTTTTAGACATACAGGTGAGTCATAATATCATAGTACAGTACAACACCAATCCTCAATTCATTTACAATCTGTGCACACAGACATTCATGGTAATCAATACTGACAGACACCAGCAACACTATTACAATAGGAGCACAGTAGTAACACACAAACTCAGACTGCAAGGGAATAGTTCATACTGTAGATGTGGTTGTTGTTGTTTCGTTGTTTGTGTTTGTGAAAAATCTGAAATTCACAGACTTCATGAATTGAGTCTGACAAATAAAAATTACTTTCCAAACAAAAAATTTCAGTTTGAAGGTTTTCAATGGGCTTACTACTAGTAAATTATATAGGCAGTATTGTGACCCACAAGGGAAATACAAAAGCAAGTATTTCTAGTGACAACCTCAACAATAAAGTTACAAGAAACAAAGAACACACTCTGATATATAATGAGGTATCCTTGTTTCATGATGGAAAATCCACAAAAGCCCAAAAATGAACACGTATAGAAATATCTAAGAGAGATGGGTGAAATCTCGTGTCAGACAACTGATGCTCTAAGATTATCACCTTTAATGGCGAAAAAATGTACCATTCAGCACCTTGGTGCGAAATTTTGCACAGAAATCATGCAATTATGATGCTGAGTTACACACCATGTTTTCTGCATTTCAATCTCTGAGAATGGGCCATGTCTCTCTTTAATTAAAAATGCCAGACATTCCTTACATGGAAAGTCATTCAGTTTCTACAGTTATAACAAAATTTCTTCACCAACCCACCTGATGCATTGCCAGCAGTTACTGTACCAGTTCCATCCTTCACAAAAGCTGGTCGTAGTTTCTGGAGACCCTCTATAGTGCAGCCAGATCTTGGAAATTCGTCTTTCTTAATTTCTGTGGCCCCTGAAATGTTACAAATATGTGAAAACACTCCTGCATCATGATCAGTGGTTAGTGCTATAAATCACTTTTCATCTCTCATGCTCACCTGTTTTCAACCAGAATATATCAACTTTATATTCATACTCATTCATATTTTATGTATAACAACCAACATTCACGGAGGAATGAAACAAATGTACATGCAATATGCGCTTCATCAAGTTCATGTCAATGGGAAACAAAATCGTGGCTATAGCGTTGAAAGCTGTAACTTTTATGGCTGCTCCTATTTTCTATGATTACCATTAACTCATTGGAGTCGTGCGGCAAAACGGTTTGCGGCACTTTTTACAGCTCTTGGCGTCGTGCCGCATGTATGGATGCGGCAATATTTATAGCACTCGTTTGTGTCTTGTGCAGTCAAAGGGCGGCACCTAAGAATAACACTATGATCCATAGCCCTAATTGTTATTAGAATGAGTTCCCTTAGTGAATTGGAACTCGTTTTGGTGGGGAAAATACATTTTTTTTAGCGTGCCCGGCCGTGCCCTTTTCAACTCCGTTTTGTTGACACAAGATGGCTAGGTGAAGTCATAGACTGAAAACGACAGAAGTTCTAGAGTTGGTGATGGAGGAAGGTTCGGATGAGGAAAGTGATTTGTTGTGCGAAGATAATGGAAGACAAATTATCGATGACAGTAACGATGAAATGTGGCGGAAGAGCCAAAAAAAAATAAAAAATCACCCCATACAGGTACCTAAACCCAGCTAATAACTGAAAGCTCAGCAAATGATGTCAAAAATCACTATACTCATCATGCAGATTACATATTCAGCTCACAAAAAATGTATAGGTATGCTAGGTTCCTCCAAATACTTTACAAAATACAGGTACCTAAAAAGTGGTAAAAATAGTGCGACAGCAGGTGTTGCAATATTTAATTAAGGCTCGACTCCAATGAGTTAAAGCTAGCCCCATAAGTTTGAAGGCGAAAATGCATTAACATCCCAAATAAAATCTCACGTGCATCCAGTGTAATTCTTCAAATGCCTAACAGCCAATCACAATGATGCATTGGTCACTGCTTAACTATTTCAAGTTACTGATATTAAGTGAAAGTTTAATGCTTGTACTTTTATAAGTAAGTGACAAAGATTTTTGAACCTGCATTATTCTGACCCAAGATACATTGTGAAAATTTTTAAAAAGTCATAATGAACAATTTTGCACTGTAAAGTCATCTCATCTACCCACACAAATTAAAATTTATCCTTAACCACTTACCATTTGCCCATAAAATAAATATTTTACATGCACAAAAATGAATAATGATATTGGCGAGCGACAAAAATTCAGTGCCTGATCATGTTTTGAACCTGATATCTCTGACTCTAGTTTAGCATCATAATCCTTATTCGCGCTGATCAAGAGACAAATATTTCATGTTAATGACAGCTGTTGTATATATGAAACAAATTCTAACCTGAAGCACAGTGAAGCATTACTGTAGAAGTGCTTTTTTTTCAAGAGGATCTAATTTCACAAATTTTATCTGCTGAGGCTGACTAATGAATATTCCTTCCCATGAAAACAGTTCCATTTAAACGGGTCATGATGGCAATAAACAGTGTACAACTGATCCAAGTGTGAGCAACCATGGTACATGGAAAGTATGATAGTATTTCAGTTGTTTGGTTTATCAGCTTGTCTTTCGTGTAGGCCAGGCTTTTTTGTACAAGAAAAGTCATTAGGAAGAAATCCTCTTAAATCCATCTGGATTACTTAAGAGTATTGCTTTCAAATACACTCAAAAACCATTATGTGAGGTTTGCAAAAATTAGGCTCTCACGAAAAAGCATTTCCAACTTTTCGTGAAAATTAGATCCTTGCAAAACAAACAAAAAAAATCAACATAATAATTTTCATAATAACTACAAGCTAATGGTAATTTGGGTTCCTCACGTATATTTATATCATACTGTATTCACAATGTTACCAGAAGATTTCCATTTCTCACTGTCAGCAAAATCACAACTTATATTGAAAGCAAACTAAAGGAAACAATGAACAAATCTAACATTGTGATTACAAGTAGGATTAGTTCCTAGCTGATCTATGAGCAAACTGAATGAGTGCTTATTACAACTTGCACAATAAAGAAATCCAACACAGTGATCCAAGTACAATTCACTACAGCTTACCACTGAGAGATCATTACAGCTTAGCAAAAACCGTAGTCGCACTTCTTAGTGAATTCAGTCATTATGTTTCCTAGAATTTAAAAGTTTAATTTCCACTGCATCCAAGGACACGGTTTGCATGTTTAGCGAATAAATGTCCCACGTCACCCATTTGAATCAAAATGAGAATGACTGTCACAATCATGCCTTAAATATGATAATTAAATAACAACAACAACAACACAGATGCCTACAAGAGCTTGGGAGAAAGTACACAGAGGTCTAAAAATGTAATGGTGCAAAACCTATGCTCTCCAATGCATTTATTCTCCCAGAAATTGCTGTATTAGTACCTGATCTTGACTGTACAACCACTGGCACGATTTCTGCATCAAAGCTTCCATTCTTTTGAGCATTTTCACACTTTTGTTGAGAGCTAAGAGCAAACTTGTCCTGCTCTTCTTTTGAAATGTTCCACTGCTTTGCCACATTCTCGGCTGAAAAGTAAAGCATAAATATAAACAGAAGGACATCTAGAAGTCACAACGGATATGATCCACCCAGTGGGGTTTTTAATAACTATTTAGTGCAGCATTTTCATTCGTCTTCCTTTCTTCATCTTTTTCTTCTACCCTTTATCTCTTCATCTCTTTCCTCTCCTTCACACCCGCCAAGCCTTTCAATTAGCCTAGAATAAAACATTCTGACAAATAACAAATCATGCAGAAGTGGGGTGTAAATCCCCTTCATCATGAAATATACCACACAAATGCTGTTGGAGGGATAATATTAGTATAATTATTACTGGAAAACAGATTTCTTTTGGTTTTTTTAAAGTTTTAAAATTCAAATGCTTGTTATGGGAAATGCATATATGATTTGCCTTCAGTTTACCAAGGCTGCTGCTACAAGTCACTCTGATGTCCAGTAAATTGAACCTTCAGCATTATGTGAATTCTTATCTCTGATCCCAATTTACTATTTCTGGGCAAGAATTCTGTCATGGACCATCAGTTCAATCAATCAGGGAGGTTGAAAAGCTGACATGCTCACACAATGTGATAAAGATGCTCACTCATGGCTACTAACAATGGAGAAACGTTTCTCACTAAAACTGTACGGAGGACTTGTTTTGCAGTGTCCATGATGTTAAGAATTGCATATTTGAGTATCATGTATTCAACAGATCTCCTCCTTGTCTCTTTTCCCCTGTTCTGCTATTTTGTTGTATTACTAATAGTTACCTGTGATGCCCATGTGGTAGTTATTGAAAGCGTCAGTAAGGCCATCCGACATCATCGTATCTGTGAGGGACGCATCACCAAACTTGGTGGCAGCTCGAATGTGGACACAGTGTGGTGCCTAGTGTCACATGTCAGGATGAAAATGCGACATGATTTATCTCTGTCATACAACTGCTGACAAACAAAGCCACTGAACTTCAGATCTAACATTACCAAGCAATGTGTGATCGATTACGTAAGTATGTCATGTTCATAGCATGTTATAAATATACAAACAAATTAATAATCTTACACAAGATTGAAGTGTTTTATCTCTGCCTGAAGGGTAGATAAGCAGATAGAAAATAGCGAACGGGTTTGTTTTAGTCACAGAAAATTCTTCCAGTATGATTTGGTAAGCTCTCAAAGTTGAAACTTTTAACCATGAAGAAATTTTGATGAAACTTACACCACTATGTCCATCCTGTTAACCATACATCTGTCAAAGACAATTCCCCATGTATGCCAACAGCTAGGTATTAAACACACAAGAGTAGATGTGAATCTTTTGTTTTCAGTGTGAATGCAGAATCTATCAATGTAATCATGATAAGTATTTTCTTCCATTTGCAATTTTTCAGGCTATGAAAGGAATTCCAACGGGTCTATGAAAACACTTTGCCCAACAAAAGCTATCTTTCAAATCCAGCCTAGCCCAGGAATGTTCTATCCACAACAAAGATAAAAACTATTGTTGGAAACATGAGCAGGAAAACTAATAAGCTGCTTGCTGTATTCAGATATTATCTCCTAATGCAACATGCCCAATCCATCCACATGATGAGAAAACTCTTTCACTGACTTGTCTTAATAAGGTAACCATGCTCACTGAATACAGATAAAACAAATAAATACAATAAATACAATTTATATTAGCTACTGATCAGGACTTGTGTAGCTCCAGGAAAGTTATCTGAATCCTGAAGAACAGCTAATCTGAACCAGAAATTTTATGGGCAGGCACCATGGTGACAGGCTTAAAGTGAACAAGGACCTCCACTTCTGTCTGTCAACAGTTCAATTCAGTGTAGTTCTCCAGTATTCTGTGCACACCTCCAACTTGCTAAATCATCCAGACTCTTCTCACTCTGTCTTTTTCCATTTCATATTTCATTTAGTTTTATGGCTGTTACCAAGTGCTTTAGCCTAATGTAGTATGACGGACATGAAATGAAGGGAATTTTGGATTTCAATATAATCACATTTGTTAAGCTACACCACTGCTAACAAAATACTCACTTTGCTCATGCTCTCCTGTCCTCCTGCTACAACAATGGTAGAATCACCTTGCTTGATGGCCTGAGCAGCCAGAGCCACACTTCTCAGACCAGAGCCACACAGCATATTTATCCCCCATGCTGGGACTGAATATGGGACACCTGCCTTCACTGCCGCCTGGCGTGCAGGATTCTGACCCTGTCCTGGGAATTGTGAACAAGAATATATGCTTTAAAATTGGGTTTAATTTTCAATGGTTCATGAACAGAAATTAATGACAGTCATTTGACAAAGATCAGAGTTAACAGACAGTCTAGGGGAAAGTAACTGAAATTACTGCCTGTCTGTTATTTACTATTTAGATTTAAAATATGTATGTTTGGTTTAACTAAGTGAACTTTCCAGGCATATATATGTCACAACTTTCAAATCCAAAAATACTTTTTAAAACAGAGAGTGTTCATTATAGGCCTACATATTTTTTTCTGAAGTGTAACAAGCTGCACTGTCCTTCACATAAATAGCAGATCTTCAATATAACAAATTTCTTCAAACATCTTCATGAAGTCTCTGTTGAACACGATGATGAACAAATGTGGGCAACTGAAATCTTTAGCCCTAATTTTCTTTACCTCCAGTCAGCACCTGACCCATGATAACCTCTGACACCTCATCCCCTTTGATGCCAGCTCTACTCAAGGCTTCTCTGATAGCAATGCTGCCAAGATCATGTGCAGTAAATCCTGCCAAGGCACCATTGAACGAGCCTGTGGAAATAAACAACTCACTTTTGGAGTAAACCTCAAAGTAGTTCATTAAGATTCAGTCTGTAGTTTTTGCTAAACTAAATTACTGAAAGGTACTTAGCGAAACAAGGATTTTTCATCATGCCAGAAAGCTTCATGATGGGTTAGCAGGGTGGGTGCGGCTGTAGAATTCGTCAAAGAAAATAAATGATATGAAAGGGGAGTTTCAGAACCAATCATTACCATCATCTGTACTGTAGACACTTGAGTAGACTAGTAGGCAAATAATTTTTGAAACAATGATGCTTCTGAATGATTCTAAGAAATAATGGACATGGGCTAATTTTATCATCCTTTCTCTCCCTCCCTCTCTCTTTTTCGGAATGTCTGTCAAAGCCAAGGCATGAGCATAAGTTATTTTCTTAAAGGACGCGGTTATTCGTACAAGTGTTTGAATAACTGTAACTGGTTATTCGTACAATTGTTTGAATAACTATAACTGGTTATTCGTACAATTGTTTGAATAACTATAGGTATGAAGATGCTAACAGCACCTGGCATTTTGATATGCAATTTTAATGAATAATAGTTCCTACAGAATCAGAAAACTGGCCATGGGGGGAGGAGGGGTGGATTTTAAATTCAAAGGCTTAGATATGTGCAGACTCAGAATAGGTGAGGTTTAGTCACTCAAGTATAACATTTGTGGTTGTTGCTAGGTGGGTAAGGTTACCCTGTTTACTGAATGAAAAGACGGTTTACCGTTTACCTGAGAGTGATAGAGATATCTACATATTTTCACTCTCTTTTAATAGATTTCAATGTAGCTCTACAATTCTTTTCTCTCTCTCTCTCTATCTATCTATCTATCTCCTTTTTTCTCTCTGTCTTCTCTATCTCATCGTATCTCTTCTTTTTCTCGATCTCTCACTCTCTCTCTCTTTCACACACACACACACACATACTCTCCCCTCTTTTATGTTCTGTGGCATGGTACTTTTTCCATTTCTTTTTATTATTTCTTTTCTTCTTCTTTTCTACATAGATTTGATTTTGCTTCTAAATGTTTGACCGCCTTATGTTATTTTTACGTTTCCCTCTTACGGGACCTGAATCGTTGGGCTCGTTTTTATTATAGTTTTACATAAAATATTACATTTCAATTAATTTATAGATTTCAACGCACACATCTCTCTCTCTTTTTTTTCTCTTCATTCCTCGCTCTCTCACACCCTCTCTTGTATTTATTCTATGGCGTAGCGCTTTTACAATACATATAGATCTAATTACATTGGTTTAGTTTTGTTTCTAATTATTTTGCCGGCTTTGCCTCTCATTTATTGATGTATTGGTTTTTGTGGGCTTGAATTTTCGGATCAGATTTTATTTTTCTTTTCATTCTTTATACATATGTATAGAGAATCTAATTACAACGTATATTTCTTAAATCAATAATTATTTAATTGCATCAGCCCAAAATTTTTGTGTTTGTCTGTCTGTCTGTCTCTCTCCCCCTCACTATTTTTTAATTTCTTGTTCCGGCACGCTGTCAACACCTTTCGCCGCGGTAAAAGTCGGCACAACACAATTTTTTTCCCAATCGCAATAAAATGTCGGAATTCCGATAATATCGGAACAAGTTCCATCCCTGAATGCCAGTCACCAAAATTAAATACCCAGATGGGCGAGTCATCCTTTGCGGCATTTTTATTCCTTTTGATCGCCTCTGCATGGACGCCGCATGGTGATGGCTTATTTTATTAATGTAAAGACCAAGTATACAAGAAGGCCGTTTAACATGCCCACATTATTTAGAGAGAGAGAGAGAGAGAGAGAGAGAGAGAGAGAATTTTATATTCATATGATGATCAAAGAGCGCTTCCGATATCGCTTTTATCATTTTGCGTCAATCTGCGCTGTTTAAAGAAAATAGTTGTGCGAATAAACAGCAATGGTTATTCGTACAATTGTGCAGCATTTGTACGTACAATATTATTATTGTTCGGATTTTACCAGTGTGAGTTATTAGTACAATTGTGCGGATAACCACTCCGGTTGTACGTACAATACTGTTCGGATAACCAGTGTGAGTTATTCGTACAATTGTGCGGATAACCACTCCCTTTCTTAAATGACATATAGACTAGTGTAGAGTAGACTAGATCTTTATTCTAGACTTAGACTGTCTCTAGAGTCTAAATAAAGCCTATCTAGATCTACTAGATGTAATCCAACGAGTCTACCGGCAGCATGTTAATAAGTTATAACCACAGTGACCACACTAATATCCTGAATCCTGGCCGAAGCATTTCACACTTACCAATTGGTGTCCTCGCCGCAGACAAAATCACCACATCTGACATTTTCTGCACGTTGCTGTGAGCTTATTGATTACTGAAGCCTTCGTTAACTTCACTCGAATGGGCCTTTGACTTGTACAGTAACTTCAAACTGCTGCAGAAAGATAACACTGCTTCAGACTTCGACGAGTTGACTAGGCTAGCAGAACGATCGCGATAAGTGACGGAGAAATGCCTTTCGTCAAATTTGATTGGATATAATTAATGAGACGAGTCCATAGAGCATGCGCGGATTAACTGGAAATGCCCCTTGACCTAAATAATGCTTTATCTTAAACTTCAATTCTAAAGATGGAGAATAAGCATTGTGTGTAGGGAAAACGAAAGTAGGACTTCGGGAGCCCTACTTTTTTTTTCTTTTCCTATTGGTAGTGCTCGCGTGGTCGTAGACCCGTGGATCAATACCAGGCAGCGCAGCGCGCAACGTCTGATGATAGGGGGCATTTTCCACATAATTTCGACGCTTATGTTGATAAATGACTGGTTTAGGCATTATCTTCATCGCAAAGGCATACCAAACTAGTGCAGAACAAAAATTCAAAAGTGGTACAGGGTGAGTACACTTATTTTTTTCACATTCTTAGTTGTGGGTAACGGTATTGTTGTTTTATTTGGGTTGCTACGAATTTCGTTGATATCCTCATTCTCATAATATATTATGAATCTCCCACTCTGTATGTCGTCGCGTAATGTTACTTAAATGGTCGTTGTATCTTAATTTATTATTCCGAAAATCACTCTCGTCGCAAACAGTAGCTGTTTTACTTATATTATTTGAAATATTTAACTGAATCTTTTCATCTTTCTCTCCCTTTCCCCGTGCCTACTCGGGTTCATTATCATTTACCCTCTTCCTTTCCTCGTTTCTTTCTCTGCCCTACATTCTCTTCTTAGTTATATATTAGTGAGCTTCTAACCATGGGCAGAAATCTGCGTGTTTTTAGGCCCTTTGTCCCCAGCTTCTTGTTCCCTTCAAGAATTACTACAGTAAAAGAGATTCATAATCAGTGTGAAGGGGTTTTAAGATTATTCATTCATGACTTTCTAATCCTTTCTTTTCACTTTTCTGCCTCCCTCTTGCCCTCTCTCCTTCTTTCCAACCACTATTCTGCCTGTAGCTTCATCGCCTTTTTTGCTGCTCCTTTAAGAATTATAACAAAATAAGGCTTGTTTACTTAGGTGAAGCCCGAATTAGACACGTGGCTGTCATATATAATTCAGACATGATAAAGTTTACCTCGTATTTTCTTTGCTTAGACTGTATTAACAGTAGTCATTTCGCCTTGCCTGTTAACTTATATATGACTAGGGTGGAGTATGTTAAGAAGTGCAAGAGTGTAGATTGTAGATTGGGGTTGGGAGGAAAGAAATTTCATGTGTGTGTGGGTGTATGGGTGTGTTTATGTGTGCATGTGTGTGTGTTTGTATTTGTGTTTGTGTGTGTGTTTGTATTTGTGTTTGTGTGTGTGTTTGTATTTGTGTTTGTGTGTATGTGTGTGTGTGTGTGTGTGTGTGTGTTCGGGCGGGTGGGGGATGATGAAAATGTGATCATGAACGTGTATCAAATTCCTCCTTTGACCTCAGTCAGACACTTCCCTGATCATAATAATAATTATTTTTATAATAATGCGGTATATAAGTCTCGTATCCAGATTAATGCCCGTTCACCTAACTTTATACCATTATCATCCCAGCAGGCCTAATAACTTTGGTATTTTCTCAACTCTCTGGAGAGCATACAGTGTCTTCAGCAGTTGATAAAACATTGGCATCTTCATACCTTCAGAGCTCTACAACAATCCGTAGTAGCCGAAAACTAAATAGGACACAAACAAGGGGTAAAACAAAGGGCCGATATGAGTATAGATGGATCGATACATTAGTGGGATGGCAGCCTAAACGATATATTCCTCAGGAACTGGG
>JAWQUT010000580.1:272397-294720 GCA_033807755.1 Ellobium chinense | reverse complement strand
GAAAAAGTAGGGAGCCAAAGCGATGCCAGACCTTCCCTAAAGAAAACCTCTGGTCATATCATTAGTTCCTTGGTGAAATCAACAGAATCTAAGAGCTCCACTTTATCATAGTCCCACGACGTCCCAGTCGAAAAGCCATTACCCAAAGTAAAATGGACTTAGTCTAGTTCTAAAGGACACGGAGAAGTTGCGAATTTTAAACAATTGCTATCACTAAAAATGAGTCATTCATTTGAACCCCTTGGAAACCAACCCAAAGTTTCTCTTTTGTGAAGCTTTCGAGTTAGTGGGAATATACAGATATGCAGAAAAATAAGCGGCTAAGGTATTGGAGCATTAAAACGAGAGAGGGAGAGAGAGAGAGAGAGAGAGAGAGAGAGAGAGAGAGAGAGAGAGAGAGACAGAGACAGAGACAGAGAGACAGACAGACAGAGATAGAGAGTGTGTATGTGTATCTGTGTGTCTGTGTAGTGTGTGTGTGTGTGTGTGTGTGTGTTTGTGTGTATGTGTGTGTATGTGTGTGTGTGTGTTTGTGTGTATATGTGTGTGTGTGTGTGTGTGCTCTCACTGCATCTGAACCACGAGCACTGTCTTGGCATGATCTCCGCCTAAGAACCTGGAAGTTTAGAAAAGAGAACCGGGCGTTTAAGCGGAAGGAATTCGTGTGCATATTCAAAAACATGCATATGACTTCCTTTTGCTTTTGAAATTATTGCTATTGTTATTCCATCAACACCAATCCTCCCCGAAATACATAACCTATGTATGTAGAAACTATATATATATATACTAACAGAAAACCATAAAAACATCTTTAAAAATTGTGTATACACAGAAACACTTTAACATGTCCTCTAGTTGAGCTAGCGACATGTTCATTATGAGTTAAATGGGAGTTATGGACGGGGATGGGGATGGGACTGGAGTAGATGAGGTATCTGGGTAAGGTTGCTATAAACGTCATTATATCAATATTTTGAGCCATGACACGAAGACACCACCGTAACAACAAGGCTGATGATACCCCAGCAGGTAGCAGCGATTACTTCAAGATAAAGCAATCATCACACAGTGTGATATCGATTATGGAGACGACAGTTTTTCGCTGGTCTGTAGTTATTTCCTCACATTCCTCTCTCTTCCCCTCCATCTCCACTCCCTTCCTTCATTTCTCTGTCCTCTTAGACTATCCGTGTTTCCATCATAATCATTCTCCGTTGGAAAAGGGGTATCCGAATCAGCCCCCCTTCGCTGTTCCCGTCCTCGTGGATTCTGTTTTGTTGCGAGACTGCGAGACTGCGAGACTTGGGCCTACCCGGAGTATGGTCGTTACTCCACTATGATGGCGTCAACATGTCGATCGCTCTCATAAACTGACCACAATGGTGATAGTCATCTTCTGTAATTAATAGTCCTTAATTACGGACAGAGGACCCCTGCCTTGTCCAATCTGAAGAGTTTCCATCGATTCCAACGTCATTCACTGGAAGGAATTACCAGCTTCATCCCGCCAGACTAGAATTGTCCCGCTGTGTGGCGCCTTTGAGACTGTCTAGAGATCTATCTCGGTTCCTGGTCTGGTTCCTATCACGTGATGAATCTTCGGAATTGATGATTGATTTTGTGTTGAGGAAAAGTGTTGTGTTTCACCATCTTCTTCTTCCACAAAGTCTGGACTTTGCAGTTTTAAACAGACCCTGGCTATCGTGAGATTTCTGGAAGTGTGAGGTAGTGATGCTTTTCCTACTGTAATGGACGCTGACGTTTGAGACGCAGTTTACCTGTAGAAGGATTGAGAAAACCAAAAGAGCATCGGAAACAGGTTTTTGGTGAGTATACTTGCGCTTGATGTTCGTTCATAATGTGCCATCCGAGAAGTCAAGTGTGTGCTAGAAAACATGATCGTAGACTCAATACCATACACACAAAGGTCTTGCCTCTCGTAGTGCCACATTAAATATAAGTAGGCCTATAGGTGACACGAAAAGATGGACGTAAAATTGAGAGCTTGCACATTAACTATGGGATCTTTCACCATTGTAAGAATTATAATACTGCATTGGCACTAAATGCAGCTTGGGTAGCGTTCAACATGCAGAGTTCGTGAAAGTTTTACGATGGTAAAAGATGCCATTATTGATGGGCAAGTTCTTTATTGACAAATGATGTAGGATCCTTATGACGCGTGAAGGCGTCAAAAGACTAGGTATAAAAGTCCTTTTATAAATACTGAAAGCGGTAAGAAGTAATTCAATGTTTATGGAAATACTTATATAAATTTTCGAAAGCAAGGATTTATGCTTTCATCTTCAGCACAATGACGTGTATAACAGTGTTAAGCGACCGCTTATACCTTGTCGGGTTCACAGGAAATTATTAACACTCAATTTCACGGAACCCGCCAATGATAACTGTTAAAATTAAGAAGTGTACAAACTCTTTGGTAAAAATGCATGTAGAGAAAGCAACAAGAAAGAGAAGGGGATTGGTGGTGTTTGGGGAGAAGGGGTTGGGTGAGGGTGGGGAGAGAAACTCAGGACCAGCTATTTCTTTCTTTCTTTCTTTCTTTCTTTCTTTCGTTATGTTACCATCCAAGTCAGTGATTATTTTGCATAAGGTTCCTCATCTTCAAGAATGCCACAAGTTAGACAAAGCCAGCCCTCCCTCTTCCCTCATGATGGTCTCTCTTGAAAATCACATCTCTACATTTAAAAACGTTATACTGTATTTAATAGCATGAAACGTTAATTTTAATGGTTTGATGATTTTCATCTCGTCTTTTTTTTAATTTTGTAAACCAATACAGACATATAGCCAACCAGCTTAGTTAACACGCACATTATGAGTGGGTTCAACTTGTTTTAAAATAAACCCTACAGAGACAGAATTTGTATCTCTGTATACGAGGTATACCTTTTATATGCTAATGGAGAGTACTTCGAGAAGTTGTAAAAGTTTCAGCCCTCTAGGACCAGTAGAACTTGGTTAGTCTGAGCATTTAAAAGGTATACCTCGTATTATCCCGTACCATTTTGTTATTGATTCCTATATCTGTAAAGTATTGACCTATGTTGCTGTACAAAACAAACATGAAAGGATGGCGTGTGACCTAGAAAGAGAATCTTCGCTTGAAGGGAAGACGATTTTAAAATCAACCCAATTACTGGCACTTTATGGCAGTCTGATTCTTTCTCTCTTCGCATGGAGCTTACATGGTATTGGAAGAAATAAGTCGACTTCCAGGATAATTTCATTCTTATTTACGTTTGTCTTTTGAGTTGTTGCTGTTGTTGCCGATGTTGTTATTGTTACTGTTGTCTTCCTAAGACTTATCCTTACTTTTGACGCGTTTTAGGCGGTGGATGTGGTATTGTTGTTTGTGGTTATAGTAAAGATGCTATGGTAGGGGTGGTTATAATAATGATGATGATGATGATTGTGTTTTGTACATCAGGCAAAGGACCCCAGTCCGAAAAGTTATGTATTAAATTTGTCAAAGTCTTATAGTTTTCTTTATTTACTTATCATATTTACTTAATCCAGTGCGGATTAATGTTTTGTAAACAATGGTGAATAAAATGATGATGATGTGGATGATGATAAAAGCAAATTTTGAACTTAACCATGAGCAGGACGCACATGTGCCTGAAAGATTCAGCGTTTTTAGTACTATTAATCTTCCGGCAGTCGTATCCAGGAAATCTGTCGCTCCATTCCAGACTAAACTTATATTTTGTTAAGTTTACATGGTTTTGGGATAGACGTCATGGTACGTCGGGCAACCCCTTGTGTACTCCCTCCAGCCCAACAAATAGTTTAGCGGGTGAACGCTACTTGTTGTCGTATTTTATGAGGTCCTAATTTCATCACAGGACACAGCGTGGAAGGTCTGTTCCAGATTACTGACGGTCTTGGCAATTTCATCTGCTTTGCTGTTGCCTATAATCCGCAGAATTTTATTGAAGATGGACGGCTACTGTTTTTGAGAGTTCATTTAGTAGTGAATGGAATTCTTCTTTAAGAGTGTCTGGTTTGATGGAGTTGAGTGCATGTAGTATCGACAGGGAGACGGGTCAGAAAAAAACAACAACAAAACAGCTATCTTCATCTGATGGTCTTGGTACAGCAGAGAGTTTACAGAGATGCTGTCTGTTCTGCTCTGTATTTGAATACTATTTCTCAGCTGAAAGGTTGTGATTAAATTGAATGTTAGAACCATACCCCATGCTGAGGAAATCCCAACACCTATTTAACCTCTGCTTGTCACAATTCAATTAATATATATAAATATATATCTCTAGTGGAGAGTTTTGTTTTTGATGCTAGTAGATGTATTATGCCCTTCTTTTATCTGGCTGTCTCGCATTATTATAAGAAAACAGCATGAAGCCATCTTGATTCATTGACCAAGATCAGATGGCTGAAAACGCTGAGACATCCGCGAGGGCTCACGCAAGCACAGTAACTCCCACTGTATAACCGAATTTTCTCCCCCTGCTGGATTACTCTTATTGATTACTCACTTTTCTCTTACTTGGCGGAAGCTTCATCGATTCTCTTCTCCCGGGTCGATAGCTCATGTTTGCGTTTTTCTTTCATTTTTCTCCCCCTCTTTCTGTCTTATCTTCTGTTATTATACACGTAATGTGTTCATCTTTGGCCACCCATTTGTGTGGGATGTGCGTGTNNNGAACGGGACAGTGTTGAAATAGTATTTTTTTTTTACTCACGAGTAGATATGACTACTTGGTTTACTTGTAGCCATGTGCGATTAATGAGTCGACCTTGAAAGTCTTAATGTTTTTGGGTTGGGATCTTGAGGGAAATGTGTGTATGTATGTGCTGAGAAGGAGGAAGGGGGGGTGGGGGGTGGTTTACACTGCAGTGTCTTTGAGCGAGACACTCAACTCCTATCCATCACTGGGCTCAAGTTTTCAAGTTTGTAAAAGAGTTTCTAGCGTTACAGCTGAGTTTGGAAAAAATGGAGTGAATAGAATCTAGGGCGCTGCAATCAATGAGAAGTGAAGTGAAGTGTTTCAAGTATTAATTGCATTATGTAAATGTATGACGTCTGTATACGTATGACTAGGAATAAAATTTCATACCATGTTTGGCATTAAATAGTCATTGCAGCAACTCCCCTCGACGGTATGAAATGCACACAAAACAAACAGGTATAAAGCTTTATAAATTATGTAAACAATACGATCAGTGTTTCGACAGATATACAGTATATGCCTTCCTCGATTACAGCGATAAACACCTGAGGCAAAAACAGCCAAAAATGAATCAAAAGTCAAACGGAGTGAAAAGAAAACAATACTAGACTTTACCTGAGAAAGAAACAATGCAAAAAGGCCCCATTTTACTACTTCGCTTACTACTATACCTGAGAAAGACACAAAGCTAAAAGGTCCCATTTTACTACTTTGCTTACCACTATACCTGAGAAAGAAACAATGCAAAAGGCCCCATTTTACTACTTCGCTTACTACTATACCTGAGAAAGACACAAAGCTAAAAGGTCCCATTTTACTACTTTGCTTACCACTATACCTGAGAAAGAAACAAAGCAAAAGGATCCCATTTTACTACTTCGTTTACTACTATACCTGAGAAAGACACAAAGCAAAAAGGTCCCATTTTACTACTTTACTTACTACTATACCTGAGAAAGAAACAAAGCAAAAAGGTATCATTTTACGACTTCGCTTACTACTATACCTGAGAAAGAAACATAGCAAAAAGGTCCCATTTTACGACTTCGCTCACTACTAGACCTGAGAAAGAAACAAAGCAAAAAGGTCCCATTTTACTACTTTGCTTACTACTATACCTGAGAGAGAAACAAAGCAAAAAGGTCCCATTTTAGGACTTCGCTGTCTTCGGTGTGTTAATGTTTTCTTGAAAACGTTTTACTATATGTTACAGAAGCCTAATCCAATTTCCCTCTTTTGGCCAATAAACTGTTTTCTGTTTTCTCTACTGTCACTTACAAGAATAATAGTCTGTTTAAGTCATTGAGCTTATTTAAATGATGTTTAAAATATAGGCCTTTCGTTCGTTTTCAAGCTACAAACCTGATACATCGAAAGGTGTAAACAAGCTAACTAGTCAGAAGACGATACCAAACAACTCAAAATTCAGGTTTAGTTTACAAAATCAGGAGAGAATGCAAACTACTTCGTAGGCAGGTTCACAAATCTAGGGCCCATTCTTCATAATCTGTCCAAAGAACAGATTTTTTTACTGTCTTCTTAAGGCATCTGATGAAGTCCTTTTTTCATCCAATTAGAAGTTTGTAACCAGCTATGGTACCAAAATGCAGCAGTTTTAGATTTTGCATCCCACAACGCCTCGTCAAATTAGTTACTGAATTCAGTAGATTTTATTCTTGACCCCGAGTAGCGCAAAAATCAGAAATGTATAAATGATTTATCTTATTGCTTTGACACGTAACAATATAATATTATTCTTTTCTTCAGTGCAATGCTGATTAAAGTTAGTAACCCCTAATAAGTTTTAATAATATAGGTGTACCAATCAAGATATATTGTGACAATATGTGTTTGTTATTTATAATTTGTCACAGAGTTGCGAAACGTTAGCCAGGCACATTTTGTATATTATGGTAAATCAGAACTTGAAAGCATTTTGTTTTGAAATCAGTACCGACTGTTAAATGGTAATGTTTCCTTGTTGAATTTACTTGTTTACTTGTTGATGAAGACAACATCATTATCGCACGCTGGACAGCTCCATTTATGTTCTATTCCCAGATTCAAAACCCAGTATAAAATCTCTTTGCTGTTGTTGTCATTAGTTAGTTCTTATGGGTGGCACCAGTGAGAATGTTATGATTATTTTTGTGTTGAAAATTTCATAATGTCATCAAGTTTTTATGTATTACACAGATTTGAGCTAAAGAAACTATTGCTATTGTTATATGCGTGTGTATTCCTCTTGAATTTCTGCTTCTTTGGTTAAATGATCCGTTTCTGTCCTCAGACTGTTGTCAGAAATGACATGTGACCGTATTTTGAAGTTGATGTTTATCAGCATCAGTAGAGCATTCCATGCGGATTTGACTCTCTCTGTGGCAGCGAAAGGGGGCTATCTGTATTCCTAAGTATCGTTAACTCAGCCTTCATGTTCAAACTATCGATTGGATCGATTCATTTTTAATTATGAATTGGAGTACAGGGAGTAATTTCGATAATTTTTCGACACTTTGGATATTCTTCAACACTTTTGATACCGTGTGCGCTCGAAATCTAGATCATGTCAGAAAAACAGTCGCCGCCTATTGATACTCATAGACGACACCGCCCACTACTGCACAGCACCACACCAGTCCCTTTCCCAACATAACATGTATTTGTTTACTCATGTGCTCNAGAACTTGAAAGCATTTTGTTTTGAAATCAGTACCGACTGTTAAATGGTAATGTTTCCTTGTTGAATTTACTTGTTTACTTGTTGATGAAGATAACATCATTATCGCACCCTGGACAGCTCCATTTATGTTCTATTCCCTGATTCAAAACCCAGTATAAAATCTCTTTGCTGTTGTTGTCATTAGTTAGTTCTTATGGGTGGCACCAGTGAGAATGTTATGATTATTTTTGTGTTGAAAATTTCATAGTGTCATCACGTTTTTATGTATTATACATAGGCCTATTTGAGCTAAAGAAACTATTGCTATTGTTATATGCGTGTGTATTCCTTTTGAGTTTCTGCATCTTTGGTTAAATGATCCGTTTCTGTCTCAGACTGTTGTCAGAAATGACATGTGACCGTATTTTGAAGTTGATGTTTATCAGCATCAATAGAGCATTCCATGCGGATTTGATTCTCTCTGTGGCAGCGAAAGGGGGCTATCTGTATTCTTAAGTATCGTTAACTCAGCCTTCATGTTCTAACTATCGATTGGATCGATTAATTTTTTAATTATGAATTGCAGCACAAGGAGTAATTTCGATAATTTTTTAGACACTTTGGATATTCCTCAACACTTTTGATACCGTGTGCGCTCGAAATCTCGATCATGTCAGAAAAACAGTCGCCGCCCATCGATACTCATAGACGAAACCGCCCACCATTGCACTGCACCACACCAGTCCCTTTCCCAACATAACATAATTGTATTTGTTTACTCATGTGCTCTGGTCTATTTACTTGAGCAATTAAGTCGGATTGTGCGGAAATAATGTGGTCGATGGAGATTACCTTCAATAATCTTTAAGTATATAAAGAATTTATGACAAATTAGTGAAGCATTCTAATACCGCAGGTGAAACAGAAATATTGTAATAACAGAGTCGTCCATGCTCTCTTTGTTTGACTTCTGAACAGGAGATGAAAATAAATACGCAAACCTCTATAATAACAACATGGTCAGCTACACATATATTTCTATAATAACAATACCGATGATAATTATGCATAGATTTCTACATTAATATACCACTAGTAATAATAATAACAATAAGTTATACATATATAAGACAAAACCATGGTGTAGAGGCAAAGGTAAGAGCAATGATCAAGTTATCCTTTCGCTCACTCATCCAAACCTCGTGCCATCATTCGCTCGCTGGCACGCATTCATCTCTCTCTCTCTCTCTCTCTCTCTCTCTTTCTCTCTGTGTCTGTCTCTCTTTATCTCTTTCACTCGCTCATACTTTCACGTACTCATAAATGAATAATATATATGTAATAGACGCATGCTGACGGCACGAGTGGGCTTTGCTATTGAGTATACGAAAGCATGTGTAAAGTGTTACGGTGTATGAACATCAGCACTGTGTGAACTACACCTAACTTCAATAATTATACTGAAACTCACAAACTAATAGTGAACATTGTGAACAAATACGTACATGAAGGTCACAACTAATAGCGAATAGTGTAGACAAACACCCAACGTCAATATAGGCCTACTGAAGCTTTTAAAGTAATAGTTTCAAGTTTCAAAGCTTTTATTAGGCCATAGGCCAACATAATGTATACAATACAATATTACATGAGTACAATCCACTGTCAAAACATAAACCGTGTTCCTCATGCACACCATTGCCACTCATCTACCACTTTCTCATCTAGCTGACACCCAGACTTTCGAGAGTTAAACTGCCACACAAATCATGATATTACTGCTATAATCACTCACTCTCTCTCAAACTACACAGTGTGAACAGTGTAATAGTGAAGCTCATAAACTATCAGGGAACAGTGTGAACAAATAAATACTTAGCCTCAACATACTAGGCCACAGACTGTTGTCATCATAATTTAGAAAAAAGTGTGGATGCCTTTGTGTATATGTGCAAGTCTGAATGTGTGTGAGCACCAAATTTCGTCCTCAGGGTTAATATGGCCGATTACGTACTTTCAAACGGGCCAGTCAAAATGATTATTGTAACTGTGACCAGTGAGCCGTTGGTCAAATCCAGGTCAGCAGTCATTCATTTTCTCGTGATGAACAGCACGAGAAGTGGACTTAATAATGTGAAATATCGTCATTGAAGCACAATCTATCATAGAAAACTCATTCATTTTCTCGGCAAGTAATGTATAGAATTGCTTCACAGTCAACAAAATATAGAACACAAGCTGACAGTCTTCTGGAAAATTCGAACATGTTTGTCATTAATTTGTTTTTTTCCATGAGACCGTTAAAATCTGGCTCATATTATTGGCAGTGCGACTGACTGTTTCAATAAGGGATGGCAAATGGAGTCAAACCCCTTGCCTAGTTGGCTTATAATTAATTAACTTTGTTACTCGACCCAGTTACTGTAGATGGTGGATTTTATATACGCCATATTTTTTTTGGGGGGNGGGGGTGGGAGTCCAGCTGCTTTCGAATCTTTCCACAATCCGTGGATACTTTGTGAGGAATGTGTCAGAAATCACATAATGATGTACGTGACAAGCCGAGTGGATAACACCAAAAATGATTTCATTATCAGTATAAGAGTTTGCCTCCCTCACTCACTCGTAATGATAAAGAAGTAAAATCTCCAAATGCAGGGCATATTAGTCCGTGGAAATAAATGGAAGTGTTGAAGTTTTCTGAGGACTTTTTAAAAAAAAAATGTTGATATATCGTGGTTCAGTAGCAGCTACTCGCTCAGCATTTGAGAGAGCGCGGCTTCCAGACATCACAAGGACGCCATTTTCCTTGTCTTGTGAGTGTGTCAAGGGAGAACATTTCTAGTACTTATAGCTGAATGCTGGAAAGAAGATGCAGAATCTCAACTTTTATATGCCTACTCTGTTTCTTGTGTTATTTATGCTTTCAGCAGACAACACCCTGCAATGCAGGATTCTTAATGAAATGTTATGAGTACTTTGTATTTAGTTACAATACGCGAGATGATTTCAACCACAAGCTGGTCCTCTTGAGATATTGTGTAGAGTAGGAAGGAGGAGGGAGAGAGAGCAAGAGAGAGAGAGAGAGAGAGAGACAGACAGACAGACAGAGAGAGAGACAGAGTGGAAGCGAGAGAGAATGAAGAGAGAAGAAAGAGAGATAGTGGGGGAGAGAGAGAGAGAGTATAAGCGAGAGAGTGAAGAGAGAAAGAATGGGATGAATATTAAAGAGAGACAGCAGCGCAGGAGGGTGTAAGTAAAGGAAGCTAACCAGAGCGAGTTTTCTAGTTCTAATAATGATAATTCTATTCGCGGGACACAATAAGTTTATCACGAAAGGAGGACAATAAATGGTAGTCATACGTTAATATTGCACAAATGTAAAACACAGATTGCTAAAATCGCATGCATGGACGCAAAGAACCAGAGTGATAAGTTATACACACATTTTAGTACTATCGTTTTGTTCAGAATTTTAGGTCAGCTCTGAGAATAGCATCGGAACTGATATATACGAGCTCGCTCGCCCATCCAAGCAACCAACCAACCAAGCAACCAACCAAGCAACCAAGCAAGCAAGCAAGCAAGCAACCAACAACTAACCAACCAACCAACCAAACAACCAGCCAGGCTGGCAGCCAACCAACCAACCAACCAACCAACCAACCAACCAACCAACCAACCAACCAACCAACCAACCAACCAACCAACTAACCAACCAACCAACCAACCAACAATACAAATGTATGATGAACTATTTCTCCTCATGCATACAATCCTGCTTTTGTTCTTGCGACATTTCCAAACACTGGATTTCATCGTTACACTTTTAACACAAACGACATGTGGGAAATTCCGTCGGCCATCGAATTAGGTAATTTTATTCATCGATTGAGGGACGGCAGGTCGAATTTAATTCAGTCCTCCACGAAGCAATTAAGCGACAGTTTTTGCTCACAGACAAAGAATTATCTAGTTCAGTCGAGCGCTGGTGAAAACAGTTATTGTTTGTTCATACAGTATTATATTAATCAAGGCAGTTGGTTTAGACTAATTAGAGAGAGTGTGGTACCAGAATCAACGACCGATATAATCGTGTGTGGAATAGAGACAAGGAAAACCCTGTGTACACGAATGGGGTTAATACGATGGTGAAAACATGATCATTCTAATGTCTGGAGGCTTGGCTGGATAAGTGTTTACGATTGTATTGAGGAGCTTGAGGGCCTGACGCAGTATTGTTAGCAGCAGCAATAATATGTGTTTGCTTTGTAAGCAAAATAATGTTGGAGGAAAATAAATATTAATTTGGCCCACTTTTGTCTATGTAGGCCTTCCGAACTTTAGAAAAGATGTAAATATATCGTTAATTTTTATCACATGATTGGCCTTCCTTGTGTACCTTCATTCATCCGTCTGTTCATCCATCAGCTGTTTTGTCATTCGACCGTCAGTCCATTTGTTTGTCTTTCTAATCACTTACAAGTCTGTCTTTCTGTTCGCTTGCATGCCTACGTGCCTGCCTGTCTGTCTGCCTGCAGGTCTGTCTATCTGTCTGCCTGCTTGCCTGTCTGCCTGCCTGCCTGCCTGCCTACCTGCCTGCCTGTCTGTCAACTTATTTTCCTCCTCTTTCTCTCTTAGACCACGCCGCTACGTCACACTTTTTAAACACCATTTGGATTTCCATTTTACCTGTATGTCAAGAGTCTCTACATTATCCGTGACATATTATTATGGCGCTTGAAGAAAATAAATATGACAAAGCTTCTGCAGTATTTCGTATAGTCATCATACTACATTTGTCCCTGAAGACTCTTCTATCATCTGATTCAAAATTGCACGCGAGCATTACTTCATCTTAACATGACCATATCATGACATCTATTAAGTTCGTAGTTACATTGTTACAAGTATCTTCTCTATTCATTTTTTTGTTGTTGTTTTTGTTTTTTTTTAGCAATAGACTTTACCAGTCTATGATGAGGAAATCAAAAACAAAAAAAAAAACTGTGTTCACCAAGTTTATTGGTTTACGACCTTTCGAAGTGAGTCAAACAGAGGGCCTTATTATGTTACAAGACCACGTATTTCACCAAGAATTGTAATAAACGTAGTGCCATTCAAAATATTATCGATTTTTTTTACTTCGGAAAGAGGTAGCCAGTTTAGGTGCATTGTTAAGGCCGTTCGTGGTTTTTTTTTTTTTGCGTAATCAAGCCAGACTGTTCACTTTGCTATTTATTTTTCTCCTCGAGGGTTCTATGGCACTTGATACTTCGCCACACTGAACTAAATGAGATCCTACCAAAAAAAAAAAAGTTGACATTATACTTTCTGCCTTTTAACTGCGTAAGTCACATTCAAATGTCATGCTAGTTTTAACCACTGCCGTATTACTATTGGACTGAAGGTATCACATTGTGGACTGGGCAGTTCATATAATGGTAGGGAGGAATTCCATATATGTGCCACAAAGATTTCCGCATGCAACAAACCGAACCAACAACATACCCTGACCCTAACCCTAACCCTAACCCTAACCCAGACCCTGACCCTGACCATGGGTGTGTTGCAGGCAGAGATCTCTCCGGCACACATATGGAATTCCCCCCCTTATCGTATATAATTGATTTGAACGGCCTGGTACATCGCCCGAAAAATGTGTATCATCCTCACCAGTAAATACAATCAGTGCTGGATTTACATTATCCCCGTCCCAAAATTCAGGGGTGCCACACCAGGCAGTTATTTTCCCATTAGTGGGGTTTGTGTGACAAACGCAGCGCCGAAAGGAGACAAAGCTCTTTCGGTTGAAAATAACCTCCTTTTAAAACACTGGAATTATCTTTGCTTGGCCTAACTCTCTAGGATAGAGGAAAATTACAGCAATCGTAATCCCGGTGCTTGTGGGACCCGCGGAAGAGTGCGCCGACATGTTGTCTGCTGTTTCTGAAATGATGTTTGGTTTTCAGCACATGATATTGTGGGATGGTGGGCGTTTCTGTTTTGTTTTCAAAGTGCAGCAGGTATAATGTGTCTCCACGGCCATTCTGCGCTAACAAGAAAATGGAACATTTGCATAAGGATTTATGGTTTGCTCTGCATTTTATTTCGGAATTCTTAAAGGAAGGTTGAATCGTATTACAGACCATGTCAAACCATGTGACATCCACTTATTCGAATAAAACAAGTCTTTCAGCTGTCAACAATCCGCACGATTATATTATGTCAAGTCCAGATTTTAATTCTTACAGCCACTGCGCGCGTAGCGGCCAACAGCTTACGTCCTATACATTCTGACCGCACGGCTAAGCAGTTTAGCTGGTAAGTGCTCTGCGGACGGGTGATAACAGATCCCTACGAATCTGTTAATATCACTATAAGCAGATGTGTCAAACAAACTCATACTGAGGCAATAAAAATGCAGAATACTGGCTCACACGATTGAACTTAATTTTTGAATTTGAATGACCAGAATTGTAATTGAAATCTGAATAATACATTGTCAGTTAGAGGTGTGTGTAACTGCTGGGACTTAAGTGACGTCATCATTTTTCCACAAGCCTCAGCTGTCCAGGCACGGCGAACAACTCTTGACGCAAGGACCAATTCCCGATCACTCAAGCCTCCTTATTGCGTCATAAAATGCAAGCGCACCACGGCAGAACGATCTCTTTCTTCGCAAAATTGGTTTGTTGGCACTACAGATAATTCTGAGAGAGAAATGTACTGGAAAACGGAAACTCATTTTTGACGTGCGCATACACCTTTAAATTACACAAAGGACTTCATAAGACGGGAATGCATTATTTTCTCAGAGTTAACGAATGTCAAGTTACTAGTCGAATACTTTGCAAAGAAAAGTCGAATGCATTTAGAACGGTAGCCCGCTTTTATCGGGTATATTCGCAATCCCGGTTTCCCTCTTCCTCCTAGTTATGGTTTTCATAATCCTTTTAAAACGGGACTGGAAGAGCAAAAAATCCTGCTGTTACGGCATAACTATTGTTGAGCGTAGCCAGACATAATTGTTCTAGAGTAGTTTGCATGAAATGAGACATGTCAAAGAACCGCAGAAATGGCCTTTGTGAGGCTTGAGTGGAAATAGTGCATTTACTCACTGAGCTGTGGCGAAAGATGCCATAATGTGACCGCACTTTGATAAATGAAAATGCAAAAAGGCTTCATAGGTTTGTAACAGATTAAGTTCCCTTTACCGGACACATGTTTAGTGTACAATGGGTCGTTTACGTGTGCGGTAAAAAAAAAAAAAAGTTTATCGAAAGATCCTATTCTAATTTCACATAATGGAGAGGCTGCTGTCGCTTAATCAAAAATCTCCGCAGCGTCAATTAACTTTATTTTTCCCATGCTTGTATAACATATGGACGCAAACGTATTGTCATACATAACAGACTGTTGTGGACCCTTGTTCAGTGTGCCGCTGTTGTCTTGTACAAGTCATGCGTATTCAAGCGTGAGCAGTTGGGAAATGTGAGAGGGCCGTGGTTAAATACGAGGCTCACACGTGAAGTTAGGGAACGATTCAGGCAGCAGGTATTTTATGGGGTGATTTGCCATGAAGTTTGCGTCCCTGTTGTTACTATTAGCACGTTCAGTTTTGGAAGATGAGAGATCCTGGGTTCGATCCCTGGTGGGGGGCAGGAATTTTCTAGAGGTAGGTTTCATCCTATCTTTTTTCTTCTTAAAATTGATTTTTCACAGTAATTTGATAAAATTCTTGGTGACACACTTCACAAGATAATGTGTAACACCTAAGAAAATTATCAGACTGGGCTCACATTCCTTCCCCTAATAGAATAGAATAGAATAGAATAGAATAGAATAGAATAGAATAGAATAGAATAGAATAGAATTACACTTTGCCACCTGGTTACACATGTATTGCCAACCACCCAGTGTATGTCTACTGACGTCTGAACATTCTCTGTATCTAAATGGGCAGTGAAAGACTGGAAAAAGGAACATTACAAAGCATTACAAGCACACAGTTTTATTATCTGTCCCTGTCTGTCGTGTGACATTTTCTGCGCCGTAAAATTGCAGTTTTTTTTTTTGGCTTTAAATGTTTAAAACTTTTAAACTAAACATGTGAAGTGGAAATTGCCGGCGAGGAGGAATGTGATGTGTGGATCGATTATTCAAGCCTTGTCAAACTCATATCTTTTTTTTACACACACACACACACACACACGCACGCACGCACGCACGCACGCACGCACGCACATAAGCAAACCATCCCATTTTTACAGACGAAATAATGGCATGAATAATAATACTTTATCCTTTTGTGAGTGCTGTTCCGAAGTTCAGAGCTCATGCCTGTTTGATTTAGGCTTAGACAACAATAACAGTGGTAATCAGACTTCACAATAGATTAAAAAAAAAGTCAATAGAGAGCTTTTATTTTCAAGTCGGGTCTCTTGCAGACCGTCATGTCAGAGAAAGTAGATTCGACTGTATTGACTGTCGTTTGCCAGTGACGTGGCGATAGTGACAGTCTCCTCTCTTCTTTTCGAGCTGATAACCCTACCCCTGCCGTCTTTCGTTTTTTCTTTCTTTCTTTCTTTCTTTCTTTCTTTCTTTCTTTCTTTCTTTCTTTCTGTCTTTCTTTCTTTTTTTCTTTCTGCCGTCTTTCTTTCTTTCTGTCTTTCTTTCTTTCTTTTGTTTAATATCCACTTCACCGCCAGCCACATGTGGCTTTTCGTGTCCACTTTTACTCTCCACCTCGTAATTCAAACTCCCACACACTTCCCCATAATTTTTCCTCCTGGCAGTTTGCAAGTCTCCGAGTTTTGTATTGGCTCGGTAATGTCACCGAGCTTATTAGGCAGTCAAATCATAACGGGGACAATGTACGGTGGAGCACACTTAATACGCACACGCTTTGCCCGTAAACACGGATACTGTGTACAGTATTTTTGGTCTCGATTTTTCTTATCAAAGAGTACATGTATAGTTAATATAAGTATTTCTGTCAATAAGTAGCCATTTGGTCCGTCCCAAGGTGTACGCATTATCCGAGCTCCATTGCACGAGGGACACACCTAATAAGGACAAGCTTAGTACGAAAAAAACGATACTGAGTACATTATTTTTGGTCCCGATTTTCCTTCTCTAAGAGTACATGTATGGTTAATACGTATTTCTGTTAGTAAGTACATTTTGGTCGGTCCCAAGATGTAAGCATTATCCGGGCTTCACTGTTCTAGGTTAGCCCTGGGCTAGGACAGAACCTAAGAAGGAGGAGGAAGCCCATCTTGCTTTGCATGTACTGTAAATATCTTCGCCGTTGATATTTGGTTGATGTTGTTTCTATTGTTGTTGTTGTTGCTGTTGTTGCTGTTGCTGTTTCAGTCCCAGCTGATGAAATTGTTGTCGCGGTTGCCATATTATACATAGTTCGTGCCTGTGTGTACGTTAATGATGGACAGCTTAAAGATTCTTTTCAGCCACAACTGTGTCGCAACTTGGGATCTGTCAAGTCACGGAGATGGGAGGGACAGGGGGAGAGAGAGAGAGAGAGAGAGAGAGAGAGAGAGAGGGAGCTAAAATGACCTAAATGCTTCAGCCACAGTCTCGCAGTCTCTCAGTTTTCATGAACCTTAAAATAATTAGTAAGCCTACCTAGATTATATTACGAATTTGTTATCTACAACAATGATGTGACAGGAAAGGGTAAAAATAGCAGCTGTGACGTTAATCGCTCCTCGTCACGAGATTTGCTAGAGCCGTGAATTCCAACGGCTCCACTGTTCAATGGTCAGAGCAGATGGGCTTGAGAGCCAAGGGTTTGGTGTCATCTTTACTGCAGGCATTTGGTTTTCTTTAAATGAGTAAAGAACTCAAAGAATTAGCCTGTCCCTACTCTTTTCAGTATTATCTGCATCTTCGCTCATTCCGACCGCATTAGACGAAAGATTTCCATATGGAAGCGTAATACATACAAATGCGCCGTAAATAGCAGATTCGGTACCCGGATGTAAACAGCATCAAGAACGCACGTCAGACTTGACCTCTTTGACCGCGCCAATATCCTCGGCATAGCAGTATTGTTCTTTCTAGACTAAACCACCGAGGTCAATGTAGCTAGTGCACGTGCGGCATCCGGATTAGTGCTGATTAGACATGGTCTATGAGGTGAGATGAGTATTTATAGTCTACAGATATTCAGTAGTGACAATATAAGCGGTATCTTCAGCTTCGAGCCAAAGCCGTTGTGTTAAATGCTGAAAAAGAATTACATATACACGTGACTAGTTGGATAACCCCACTGAAATACATCGGTTTTGTGTTTTTTTACTTTTGGGAGGATCTAAGTTTTCAGGAGTTGAGCTTGACTCAGGAAAATTACTTCCCACTAAAAATAGTTCCATTCAAAATTTATCACAAAAGGCTATCTGCAGATTTTTGGCACCTATTAGAGGGACAAATCACTCCTTTTGTACAACCCAATTAANCCAAGCAGAGATTCAGGTTTTCGTTTGTATGTGTTTCTGTAACAATGTTTTGTTTTAAGGGAGGGGTTGTTAGCCCCGTGACCCAATCGGGAAAATTACTTCCCACTAAAAATAGTTCCATTCAAAATTTATCACAAAAGGCTTTCTGCAGATTTTTGGCACCTATTAGAGGGACAAATCACTCCTTTTGTACAACCCAATTAATATATAATATCCCCCTTTTTTGGGGGCCCTGCCAGCCAGTGTCAGGGTGTAGAAATATGTAAAGTGACATGTAGTCTAAATAGAGCATCCAATTTTAAAGTTTCAGGTACAATTTGAGCCTTCTAGATAAAAAAGTAAACTGTGTAGGCCTATGTATTGACACGCGGTCAAAACCAGCCTAATTAAAAATTTGGGACCAATTCAGAATTCGAGATGACCTTTTTCAGAAAAGATTTGTGAAAAATTTTGGGCGTAGACTATCACAAAATGTTATAGGGTCAAAAGAAGAAACAACAATAGATTCCAAAGACCTGCAAATAAATAATTTGTATAGGGGCGATAACTCTCATAAATAATTTGTATTGAAACTGTAGCCCGCAAGGGTTGGAGACGCAAATGGGGTTATATCTGATGAATACTCCTCATCATTTAGACATCATCTATTATAGTTTGTTTTGCTATCAGTGCGAAGCACAGTTGCCAGTTTGGCGATCCCGTGACGTCATAGTGGCAAGCACATCATCCACAGGAACATCAGAATGGCGGAGATAAGGAAGAAGCCTATGAGACGGTAGTGCTGCAAAGGGCAGGCCACCCTTTTCTTTTGTTTGTTTCAAGCCACTTTCTCGTACATGTACTGATGTCATCTGCTTCAAATGCAACACTGACTGCTTCTCAGGCTGTTACATGAGACGCTTTAGAAAACCATCAGGGAGCATTAGCCTTGATCTGCATAACAAGAGTCCTGCCTACCCATGGTGGTGAATGATAGTTTGATCACAGGCTGGTTACTCCTTTCTTGGCACTATCGTTGTCTTGAATCGTTTCAAAGGGGGTGACAGTGATAGAGGTGATGGTGTTCAGGTGTTTGTCACATCCTCTTGTTCTGATGTCCTTTTTAGTGGCAAGAGCAGGCTGAACAAAGTCATTCGAATGCGTTTCAGTGTAGTGAGTACCAAGTTTAACAAGTTTAGTTAACTGGAATCCAGACCACAACTGTGGTATGTGTGCGAACAACAGAATAATTACATTGGCAACGGGACAGCATACGATACAGAAAATAATACAGGTCTGCATACAGAGGTCAAATACATAACATCTAGATAATGAACGTACACATTTTTAACCTCATTGGCAGTTGCTCCCTTTCTTCGCATATCATTAAGCAATACATTACTCGGACCAGCTCACTATAGACATACACTGCAATTTGCAGAACAGTGTCTGTACAATATTTATAACATAACAAAACATGTCATAACTCCTCAGGAGTCAGGATCACCTTGATATACGTATATCAATTCTAGCTAGTGAGGTAGACTCGCCAGTACTTTCTATAGTTTTCAATGACCAACAGACCAGTGTGCCTGTCTATATGTCTAACAGCCTTTCTGTTTATCTGTCTGCCTGCCTTTCTGCTTGAGGGTTTAGTAAAAACGGTATCTTTAACATCTACTTCCTTTTTCAATGACCAAGAAACAAGTACCTGTCTGTCTATCTGTCTGTCTGTATGCGTACCTGCCTGCGTGCGTGCCTGACTGTGTGTCTGCCTGCCTGCCTCTGTGTCTACCTACCTGCCTGCCTGCTTGCCTGCCTGCCTGCTTGCCTGCCTGCCTGTCTGCCTACTTGCCTGCCTGCCTGCTTGCAGTGTAGTAAGTACTAGTATCTTCAACACCTACTCCCTTTTTTAGTGACCAACAGATGAGTACCTGTCCATTTGTCTGCCTGCCTATCTGCCTGCCTGCCTGTCTGTCTGCCTCTTTGTCTGCCTCTCTGTCTGCCTCTCTGTCTGCCTCTCTGTCTGCCTGCTTGTCCGTCTGTCCGTCCATCTCATATTCAGTCATTTTGCTGAGACAACGAAATACTATTCCTCACCTGCGATTTCGATCAACGTTGTTAAACCTCCCATGGCTTAGAAATTAACACTACACGACTGGCTATAATAACACCAGCATAATTATTTTACACATAGAAAACATTAATCATGGTGCGACATAGATTAATGTTGCTTTCCTTTGTCTCCCACGTGCGCCGTTGCACGTGATCGGGTACTCACGTGAGCATGTTTTCTCGCAGGCAATAAACTAGTGTCAGAGGTCTGCAGCTTGATTGGCATAATAGTGTACTCCAGCATAATTACATATAATCATTATTATAGCTCCAGTGTAGGCTGTACGCAAAAATTTGACCCAAAGCTCATTGCCAGTCAGAGCTGAGCAGAACTGAGATCACATGAAGGCAGTTCGTGAACTTAAGTTCAGTTCACGTGAACTTTATCTGAGCTTAATAGCTATTTTGGACGATCTGGTCTGGATCAGAACTGTAGCTATATTGGGTGCTTGATCTAAATTTTAATTTTCGACCTTAATTTTAGTTCAGTTCACTTATATCTCGAAAATTAGAACCGAATGCCAGTATCACAATCAAGACTTGATCTGATCTGAAATCTACTCGGTTATTATGGAACTGATCTAAACTTGATCTTAGGGGTTTTATTTCCCTTAGTGAACTGAACTTGATATGAACTGATGTTTCCGGTGAACTTGCCCAACCCTGTTGCCAGATCTAAACGCGAGCTTTGTTAATATAATTTGCACGACGAATCTGATTAAGGACACTATGTCACCCGTTCCTTCTCTTTGTGGCTATTCCTTCGGGAGTGAGGTGTCCTTTGACAGTCGCCACAATGCTATTTAGAGCAGGTCTGGAGTCTCACAGAGCCTTTTGTTTGAAATGTCAGTGATGATTTCATTCTGACTCAGAGGTTGGTGCCATGGTCTATGGTCTTCTTCTTCTTCTTCCGCTTCTTGCTTTGGCCTTTCTTCTAGTCTCTCATGCCATTCCCTACGTTTTTATATTTTTGTTCCTCTTTGTTGCGCCAAGAAGATGGTAAGGTGAGGTACAAATGTATTGTTCATAAGGCACAGTAGTTTCGTTTCCAACAAAATATAGAGTAAAGTATACAGCCAGTGGAATGCGAAATATCAAAGTAGACACATTAATGTAATTACTTCTCCACGTGCATGCATGCGCACACACCCACAGACGTTTATATACGCGCGCGCGCACACACACACACACACACACACACACACACACACACCATACCTGCTAATCGAACAAATTACCGGTCAAAGTCAAATCCAAGACCCTTAAAACCTAATAGAGAGCTATTATAGTCTGAATCTCGTACGGACCGTCAAAGCGATGGTAGGCAAGTGCGTATGGAATTTCCTGAAGTTATGATCATATTGTACTTTACGAAATAGACATGATTTTGAGCTCTGATTCTAATTTGTAACGTGCAGTAATATGATCGTAACACCAGAAAATGCCATGGTTTGTGCTCTTCATGCCCATCACTGCCGAAAAGGTCATTACGAGATCCGATCTTACAAAAATAAAAGCTCTCTAAAGCCATAATCTTAACAATAACATGTCATCAGCAGGCCTGGCTCCCGCGTCTTTTTGTTGTATACACTCCAATGATGTGATTATGTAAAAATATCGGACACTTGTTTCTCACTGTCTTAAAAGCTTTTGGTAGCTATGGTGTTCAGAATAACACTGAGTAGGGAGGTTCAAGCAGTGTAGCTTGTTGAACCCCTGGTACCAATAAAGTACCATCCTGCACTCTACTTGTTTTAATGATTTTTTTACACCTTCTCCCCAAAATTTATCGTGCTGTAATCATGGATTTAAGTCCTGAGAACGTAATCTGATTGGCCTCCATTACACTTGACCTATTTATGCGAGATGTGTTACGCTTGCACGTCTTGTTATAGACGGGCTCACTTTGTAGGTCATCTCGCAATAGGCAGGGATACAGTATTCGACAAGCTACCATGATTTAATGCCAAGCGTGGGCGACAACCAGACGTCAGCATTATATGAATTGTACCTGGACTTCATCTTTGCGTTGGCATATACAATAATAATTACGGATGTGGGCTCCCCGGCCATAAACGATCGATACTCAAGGGGTAAACAGAAAAGAAATAGGGAGAAAGAGAAACCTCCATATTATGGGTAAACAGGAACATGGCTGCCAGTTGTCTGTGAGGCTGGGAGCGGAGGAAGATGTTAGCAGATGTTTGCGGATGATTGTGCATCTTGCTGCGACCACTGTTAAGATTGTATGTTATAGCTGCAACTGCCCTACAGTGGTTGCGGAGATAGTAGGGATGGGCCTAAGCAGCATGGCTCAGAACTCGCGGGCAAGAGAAATGTTTGTGGAGACGACATAACGGAACGGGTG
Organism: Ellobium chinense; assembly: GCA_033807755.1. Lineage (NCBI taxonomy): Eukaryota > Metazoa > Mollusca > Gastropoda > Ellobiida > Ellobiidae > Ellobium > Ellobium chinense. Next base: position 272,400 of record JAWQUT010000580.1, on the reverse strand, counting down.
GGG
>JAWQUT010000580.1:264169-268537 GCA_033807755.1 Ellobium chinense | reverse complement strand
GGGGGGGGGGGGGGGGGGGGGGGGGGGGGGGAGGATTGAAAAATGCGACACTGGTTCACTCTCTGAAAATCGGATGAGGATTTAAAGCAAATATATAAATTTGTAGGAAAGTGGTTAAGAACCGATTCTACAGGCGATTTAGAATGACCCGCTTTGGTGATCGATGTGTTAATTTGACAATCCTAATGACTGGGTATTGTCAGGATTCGGTTACCGATTATTTCATCCGGATTTCGCCCATGCTTCTGCCACGAGTCAGACCAATTATTCATCTGGCGGGTCAAGCTGCAGAAAAGAAGCGATGGTCTAGATGACCCAGGAGCACTGTTAAGGATTTAAGACGAGGAAGGGGTGCCGTGATCTAAGACTTTGTTCAGTGCTGTTTTTCTAGAAATGGAATTTGCGAGAGAGAAGAGGGAGAGAAAGTGTGACATGTAAAAAAAGAAAATGGAGAGAGAGAGAGAGAAAGGGAGAGAGAGAGAGAGAGAGAGAGAGAGAGAGAGAGAGAGAGAATAAACAATATCACACACACACACACACACACACACACACACACACACACACACACACACAGAGAGAGAGAGAAAAAAAACTGTTATAAAATACAGTGGACTTCTGTTAACACGAANACACACACACACTCAAACACACACACACACACACACACACACACACACACACACACACACAGAGAAAAAAACTGTGATAAAATACAGTGGACTTCTGTTAACACGAATATTGCATCACACAACTCCTTGCGTAGCACACTGCCTTTTAACATTTCCAACAACTTTGATCCTTTAAAAAAAAAGATCTCCCAGGATTTCACAAAACCGCATTTAATACACATTGCAAAGCTTGGTCCGAAAGATGAGTATGTTATTTGAGTTTTACTACAATTAGATCAAATTAGTGAATGATTGAGGTCGGAAGACCAGTCAGAAAGAAGACCTGATTCTTAAGAAGAAGAAAAAGAAGAGAAAGAAAAAGAGATTTATTGTGATTACTTATATTTAACTGATGTGAATGGTACCATAAACGAAGGGCTGTACTGTTGCGCGTAGGTGTTGCTTGGTGATTATTTTTTTTTCATACTGATATGCTCGCAAAATCTGCGTGGGCTTCAGCTAGTACTGCTAATAGGCGTATTACCTCTTTGAAGTGGACAGACAACAGAGACGAGAAAATGGTTGATATAAAGACCAAGGACATCAAAGACACAAAAGAGCAGTGCGGACTATATTAAAAGACTGAGGCAGGCCAGAATGTGATCGATTTTTTTCTGTTTTAGAGAAAGGCTTGACAAGAGAGATAGAGAGAAAAGACAAAGATACTTTTCGAGAGGGCAGAAAGGAAGTTGCAAAAAGGTCACCTCTGTAGACCGTCAGCCAGACAGGCGGACAGTAGGGTAAAGAAAATAACTTGGGGACTCTAGGGCTCGTTTACCATGGAAGACATTTCCTTGAAACAAAATTAGGAAGGAAGGAAGGAAGGAAGGAAGGAAGGAAGGAAGGAAGGAAGGAAGGACTTAGAAACTTAACCTAGCTCACTGAGGGAGGTGGGAAGAGAGATGGTCTCAGAAACTCTCAGACATTTTAAGACACCTCAGGGGACTGGACGAAGTACTGAGGCCAGTGGGGTCGAAATCGATTTTTTTGTGTTTTTGAGAAAGGACTAAGACGGAAAACAGAAGAAAGGGGAGATACTAATAATGATATCATTGTGGTTCATAAGTCTCCTATCCAGGCTAACACCCACTCACGCGATTTTACGTTATTATTAATACTCCAGCAGGTCGGATCACTCTAGAACTTTTTCAGCTCCCTGAGGAGCATATAGTTTGCTGCAATTTTACAGATGCTGATCACGAGTACTCTGACAACATCATTCACTGCCTATAGCCAGGTACAAACTAGTGAACGGAGGAAACCGAATGACATTCTTTCCCAAGGTACGCACGCTCAACACGACCGTGGTCGGGAATCGATCCCACGACCTTTTGATTTGAGTTCAACCCCATTACCACTCGGCCACGCTGCGTTACTAACCTAGGGCACAAGGGAAGAAAGAAGGGAGGGAGATGGTTACAGTGACTTAAGACATTTAAGACACCACAGGGAATTGGGTGATATACTGAGGCCGACTGGATCGGAATCGATTTTATGTGTTTTGGAGGAAGGACTTTGAAGAGATGGAGAACAGAGAGGAGAGGGGAGGAAAGAATATCGTCACTGTCGGAGGCAGTTCGCCTATCTGAGTTGTTGTTTTTTTTTCTTTCAGGAGAAGGAAAAAAACTGTATTAAATAACACACAAAAACAATGCCGGTCTCAAGCTTTTGGTGACTTTGTGACTATCTTTGTCTGTGACATTTGATAGGTGAATTGAGTTGTAGCAAGTACAGATATGACCTTTTGCAAATTGCCTGTCTTTCCTGAGATAAACAATCCACAGACTAGCAGGTTGCTTATGACTGTGACGATATATATCTGGAGACTTCAGAAGTCATGAGGCAAGGATTTGCAGTGAAAAATACCGCGATTCGCCCCAGAATTGTGCCAAAGTAAGATAAACACATCTGACAATATCGTATGCAAAACAAGTGGAATGGGAAGGCCCAAAGTAAAAATTCTTCCTCTCTCATATGCCTTACGAGAACCGTTGCCTGGAGGGTAAAGAAGGAAAGAAGCAAAGCTCAAAAATACAGCAGAATTCCACGACATCCAGTTTTACATACTCGGATTAATTATTCGCCTACTTGTCGCAAAGTTCCGAATTCTTGCTCTGGTTTCTACTATGAATTTAATTCAAGAATTCGAAATGCTGAAATCTGGGTTCGTCAGATTTTGTGCTACTATAGGCCTGCACGTACATCCACCGTGTCATCGTTTGACCAGTGACATAAGGGGCGCGTCCGATAAAGAAGTAAGGACAGATCTCGACAGTTTATTGTTGAGAGGACTAAGAGAAGAAATGGAGACAGAAAGAGGGAGGAGAGGGAGGGAGGGGAGAGTGATTGAATGGAAGAGAGAGAGAGAGAGGGGGGGGAGAGAGAGAGNGGGGGGGGAGAGAGAGAGAGAGAGGGAGGGAGGGAGAGAAGCAAAACTGATATTAAAGAGGAAAAGGAGAAACAAAGTCCCGCAGATCGTGAGATGTGGACATGTGACAAAGTAGATTAGAATCAGAAAAAGGGTAGATGGTCAATAAAGGCAGAAAGCCGCTTTAATGAAAAACTCGGATGGTCTGGGCTGGTTTGAAGCTTATTGATCTGACGTCTTATGAAGGACAGGTTGGAATGAAAGAAAAGGAGGAAAATAGGGAGGGTGATGAAAGAAAGAAAGTGTCCTCGACAAGGGTCTCAGCATAATCATAATATCCAAGTCGTCAGTGCATAAATGAGAGGATGGAAAAAGGAAAATCGTGATCGAGAATTATTGTTGGCGTTAATTTGTTTCGTACACAGACCATGAAAAGTTTTGACCTGTGCATGTTTGCATTTTGCCCATTGATAACTAATTATGCTTGTTGTGGTTGCAGTTTCTTTATTAAAACCGAAGCCTATGAAACGAAACAAATACTTATATATTTCCGTTTTGTTTCTAGACGTGATGTGGTATTAGGCTGGACATCCACGAGATTCTGATTCCATTTCGTTATCTCTTTACTTCGGACACGCCCTTTGTATCTTTATTTAACCTTGGTCAGCGTACTTAATAACAATAACATAAATCATTCATAAAAACCAGTTCATCTGAAAGCCTCGACAAACTAGTATATGAGGCAAATGAAGGACTTCGTGCAGTCGATTTCGCCTATTCTCGTTAGTCACAACTTCCGTTTAAAAGGCAACATTATAATTCAGATAACATATATTATTAGGTTTTCCTAAGGAAAAGTCACTGGATGATACAACTTTTTGTCCATGCGCCCATGAAGTTGCAACTTCTCTTGTCATTACTGATGAGGTTGAAGAAGATGATAATGATAATGATAATAATGTGGATGCCCGAATTGTTGCAACTTACTTATTCGTTGTTGGCGCCACTGCTGCTGCAACAACAATAACTTCAACAACAAATACAGCAACAACAATAAAAGACGATAACTGTATACTTGTCCCTGTCTTCTCGCTGGAGGAAATAAATCAGACATACAACAACAAACAAAAAAAAAAAAAAACCACACATAACATTCATTTCACCTAGGGGAGTAGCGACTAGACTAGGTTAAAAAACTGCAGCGCATTTCGAAAGACGTTGTCAAAATGGCTTGGTAAAACAAACATTCGATATGGCTAGTCTTATTTTGCTTATCGCGCTTGTTTTACGGACGGCAGACGCACCCAGAAGTATTGCAGTATATGAAAGACG
>JAWQUT010000580.1:239169-259169 GCA_033807755.1 Ellobium chinense | reverse complement strand
AATTATTATGTTAAAGTGAAAAATTGATTATATTAAAGCCTGGTTAGNGATGCTGCTGTACAGCCGTTTTGCGCCCCCTCCCCCCACCCACCCCACCTTTTCCAAGCACACTGTTTTCAGCATAGTGTCGACGCCCATATCGCTTACGTAGATCCCGCAAGCCATTGAAATTGGGTACATTGCAGCTGGAGCATCTGACGTCATCTGTTTGTGTTGTGGGCTGCCCCGATCACGTCCCTTGGTGTTAATTTGTGGTCTCCGAGCGGGGAGGTCAACAGCTGGGTGATCGTGACGAGGGCATAAAAGGACAGGGGTGAACAAATCGATTCTGAAATGGAGGAACGTGTGTGTGNNNNGGGGGCGGGGGAGGGGAGGAGCAGAAGTGGATGTAAACTGTTCTGAAATGGTGGAAGAGTGAGAAACGGACACATAGATTCTGAAATTAGAGAGGGGTGGAGGAGAGACGGACAAAGTTGGACATATCGAGTCTGAAGCTGGGTGGGAAAAGGATAAAGACGGTTGGAACAGGGGCGTGAATACTGATTCTGCAGTGGAGAAGGGAGAGAAAGATAATGAACTTAATGATCTAGTGAGGACATCAAAGAACGGAGGCAATAACACTGATATGTGATGGAGGAAGGTATTAGTATAACGAGAGAGACAGACAATAGCCTGGTAATCAAGGCGAGAAAAATTTCGCTTTAACACCCAGCGCATTGATTTGTGTCGCGGAAAGCCTGTGTCAGAATAGCCTTGTGTTCACACTAACCTTGTCTCATGGCTACATCAAAGATTGTAAGGCGCAGTGTCCTATCTTAACGTAGCTACCAACCGATATCGTTGGCGAGACGTCAGTTTTCAATATACACGTAGATCTATAGCTATTGCCACAATGGGGTCACTGGACGCTTTGACAATTGTGCCGTTAGTGACTTTCCTCCATTCAAAGCCTTGACTAATACTAATACTCACTGTCAATATTGTAAGGGTGAGTGGTCCAAGTAGACTATCACTGATGACTCTATTTAATCGCAGTCCGCTTAATGGCAAATTTCGCTTCATGGGAATATTTTATTTTAGATAACACTCCCCAAAATCTACCCAAAATCACTGGATAATTGAACACGAAGTAATCCCAACTGTTTCCAGGCTTCCGATATATTGCTATTAACCGGAGCCGACAGCATATTAGATTGCGTAGTTGGTTTCTATGACTGTATCTATATAATGATAGTTTAGAGCGTCATTGTAAATCATTAATACCAACAACAATGGTATCTGTTACTGCGGCATTCCAAGCGTAGCTGACGCGCTGTGTCAATAATGGCCTATTCTATCCATTGATAAATTACCTTAGATATTGATCGGGAGGGATTGTAGGCCTATATATTAATGCCATACATTATGACGACCATAGCTTGAGATCACAATTACTGTAGGTGTAGGTTCATTCACCGCAGCGTATAGCGTATAGATCTACTGTAGATTTCCAATAACTGAGAAACGAAAGCAGACATTTGTTGTTGTTGTTGTTGTTGTTGTTGTTGTTGTTGTTGTTGTTGTTGTTGTTGTTGATGATGATGATGATGATGCTGTTTCGTTTACAGTGAAATAGATTGGCATGATTTTATTCATAGGGGGATGGCATAGCTTGAGATAATAGTATGATGAGGAAGGTGTGTCTGGTACAGAGGTAGATTAATACATTCCAAATACATCTGGATATTGAGACATTTCAGATTTTAACGGTAGAGACGTCGCTGTCATGAAAGTTAGTCCTCATTTGGTGGCCAGATCTGATTAAGAACTTTTACTTAACCAGCATCTATGCAAAATTCCACTCTTTTATCATAACATGCACAATCGACTGGCCGTGCCGTCTCACAACAGTCAGTGCACGGTTAGGCATAGAACATTCGGACTTTATATATATATAATGGTAAACAAAAAATGTAGGATCCGAAAAATCAACCACTTGGCAATTTTCGTAGGTATAGTGTCTTTGCTATAAGCAGAGAAATGCATTAAATCGGAATGCAAACCTCCAACACCTGTACAAAATGGCGCCGGCACTGTATGCTCCTAGGAAGTTGAGCAAGATATTGAATGATCTGGGGCCTGACACGATAATAATCATACTAAGTGATAGTTGTGTTATCTATAAACCAAATCTTGAAGAGAAATCAGAGGATAAGAAAGACTCTGTGGAAAAAATAAAAATGCTGATCGGATAATAACAGACTAGAAATGCTTTCAAACACAAGGCCAGCTGGTGTGACAACGTCTCTTACAAGAACCCTCTTCACCTGAGAGTAATGATGGAGCCCGGTAGTTTATGTTCTCCGATGACCGGGTTCTTTGGTGGAGATTATTCACTGAACTGAATTATTCATAGTTAAATCAGTCCACTCTTAATCGATGAAGAACTATCTTGAAGACCGAGGGGATTATGACGTCATCTCTGCCAATAGATGTTAATGAAACAGGGCTGTGCTCTAATCAGTATCGATATTGAGAACTCTCGATTCTGGCTCTCATCGTGAGTACTCACTTCCAAAAATTAAAAAGGATTTGGTCGATATTGGCGATAATTCTCTTTAAATCAATTTCGATTGGTTTTTGTTTGTTTTTAGTTATACTAGCTAAGCTCACCAGGCAAATTTGCGTGGTTGTTTGTATCGTCTAACCATCTGTTTACCTTATAATTCCCAGTGTGATCATGATTGTTTTCTGTAACAATATTTGTGGAAACGCACCTACATTGCACGAAATACTGAAACAAAACACAGATATAATAGATACGCATGAACTCGTCACGTTCACGTTGGCCCTCACATGAAGCTGAAAATAATAACGCGTGTATCGCCTTTGGCGGAATGAACTCATTTAAAAAAAAATCAAATCAAATCAAACTTGGAGGTTGTTTTGAATCCTGAAACCCACAATAGGAACACCTTTTGCTCAACAGGATATTTAAGGTCAGTGGGAGTTCAAGTACCGAGTTATGGCTCTTCAAAAGTCGAGCGAGTTTTCTTTTTTTAAAAATCTGTTGATTTTAAAACTGAGCTTTGACACGTGATCTCGGTAGCCAAATCTGGCTCCTGACATTGCCACACAAAGTTTATGCCCTTGTAAACTTAACATCAATCTTAGGGAATCTGTGCTTTGAGTACCAAATGGATACGAATTGACCTTTAACCTCGCTGGCTAGCACTCGTATGGACTCATTGTGACGTCACAGTATTGCTATCGAATATCGACGGCACTGGAGCCATGAGTACAGACTCACAGTAATGGATATTTCAAACTATCGACTTACGCACAGCTCTAGCCTGAAAAGTGGATCCGGCTATAAATAGACTTTCTCAGCTACTCTGGTTTACGCGCACACAAAAGCTCGATGATTTCACCGCCCGAAGCGATGACGGCAGTGCACGCTTATAGCTGATGTCCAAGAATAAACTAGGCTAACATTTCTTTTAGAAATTGATCTGCTTGTGCTTGACATTTCCCAAATAATTTAGAATCTCCACAACATCTGAAGGTGAGTTGTAGGCCTATTAAAAAAGCTGCTGCCCATACCATTAAGACCTTAGGAACTCGAACCTCATGCACTCACACACACAAACAAACAAACAAACAAACAAACAAACAACATACAAACTAACAAACAAACGAACACCAGCTGTGATGTCTCGGTCTCGGGTCCATTTTTTTTCCAATACAGTGGGACATTACGCTACGATCGCCAACCTTATATGCTCCAAACATCCCTTATAATGTTCTTTATACAATAGTATTAGGCTAACATCCCAGTGCTTGGAAGACAGTAAAAGCGGGGTCTTAGCTAGTGTTCCAGAATAGAGAGATACACATAGAAATTAAAAATGCATCGTTATTGTGCCATTTTTGAACGAAAACATCCCACCGGTGAGAAGAGTCATTATGTTGTCCGCGAGGTTGACTAACTAACCTGCGCCTTGTTACAGTCTGGAATAATATTATTCATGTAGGTGAGATCTTACAAGGATAATAGCATTTCAGCCCGTAACCTGACAGTTAAAATGAGGAATCCCGTCGGGAAAAAAAGGGAAGAAAAATAGTGAGATCGAGATTGTAGGTTGAAAAAGAAATGTTGCAGTCAGAATATTAATAGTTACTTTACGGTAAAAACAATTCTGTTTTGTGGATGCAAAGGAATCTCAGCCGAAATTGGACGTTAAACGGCTGGATTTTTATCGGAAAACCTACTGTATAATGCTCTTCGCTTCGAGTTCCTTATTTTCTCTAAATATAGCTGTTACCGACTATTTCCAACACTTCACAAACTCGAAATTATGAAATGGATGACTCTTAGTTATTATGCATTCACGGTCATCCGGGCATAGCAAGCCACAACTCCTGTAAGCATTACCTCCGCTTTCCATTTTTCTATTGCCAGGGGAACGAGATTAGTTGATATTTATATTTGGTCTGTTACACTGACTTTCTTTGGCTGACATATCTTTTCATTTTGGAAGCGAGATTTGATGACGCAATCAAACCGGAGATGAACTTCATTGGACTTGACTTACTAAAGACGGCCGATGGTTCCAAGGAATTCCAGAGATTCTGCTGCATTTCCGATGTGGCGTCCGTGAGGGGGTGGCAGGCCATTGTTACGGTCTTAATGTTGATCTTATTGATCAAGGCGGCCATGTCACCTCAGTGCCCTTAACATAATAACAGCCATCAGTGATGATTGACCTAAACGGCAGATGATCCGTGCTTCAGCCCTCCCGTCCATCCTTTCATTCGTCCCCTGTCTGTCTGCCGATCTTCAGGATCTTTTCTCTGTGGAAGATTGTCATAATAAAGAATCCTGAATTTATCTAGCAGAATTCTTTACCATTGGTTCTATTCACTATCATTCACGCAAAACGGTTGTACGAGGAAGCTAGCTGTTTATAGTCTACATTTATGGTATAAGCCAAGTCTGTTGGCCACGTTTATTTTCTCGCAGGCCAAGGGCCATTGATACAATATCTCAGTGCAGTTATAATAAGTTTTCGTATAACAGTATGTATATTTGCCATTGCTATATCACTCAATCTGCTTAGACAGAAAAACAGACAGTAGAAGACGGAACTACTAGCTTAGAGCTGTAAAATCTCAGAGAGGATGACTATTTTACAGCTTTCCTTGGACGAAAATCTTCACGCAACGGCTTCCTCAATGATTAGGAGAGAATGACATTGTGCAAGCTAAAACTGTCTTGAGCGGTAGTTTCCGGAACTGGCTAAGAATCAGAAACAGTAGTCAGACAAAGCTAGGTAAGTCTTGTGCTCAGCTGTTAGGAGCTCCGGCTACGTTAACTGTAACGTCCAGGAAAGCCTGTCTACAAACCCCTTCATTATATCCGTCCTTATCCTCTTTTGTGCACCCCCGTGCTTCAAGTTCAGCCTCTTTCTGCCCTCGCGGCATATTCAGAGACATGATCTAAATTATGAGTCTGGATCGATGGCATCATACCTCTGTGCCTTGTTGGCATTAATCCAGCACTTCTGTCCCCGGGCATCGAACGTTGTTAATTAGTTACCTCCAATAAAACTCACTTCCGGTTTCAGCAAAAATAGCAGTGTGATGCGTGTCATAAAACTCGCTTCCGGAAGTAAAAGATGCGTCAGCCAATAAAAGTCTATGTAACAGACCACAATCGGCCAATCATATTCCTCTTATAATGGACGAGTGGAAAATGGAGGTAGTGATTGCTGGAGTTGTTGCTTGCGATGCCCGGATGACCGTGCACGCATAATAACTTTACCGAGAGTGGTCTGTCTGTGTGTGGATTGCATCTAACCATTCTGTCCATTTAAAGTCCGAGGACATCTTGACTCTCCTTCAACCACAGACTTTCATTGGTCCCTAAGTTTTTTGTTTTTTTTTTTAAATTTCACACGGACCGATGTAGACATGCTTGTGCGAAGTTTTGACGTCACCGCACGAAGGGCAAATCCATCGTCTGTGTTATCTTCTTGGCAATAGACCGTTCTTAGTCAGTCAACTCTAATGAATCTCATTTCCTGTTTAAGCAAATTGTTAGTGTGTTTGCGTCATCAGTTCTGGCTTCGGAGAGTAAAAGATGCATCAGCTAATGAAAGCCAATGTAACAGACCATATCAGCTAATCATGTTCCTCTGACAATGGAAAAGTGGGAAGTGGAAATAATGACAGATGAAAGTGTGGCTTGTGATGCTTGGGTGAGCTTGTATGCATAATAACTGAGTGGTCTATCAACCGTCAGAAGAGCGTCTCAGAATGACGCAAATTTGAATTGACTGCAATGAAAAAACGCCACGCCAACTGTCTCCGAACTTTGTATTGTGTTCTTTATCAGGGGGGAGTTATTTGCGGAGCTGTATAGTACTTATATGACAGAGGAAATTAAGATAAAAAAAAAATGAATAAATTATACCATGTTGTGGTGGATTAAATGTCATCTAGCCAAAGTCTTACAGCCAGTCGACCAAGAGTATAAATTAATACGATCTCTCTTCGACATCTGGCCCTTCGAGGTCACATCTAATTCATTCGTCCCATACTTTGCCTAGGAAAGGGGCACTGCAATAGAACAGGTTTCTCTTAACGTTAATGATAGAGTGACCTCGGTCACAGCATTTGTGCATTAGTGCCTGGCAGTGCCTATCTCTCCCCGACCATTATGTTCAGATAGTTGCGTGTTCAGATAGTTTTCATCATGTCATTCATTGTAATCCTCTCCTGTCTTTAGAGAGACTGCGTTAACGTCTACTTTCAAGGAAAGTTGGTAAGGCGTAACCATTATCTTATCCATCAATCATCCCTAAGAATATGTCCAAATCAGATGCGAACCAGTTGCGCAATTATAGCTGTGTCACGCGAAGCTATCTACTGGACTTTATTGCCATTAGCCGTGCTGACGTCCACACGACCAGCGTAATCCATACGTTAGTTAACGCACTGAGGTAACCACGGGAGATTCACAAAACAGTAATGTTCACAGCATTTAACGCAGTACGTTAATTAAGGCGAAGATTTTGCATAGGGCCACAGCAGCGCTGGGAGCTCGGTTAACACCAGCGCTTCTGGGTTGGATGTTTAATGGAAATTATAAAGCCACAGCCTAGCGTAGCCCGCGGTCAGTTTGGGTTCGAACTCACTACTTCGAACGTTGGACGAGAACTGTACTGACACCTAACCTCACGACCTACATGGTTCGCCCATGGACGCATGGCAGCGCTGCTTCTGCTCGCCCGCCAGCGAACCATGCGGCTAACTGCGCGCAGCGGCAAGCGTTGTACTGGAACTCGGCGCTCCACCGCTGGTCGGAGTTGGAGCTTTAGCCACGCAAGGGCTAACCATTACTGGGTATTGTGTTTCCTCTCATTCCACAAAGGGTATGGAATTATACTGCTGGCGAGCCGCGGCGCTTGGGACACCCTACTGAATACTGTGTGGAGTAGGGAGCTAGACTAGGTTCAATCGTCACCGCTCTTTGGGGCTGGCTATTTCACAAGGGACCCTTATTCCTGCCTGTGTTTGCGTGCCAGGACATCATGGCGGATATATGATATAAACTTGTGGGATTTTATTCTAATTAGGAAACGTGAGTTCTATAAAATACATGTATGTGAGTTGTGTGATAGCTGTAGAAGACTGTTGATGCTGTCTTTTTGTGTGGAATAAATTCTGTACCTTCGAGGAATCGAATTTATCACTGGCTGACGAGTGGGCTGTAGACGGTCTAAGAATTTGTGCCAGATCAATAATTTGTATGACCAAAGTAACGGTTCGTCTCTATCTGATTCTGAGGGCCTTGGGGGAAAAAAAAAAGCCAAAGGCGTTTTCACCCTTTCATAGTTGTAATTTAGATATTGTTTTGGCGTCATTTTCGGTTAATCTATCCAAAGCGATGTATGGCTACCCCCTGCCTGTTTCCCAATGTCTTGAAACGTTTCGGTGTTTCAGTGCCTCATTATGCTTCATATTCTTATTCATATATCTACATGCATGTGAACTTTCTCTGAATTGTCAGTGTTTGAATTTATCAATAATGACACTGTTTCTCTCAATTATCACCTGAAAATGACCTTCTCATTTGACAATTATTTTGTTTTGATAACACCAATGTAAACAGCAAGAACAACGAAAAACTATCTCTAACGACAGCACCGATGATACACTTCATTTAGTCGAACACAAGTCATGGAATTGGTGCTATCGTTAGAGAAGGCCGTAGTAGTTGTAGTGATAGCAGTAATAGTACTTGAAGTGGTAGTAGAGGTAATGGTACCGGTAGTAATACCAGCAGGAATAATGGTTGTTGTTGGTGTAGCTTATATTATATTTGGCTTTATTTAACGTCGGCTTGGTACAATGGCTCTATTCGCCACCTGAATTTGCCTGTGTCTTCCAGATATTTCTCACTTGTTGTTGTTATGCGACTGTTCAGTGTATTTAAATCGGAATGCCGCAAAAATGAAAAAAAATAAAAAAGGGAGAAACATCACCCAACAGTCTCTTTTGACAGCACCGATCTGACGGGGAAGACCAAATTTAATCAGTTGTTTGATTCAGGAGTGCTGCTGTCGGGAGAAAATAATATATTCATCTCTTCTTTGTAACAGCCTTCAGCATTCTCTCCATTCCTTACATTTCTTGTGCCTCCCTNGTAACAAATATCGATGGAGGATGTCCCCCAGCCAGCATCCAAACAAAAAAAAATCTTAGTTTTTTTCAGTTTTCTATCATAACTTTTGAGACCCGGTATCTTAACGAGATCTTTCAGCTTAACACCAAATCGTTGTTTGAGAATGAGACTCACGGGCCTCTAACACCCAACTAAACTGTCTTAGAGTGCCGACATTACGTCATAATCGTTAGGTTTTTTTTTTGAAAATGATTTAATTTGGCTTGGAAGGAGCGAAAAATCGCGGCTCAATGGGCTTGTTCTGACGAAACACACTGCCAAGTTGGATTGCAAAACTCTGAATAGTGCGGTCGCGGGGGCAGAAATATGATAATATTATACATGTATAATCTTGGCTAGGTCTATTTACGGTCGACTTCTAGTTTGTTTGCCAGACAGGCGTTATCTCGTAGCAAAACATTCGTAATGTCACCCAGTCTTCAAAGCTTTACATAAAGCGACTTTTAAAGAGTACACAGTCTTTGGCATTCAGTTCTGGGACCACGTAGACTATTTTTTTACCGCGTACCACGTATAGTCTACTTTTTGAGGAGCCGTATGAAGTATTAGGTGCTATGGCTAGATTTGTATTTGTACGGAACGATAGATCTAATGAGCTTTTGTTTCCCATAGGTGATGTATGTGCTTATATTATGTGCTTTTGCTTGTGTGTGTGTGTGTGTGTGTGTGTGTGTGTGTGTGTGTGTGTGTTATGTGTGTGTGTGTATTGTGTGTGTTTGTGTATTGTGTGTGTTTGTGTATTGTGTGTGTGTGTGTGTGTGTGTATTGTGTGGTGTGTGTGTGTGTATTATGTGTGCGTGTGTGTGTGTGTGAGAGAGAGAGAGAGAAATAGGAGAGGAGAGAAAGACTGAAGGTAAGCGTTAGAAACACTTCTCTGACATGGTGTAAGGTTTGAGGTGAAGGAAAGGCCGGTAGACATATGAAACTCAATAATCTTGACGTAATTTCCACCCTTCCTGGCCCTCATTATAATTATTGTAATCCCATTCGATTCGATCCAAACCATGGCAAAATGTCGAGTAATTCACTGCTGATATCGTCTTCTAAAAGTACAGTTATATAAGCTGTTCTCCCTTTACTGAAACGTTGGGTATGTGAGCCACCACCAGTTCACTGTGTAAGAATGAACCTGCAAGATCCAATTTAAACCATGTTTTGATAGAATATAAAAACAAATTTTGATGGTTGAATGGTATAAAAAGGCAGTAGAAGACTCGTTCTTCGTAAGATTCGCGTTGGTGGAAATTTCTTTTATTATTTAAAATAAGACCCTCCAGGGTATAGCGAGGTTCGATTGCTCAGGCATCAAGAAATGGGGATAATTCATTGTCAAATCTACTTAACCAGAAATCGGTGGATACAACAGTGTAACTTTGAAGCTACGAACTTTCAGCACATACTGAGGCTCGCAAATATAGTATTTCATCGGAGGAGGGTGGTTTGGGGGCTTCCTGATGAAGCTAACGACGGAGACATCTTTTCTTTTTTTTTACCACAATCTGACTTACAGACAGTTACTGTGGTCAAGCTTAACAAGTTTATTTAACTGAAATCCAACCACAGCAGTGGTACGTGGGTGAACAGCAGAGTGTTTACATTATTAGCAATGGGACAGCTCACGCTACAGACAATAAAAAAGATCTACGTAGAAAGGTCACATACATAACAACTAGATAATGGGCGTACACAGTTTTAGCATCGTTCGCAATTACTCCCTTTCTTCGCACACCATTAAGCAAAACATCACTATCCTAGGATTTCATGTCGCCCCCTCCATCCCCCCTTTGTTCCTGGAAACTTCCGTCTCAGAGTCTCTTCGATCCTGCGTCCACTGTTTAGTGATAGTGATTTTATTCTGTCATTTTTTTTTCACTATTGTACTTTACAGCGTTTCTATTTTATACCCAGCCCCATCATCCATACGGTATTTTTTTTATACTTAGCCATGGCTACAGCGTTATAGACCCAGCCACTTTTAGCCTACGGTTGTGTTAACAATGTTTTATACTCGGCCACTCTGTATCAGAGTTTGTTTCTTACATGGCAATACCGTTTTATACTCAGTTTCATTCTTTTCACAGTCTTTCTTCACGTGACAACAGCGTCTTAGACCCAGCCACGTTTAGCTCATGGTTGTTCTTTACATAGCCACAATCTTTTATATCCGGCCACGTCATAGTCACTTATTCAGGGTTGTTCCTTACATGGCAGTAACGTTTTATATCCAGCCTCATTCTCTTTACAGTCGTTCTTTATCTGGCACTAGCGTTTTATACCCAGACACTTTAAATTTCCGACTGCTTCACCATCACGATTGTTCATTATATGGCAACAGCATTTAATACCCAGCCACTTCATTTGCAAAGTTGCGCTTTAAGTGACGATAGCGTTTCATACCTATTCACATTATCTTCACGGCTGTTTTCTATCTGACAGTATCTTTTTTTTTTTTTAAACACCAATTCATTAAGTTATTCACGATACCAACTTTCTCTTCGCGGCTATTCTCTATCTGGCAGTGTCTTTTTTTTTTTAAAATACCCACTCATTAAATTATTTACGTGACCAACTTTCTCTTCACGCTTGCTCTATACACGGACAAACAGCGTTTTATACTCAGTACCTAAACCTCACTGTTGCTCTTTACTAGACAAACAAAGTTCATCTTAGTGTACTCAGCCTTTTTGTCTCCATAGTTGTTCTTTACCATAGATCGCAATATCCGCGATGAAAGAGTCAAGGGTGTGAACTCTCTTTAATTTATCACAACATTCAGGGTAACTCCAGTGATCCAGTACTGTCGAGTTACGTGAATAATTAAAGAGACGTAATTGGCTGGAATATCCCTTAATTAAAAAAAAAACAACAAAAACAGCTGTATTGTCATGCAAGCGGCCATTAACTTCTGCGCCTCGTATGACGTACATGAAGTCCTTGCCCATACTGGTAATATCCCAGGCTCTCCCATTGAGTGCTTGGTTCAGGATTAGGTGGGAGACTTCGGGGATATTGCCATTAGTGCTTAAAAACATAACGTGACGAAGGGGTTTTAACGAAGGGGTCATTCTTTTCTTGGAGCATGAGGGACAGAATAAAAGAGTCTTCTCTTGCCCTTGCCATCTGTTACCTGCCTACCTGCCTACCTGCCTGCCTGCCTGCCTGCCTGTCTGCCTGCCTACCTGCCTGGCTGCCTGCCTGTCTGAGCTCTCTCTCTCAGCTTTCTCTCTCAACAGTTTCTCCATCTCTTTCTTTCTCTTTTCCTGTCTATCTGTCTGTCTGTCTCTCCTTTTCCCTGTCGCTCTCTCTCGCCCTTTATCCCTAGCCTTGCCTATTGCCGTTACCCAAGATAAAAGATAATTAGTCACCATTGTCCAAAAAGCTCACTGAACTGAGCGCTCTGCGGACTGGAGTGGCTGTTGATCTGGAGAGCTGTTGCTGATGTCTCCCCAATAATTACAGCCACTGAAGAAGACGCCATCATTAGGACATTACGGGCAGCGTCATAAACATAGGTCATGTCCCTGTCGACAGGTTTCCCTGAACGATAATGATAACGTTGTAAACGGTGCCGCATCACGTGCTCTGTAGTCTCCGGAGATACCTATCTCCTAGAAGCTTTAGATGCCGTTGCAAGTTTGCAACGTGCAACACGCTACCCATACTTAGCTCACTTGGAGGTAACTGCTGCTTTGTCATAGTTTTGACGTTTCCGTCCAAGGAAAGCTGTCTTAGATCTCCAGTGTACTAGCCAAATGACTCACGCGAATGAATACCTTTGTGTTTCATGAACAGTCAACATGTGTCTATCCAGCACCCTTATGCATCATGAATAGTCAACATGTGTCCATCTAGCGCCTTTGTGTTTAGTGAACAGTCAACATGTGTCTATCTAGGGAAGCCTAGTGTTATTTATGTTCGACACTGTTGACAGTGTTTGCTCTTGCATGGCAGATGTTGCGGACTTTTACAGCTGATTTATTTACCTTTGCATTGGGCTTCCTTTGACGCATCTTCATCGGAAAGACGGCGATGGAAAGTTAGACTTTTGAGTCCTAGGACTAAACTGATTTGAATACCGGCCTATGATAAGGGTAGGAGCAATGCCTTCTCCTCAGTAGCTACCTGGAAATGTAAAACAAAATTATTAAACAAACATACAAACAAATGAACAAACAAACTAACAAACAAAATGATACCTAGACCGATCGATTTCGCAGTAGGACATCACTGGACAGAACGATATTGATTTATCTACATTCTAAGCTTGCTTCACAGTACTTTATCATTGCAATTTGAGTAAAAGCGCCGTGCTTTATCTTCGCTCCTTGGGGTGGGAACATCCGGAAAAATCAATCACCCTCACAATGAGCGGAGCGCATTCATGGGCACTAGAGGGCCAGAACATGAGGGGGAAAGGAGCGGGTTGGAAGAGGGGAATGTTTTCTTTCTGTCCCATTTGGCCAGGACGTAATTTATATATTGACGTGGATGACAGAACGGCTGTGGACATGTTCGGATTGCGATGACGTCGATTTTTACCATCTGATAGACGGACGCTGCCATGCTTTCCCCTGACCTGAGACTTCTACACCCTGGAAGCGTATATCACTGTAGCTATATAAGAGCGTGCGCGTGTGTATGTGTGTGCATGTATGGGTGTTTATGTGTATGCATGTATGGGTGTTTATGTGTGTGCATGTATGGGTGTTTGTGTGTGTGTGTGTATGTGTGTGTGTGTAGGTACGTATGTATGTGTGTATGTGCGTGCGTGCGTGCGAGCCCGTATGGATATCTGCCGTTATCAGCGTCTGTTTATTTGCTTCGCACTTGTCTGCCCCCCCCCNACACACACACACCCACACACACACACACACACACACACACACACACACACACACACACACATACAGTATATATATATATAAATAATTATATATAAAATCAGAAACAGATGACCATAGTATTGTCCCGAGAGAGAACCGAAAAGAAAGAACTCGGGGGCCGGAATATAACAACATGAGAATGAGGATATTTCGAGTACATGAGCTTCGGGGTCTTCAGGTCCCACCGGACCATCCCAACGTTGCGCCCCTGATCTACGAACGCCCACGGCGTTGAATTCCAGTTCCATCATTATTCTGCCTGTCTTATGGTGGTCATTCCGTAATGTTATGAACCTCTGGAAAATGGGATTTATTGCCATACTATCAAGAGCGCATATTCAAAATCCTATTAATCGCAATGTTCTTCAGACAGCAGAATAATGTATTTTCTGTCAGATGAATTAGGATAACCACTGTGTAATGGACAGGGTTGGGCAGAAATCTCGTTCAGTCCAGGTGAACTTGTTATGAGCTTAACAGCCACTTTGGACGATCTGAGCTGAATGTGAACTGTGGGTATTTTGGGTGCTTGATCTGAACTTTAATTTTCTACCTAAATATTAGTTCAGTACACCTTTATCTCCAAAATCAGAACCGAATGCCATTTTCAAAATCCAACAGGAACTGATCTGATCTGAAAACTACGCAGTTTTTACGGAACGGGGCTGAATTTGATCGCAGGGCTTTTCCCTCCCTTGTGTCAACCGAACTTGATCTGAACTGACATTTTCCCAACTTTGGATCTTGTGATGGTCTCTGCCACCGTCCTACATACAGTCAGCTGTGCAGTAATGAGGGCCCACGTAATCGCGAATATTACTCTATGGTGGCCACTTTTTTTCAGAAGTCAGAATTGTGTGTTCGAAAGTCACTTGTCACTTGATAATGACAAATTCCGTTTAATTGCAATTTTTTTCCATGCTCTCAAGGCGCAATGATGAAGCGATGTTGGCAGATACAGCTGTAATTAGAAGTTACTGAACTGTCGGTAATCAAGTTCTAGCGTGTGAGTTTCACGCGATCGATGCCTGAATGCGGCAACGTTGTCCACACTGATCCGGAAGGCGGTAATGTAATACTTACACAGTGAGAGCCGAGAGCAAAGCGGTGTTACGTGCAGAAGTTTCATCAATAGGACCGCATGATCTTGTACCTCATGTAGAAAAGTCCAACATAACCGTTTTATTGAACTGGTCCACGCTCCTTTATTTCTGTCATGCCATTGTATATTATACAATAAAAATACTGAATTTCAACACATCACAAAGTCTGAAGTTATGGCTGGGCCCCTCTTGAATTTGAAGTTTTGAGGTCTCAATGTCTTCACCACATTTTGAAACATGAATACTGTATTTTCCACTTCGGAATGCTTTTGCTTGTAAGTATAGTTTCATAACAAACCCGACCAAAAGTGAAATGATACGATCAAATTTGAAGTGGTACACGGCCAAATGCGAAATGGTACGACATGTAAAGTGGTACGACCAAGTGGGAAGTGGTGCGACCATAGTACTGGTACGTGAAGTGATACAACCAGGTAGGAAGTACAACCAGGTAGGAAGTGGTGCGACCAAATGTGAAACGATACGACCAAATCTGAAGTAGTACAAAAATGAACTTTCAGTTCGCTAGGTATTCGCATGCTCTCGTCACATTCACGGTGCCTAGCACGGCCACTGAAAATTCGAAAGTGTTCTGTACTCTGTAGTCCCCCAAACTCCCTGAGTCCTCCACATATCATATTATTACAAGCTCTTCTGTGCAAAGCAGGGCACAAAACACGAATTTAGGTTCAAGATAGATAAGAGGAACACTGTATGATGCAACTTTGAATGGCTAAGCCGACCGTGACCCAAGGTGTGTTGTAATCCCCCGTGCGGAAATTTTAAAAAATAACAATCATGTAATAACTTAATTGTTAACCTGTTTTGTAACGCTTGCTGATCGTCAAGAACAGAGCAGAAAAGAGTGCACTGTTAGGATGTTAGAAGGTGAACTAACTGAGGAAACGACAGGGGTCAAGGTTATTTATATACGTGTACCTCACCACTGTCACAGCGCGCACTAGGGGGTTGCACATCACATGATACTCGTATGCAATCCCTTCCGCCTAACAGCGTAGAAGTATGTAAATTTGGGGTATGTCAGCTTCTCGACATTGCATTGGTTCGATCCCTGTCTTTAATCATCAGCACAGACCCACGGGAAAGTACCATAGTATTGCCCTTAAGCAATGCCTAAACCTAAACCTTAACTTAATGCATTATATAATTTTGTCTGTCCTAAACTACTGGCACTGACTGTTTGATCCCCTCCATGCTCAGTACCATAGGACACTCCCGCCCAGAGCTTGGTTCAGGGTTAGGGACAGGATAAGAAAAGAAGAAGTACATCTGAGGGAGTTTCTAGACAATTATAGTGTCTAGGAGACTGTCCAAAGTTTGCGTTTTCTTCTTTAATCCTAACCCTTACCTTGCTCCTAACCCGAAATCAAACATGAGGGGAGACTCCTAACATATTGCCTTCGGAATTTGCCGGAATTTCCAGTTTCAGCTTGAGTTCATTGCAGTGCAGTGTGTAGAACCGCGATCCCGTATTGTTTGTGCCTGAAGTATGATGCATTCTAGCTGTATGATCTATATAATCGGCGGTGTGCTGTGTCCCTGAGTTGGATCACAATGTCCATTCATCCTGTGCCCTTCCCCTCTCTCCTATCTTCCAGTCTTCCCCCCATGATATTCTCTAGACACATTACGTAAATCAAAGCTCAGGCGCTCTGAGACTGTCCTCCATAATGATATGATTGGATCACTAGCCAGTAGCCAGCCACCACATTATTGGATTCCGGGCAATCGATAGCGCTACGTAATTGCCTTTCTTGTTGGGTCCCAAAACTCCCTTCCAGTATGAATTCTGACTCTGTCTCTTATTTATGTGCGTCTCTCTGGTCAAGTTTGTCTCTTGTTTGTATTTTCTGCAGCGTCGGTGGGACAAGGATTGATCTACTGGTGTCCTGCAAAGCAAAATTTGGCACCTTTTTCCTCGGACTTTCTCTTCCCCCCTTCCCTCCCAAGCTTTCTTCGCCCTTGAAGTCATCTCCTCTTTCGTCTTCACCCCCCCCCCAACCCGTGCCCCCAACCTCTCCAAACCGAACGACAATAGCACAACCTTCCCTTTTATTTTTTCTTTCTCGTTTTCTCCCATTCACAACCTATCCCCAAACAGGTCTGGCTCACTCCTTTCTTTCTCTCTCTCTCTCTCTCACACACACTCTCTCTCTCTCTCTCTCTCCCTCTATCTCTCATACACACACTCTCTCTCTCTCTCTCTATCTTTGTTTTGCTTCTTTTTTTCGCCCCTGACCTTGCAACCCCCTCCATCCTCCTCCATTTCCTTCTCATAATACATACTATGGTCAACAGTCAATGGTGAGCAGTTTCCCGTTCAAGAACTTTTCTTTTCATCTATGCTGTCTGTGTCTTGCTGCTCAGTTCATCCACTCTTTGTATATATCTCTTATCTTTTTATCTTCATATCTATTCTGTCTGTCTGTCTGTCTGTCTGTCTGTCTGTCTGTCTGTCTGTCTGTCTGTTTGTTGAAGTGTCTGTTTGTCTGCTCGCCTGTTTGCATGTCATAATATCATCCATCTGTCTGCTTGTCTGACCATCTGTTAGTCTGCCTGTCCATCTGTCTGTCTATCTATCTCTTTGCCAGCCTGCTGTCTGTAATTGTGGAAGCGTCTGCTTGTCTGTCGTCCGTCTGCGTGTCTGTCTTTCTTTCTGTCTGTGTGACAGCGTGCCTGCATAATTGCTACCTATCCGTCCATTAGTCTACTTGTCTGTCTGCCTGCCTGCCTGCCTGCCTGCCCGTCTAGCTGAGTACCTACCTTCCTGCCTGTCTGCCTGCCTGTTCTTCCATCCACCCGGACTTGAAATCAGCAAACCGCGGCGGAACAAGCTCTGAGAAATTAACTCATATTGACATAACTACAACCGCAAATAACTCAGTGTTGTCCCACACGTGCGGGCTCGGCGTAAATATGATGCGGATTAGTTGAGAAAACAAGAGACCTGCTGAGTAGGCCTAATTCGGCATAATATTATCGCTGGCTCATAAACAAAAAACGTCGCTGTGAACAACTCACTGTGTAGTAAATTAGGTCCATACAGCTTAGTCGCCGCCAGTGCTCAATCTAGACTTAATGAGGTCTGAAGCTACATATATATATAAAGCTTGAAGGTTTCTAACTGGGAAGATGTAAGGTTTCTAAGTAGTAAGTTATAGCAGAAGGTCTGACNCTCTCTCTCTCTCTCTCTCTCTCTCTCTCTCTCTCTCTCTCTATCTTTGTTTTGCTTCTTTTTTTCGCCCCTGAACTTGCAACCCCTTCCATTCTCCTCCATTTCCTTCTCATAATGCATACTATGGTCACCAGTCAATGGTGAGCAGTTTCCCGTTCAAGAATTTTTCTTTTCATCTAGTCTATGCTGTCTGTGTCTTGCTGCTCAGTGCTTTGTATATATCTCTTATCTTTTTATCTTCATATCTATTCCGTCTGTCTGTCTGTCTGTTTGTCTGTCTGTCTGTCTGTCTGTTGAAGTGTCTGTTTGTCTACTCGCCTGTTTGCATGTCATAATATCATCCATCTGTCTGCTTGTCTGACCATCTGTTCGTCTGCCTGTCCATCTGTCTGTCTATCTATCTCTTTGCCAGCCTGCTGTCTGTTGTGGAAGCGTCTGCTTGTCTGTCGTCCGTCTGTGTGTCTGTCTTTCTTTCTGTCTGTGTGACTGCGTGCCTGCATAATTGCTACCTATCCGTCCATTAGTCTACTTGTCTGCCTGCCTGCCTGCCTGCCCGCCTGCCTGAGTACCTACCTTCCTGCCTGTCTGCCTGCCTGTTCTTCCATCCACCCGGACTTGAAATCAGCAAACCGCGGCGGAACAAGCTCTGAGAAATTAACTCATATTGACATAACTACAACCGCAAATAACTCAGTGTTGTCCCACACGTGCGGGCTCGGCGTAAATATGATGCGGATTAGTTGAGAAAACAAGAGACCTGCTGAGTAGGCCTAATTCGGCATAATATTATCGCTGGCTCATAAACGAAAAACGTCGCTGTGAACAACTCACTGTGTAGTAAATTAGGTCCATACAGCTTAGTCGCCGCCAGTGCTCAATCTAGACTTAATGAGGTCTGAAGCTACATATATATATAAAGCTTGAAGGTTTCTAACTGGGAAGATGTAAGGTTTCTAAGTAGTAAGTTATAGCAGAAGGTCTGACAAAGGTTGGTTTTCTTTTACATGTGTCCTCTAGGGCAATGTGGCTAACTGGAAGTCTCACAAAAGTGCATATCAAAACAAAGTCTTGGGTCACACAAATAGAACCACAGACAAAGATAATAATGCGGTTTATACGTCTTGTAGCCAGGCTAGTGCCCGCTTACGCAACTTTCAATTATTATTATTATCACCCCAGCAGACCTGGTTAGTCGAGGATTGTCGCTGTTTGGAAATACAGTAATCGTCTTTAAGCTCTCAAGATCTTAATTAATCGAAATTACTCGATATTGAAAAAACTGGCTAAACAACTGACCAGTTATTCCGATACCTCAGAAAATACTCGTCATCGAGTTCCCGGAATCGATATTTGCAGCGTACTTTGACAAATAATGCTTTGGATAGAACAATCACTAAAATCAGAGCACCAGGGTATTACTGTTAATCTAGTTTTTGATGGATAGGTCACATAATACTATTTCCATAGCCGCACTTTTGTCAGTAAAAACTAAAACTGTCAGTCACTCCTTCCACCCCATCTCATGCGTGGCATAACAGTATTGGATATGAAATGTCACTTGCTGGCTGGAAGTGTCTTTACTGCCATTAGCTGTTACAATGGCAGTAGCAGCATTCCAAAAATAGACCCATAATAAATGTACTGTCGCTTACTTGACATGTTTTTTTCCCGGGCATACCGTAGTTTTTAAGCAGATGGTCTCTGATTTGTTCTGTGTGTGTGCGCGGCCTGATGACCTACTATAGATCGATTTTGTTACGGTAAAATTCCATTCACCTGAACAGTTTTCCTGTTCTTCCTTTAGGCCTGTGATAATCTTGGTTGTTTGAAAAGGTCCGTAAATAGAGCAATCAGACTTTGGGGACTTTATATGTTAGCAGTCAACCAACCAATCAACCCACCCACCCACTCTAATTCCATTTAGTATGTCTAGCCGTGTTTGTTTTCTTGATCTGTTTTATTATTTCTGTTATTTTTTTTTCATCGACTTCGTTCAGGCAGATAATCCGCACGCATTAGTATTAATGCACATTTTATACCCTTTATGTATATATGTACTAAATGTGTAAGCCTCCCCCCCCCCCCCCCCC
>JAWQUT010000580.1:222509-239129 GCA_033807755.1 Ellobium chinense | reverse complement strand
TTTTTTTTTTTTTTTCGTTTCCTTTTGTTGAATAAACAGATTAGGTTTAGAGTTTAAAATAATAATATGTCATTTTTAAAATAAATATAATATACACTCTTTCTATTCAGTTGCCATTAAAATGTTTATGTTTTTAAAGCAGATATTTATAGTTTATTCTGGGCATTTTTTTTCTTCTGGTTTTTTTTTCCGCCTATGGGTTTTTTTTTTTGTCTGTTTGTTTGGCTTGATGTAATTGGGATGAGGGTTGAACAGAATGGAGATTATTGTAAATAACACAGCAAGGCAGCGATAGTCCTGACTGACTGATTCGGAAAGGTCAATTAGAACAGCGCGTAAATCTAAAGGGCCTACCGTAATGAGATGTGGTTCTCCAGCTGTTACTACAAACAGCATATTATAGACGTCATAGCCTTATTGTGTACTGTTTACAGTACTCTTGCTGATGTTTATCCACTGGGGAGGGGAGGATTCAGCTGCGACAACAACAAATGTTATGGGCTGTGTGAGAGGCGATTGGTTTGATGATGTGGCTGTCTTTAATGAGGCAATTTACATTTTATTATTTGAGAACTTGGGCATTAACGATGGGATTTCTTACCATTGTATATATATATTAACTCTGCACATTGAACGCCATGAATTGAGTACATTTACCACCGATACAGTTTGGTGGGCAGGCTCTCACTTATTATTTANCTATATATATATATATATATATATATATATATACATACATATATACACACATCCATATCCTTTGTTACAAACGGTTCTTAGACATACAGACGATACGTCCTATAAACAGCATTCCCATGTCGCATCCGACGCACCCGTGCGTCATATTTCTTACGTTATGAACTATTTCCACGTACAGGCTAATGAAACTCATGGTAATTGCTCTTTCCGAATCAACTAGCCAGGACAAATAATCCCGTTTTTGCCATGGCCTAAGAGCGAGACTCAAAAACATGAAATGAGGAATGCTTATAGTTCTTGGTAAACAAGCGTTGTGATTGGCAAACAGAGCAGCGAAGTAAATAAAGAGTGGGCGTCGGCTGGCCTAGATTAGCCACTGGAAACCTTTATTTTTAGCTTATCGGAAATATCCATTTGGTGCCATCGAAAACAACAACATAGAGAAGGGGTTAATTTTAGTTTTTACATTATACAGCAGGACTACCACAAGAACCAAATTTCCATGGGACCAGCTAGTCCATAATTTCGAGCTTGTGAGATGTGCAAGTTCGTGAAAAAAAATATAATAGTTTAGAAAATAAAGAAATCGGGCACAAGTTATCATAAAGAGTAGAACTGAGTAGTCGAGTTCGTAGGGGTCGAGGTCGCGGGATCCAAATGTTTCTTCATGCATGAAAGAGTCCATGTGGCTGTTATAGTGAAACATTAGAGAGCTTTTACTTTCAAGACAGACCTCTTACGGGCCACTACGACGGAGGTAGACATGCGCATGTAATGGCATTTCTTGGTACCATATTTTATATGTCACATAAAATATTACATATTACAATAGTTGTAAAACTCACATGTGATTCTAGTTCGTAATGTGCTGTTTAATCGGAACATCATGAAATGCCAGTATGCGCATGTTCATCTCTGCCATAATGGTCTGTACGAGTAACAGATCCGAATTTGAAAATAAAATGCTCTCTGTTACCAGAAGCTAAATACTAAGATTCTTAAAAGTCTTTAGAAAACTAGACGTCGTCTACATTAATAAAAATTGCCACACACATTCAGTTTCACAGCATCATCCAGTGAGAGCGAGTGATTTTCTTTCGTTCGTAGCCATGAAATTTTGATACTGTTGTTACGATTAAAGCCAAGGGTTACAAACTTGGCGTTCATGTGTACCCAGGGGTAATGCAAGGCCTTGCTGACTCAAGAGGGTACAAAGAGAGCGTACTTTCCAACAAAAAGGCGGGGCTTACTAACCTTGCTCCTCTTTGCAGAAAGACCAGGTGAAGATCTTAACCACCCGTAGCGGGAGGCGCGTTGGTCCAGCCTCCCGCTGGCTGCGCGGCCATTTTTACGGATAATAACCGTTGCACGTGTTGTCTGCCGGCCGACCAGCTGCCACTAGGATGCAAAATTCCACTGCCGCTCCCGGCGTTCTGCAAGGAAATGGCTATATATTTTATTGCCTAGGAAATGGCTATATATTTTATTGCCGCATTCAAACGTAGCAAGCCGACGGTAGAAAATATTATATCACAGCATCACGATTAGGATCTTAAGAGCCTGTCTCCTTAGCCTCCCCCTCCCCCCTCCCACCAANAAAACCAACACACACTTTCTCCTACCCTCTTTTTTTCGTACTGAAAGCACAAAACAGGTCTTAAGGGCTACGAGGAATCTTATTGTCCTTTGGCATCAAGGTGTACAGTAACCAAAAAATAGCTTGAGAACCCTCCTTGTTTCAGGACAGACTGTAATCTCTTGTTTACTTGGACCTTTGATTGGGATGAAACTCTTAAATAATTTACGCATAACCTACTGACGATCGTGTTTCTTGTCTTCCAGAGAACTTTGTAATATCGATCTTGCGTACCTCAAGATGAGTCAAGTATGTTGAATACGCCACCGGGATGCCTACAGGCAGTAATAAGTAACAGGATGATGTGGAAAAGTGGCATTCAGATCCTCTTGTTTCATTTCCATTACACTATGCGCTTAATGGCATAGTTAAATGAGTACAGTATAAAGTATTATGAGTATATTATCTTATTACACCTTTAGTTTACTTTCTCTGTGTTTGTGATTAAGGCTGTTCCAGCAATAAATTAGCTATTATTATATACGTAATCATTATGATGGGTTGGTAAGAACTAAAGAGCTCTTGTCCGAAGAGACTACTAAGTTGATTAGTTTTTCACTGATGTCAGTTTGTAGACTTTCTACGTGTCTGCCTGCAGCCTGTCCGTTTTTGTTACTGCCTGTTTTTCTGTCTGTCTGTCTGTCTGTCTGTCTGAGTGATTATCTATCTATCTATCTATCTATCTATCTATCTATCTATCTATCTATCTATCTATCTATCTTAATGCCTGCCTATCTGTCTGGCCGTCTCTCTGCCTGCCTGCCTGCCTGTCTGCCTGCCTGCCTGTCTGTCTGCCAGCCTCTACTTGGCTGTCTGTCTCTTTCCTACCTTCCTTCAGTCTGCACTTTCACACCAGAACATAGCCAATTACCTTTCTTCCCGTCTGTTTTTTTTTATTTTGTTTTGTTGAGAACTCCCATGTTGTATTTTGCTTTCCACTCTCCTCGGCATTATCGATTGAAACACCCACGTTCAGCGTCTAATCTGGAACTGTCAGCTATTGAACGAAGCCATTCCAGCCTCCTCCATCATCGACACCGAGCTTTCCTCCCCTGTCCATTCCAGGACGACTCTCCCTCTGTCTCTCTGACTCTCTGTCTATCTCTCTGTCTCTCTCTCGCTCTCGCTCTCTCTCTCTCTCTCTCTCGGTCTATTTCTCTCAACCCCCATTCCCCTCAAATGCACAAAAAAGTCTTCCCTATGCTTCTAGCAGAGTCCGTTTGTATTTCACAACGACCTCCAGCACCGAATTTCCTTCCCTCCCTTTTTCAATCCCGGATCTGTGGCGCCCCCCCCCCCCCCNAGTTTCAGTTGGAAAGCACAAAATTGGTCTTAAGTCTCTCCGTGCTTTTTAGCAGAGTCTGTAATGCACAATGACGTGTGTTTAGCTTTCCCAGCCTCCTTCATCACCGACCTTCCTTCTCTTCCTAGTTAATCCCAGATTTTCTTCCCCCTCATGCCCTTCCCTTCCCCCCTCCGTCCCGCCCTTTTCACACTGAAAGCACAAAAACAAATCTTAGTTCCCCACGCGCTTTTAAGAGAGTCTGTTCGTAATGCACGATGACGTCTACTATTATATATTGGTCAAGTAACCCAGGGCTTGGGAAACGTGAAAGCAGGAAAC
The DNA here is from genome assembly GCA_033807755.1 of Ellobium chinense. Taxonomy (NCBI): domain Eukaryota; kingdom Metazoa; phylum Mollusca; class Gastropoda; order Ellobiida; family Ellobiidae; genus Ellobium; species Ellobium chinense. The sequence continues at coordinate 235,170 of JAWQUT010000580.1, read as the reverse complement.
GAAGATGGTAATGAGGAGTATTATTTTCTTTTCGCAAAAAAAAAAATAAAAATGCCGAATTTCAAATTTCGATACTCAGATGCATCAGTCCATGGGAATTTATAGAAGAAGTGTTGCGATTGCCTTGTTGCTAGTTGCCGGGGTGCAGCACCCTGGTCCCTTTAGCTGTAAAACTAGGTATTCACTTTTTACCCTTTAAATGTGGAGCGTGAGTGTTAAGTATGTTTTCAAAGGACACTGCAGTTATTGTTTTACCTGAGAGCCCAACCCACGAACTTCATTCTTGACAGTGACAGTCTCTGGATTGTTCGAATGACTCATAAACCGCGGTCACATTGCCCCATTTGTTTGTTTTTGGGGTTTTTTTTTGTTTTTTGGTTACTTTATCTGAACGCTGTACCTAATCCGTTAACTATGAAATGGGTTATTGGGTCACCACAGATGAGTTCTTAATGACTATTCTCCAGTGTTCTCTATTCCCGACTGCCATCTGAGAGTCATAGAAGCCTTGCCCTGCCCTGCCCAGCCCATTTCTTAATGTAATATATCCATTTTTTATTCTTCTGTCTGCCTCTCCGCGACCTGTTTCCTGCTACAGTGCCTTGCAAATCGTCTTTGCAAGATCTATTGATCTAAGAGCATGGCATTACCACCTCAATGTTGGTTGCTCGATGATATTGAGAAGATCTTCGTGGGTCCCAAAGGCTTTTGTGATCTTGAGAAGGACTTCCTCTTTTGTGACATTCTGGTACGGGACACGCAGATGCTTCCGATTAGACATCTCATCTCAGTTGCTTAAGTTCTTTTATAATTTATTCTTTTACTTGTTTTTTTTTATATTATTATTATTATTTCTTCTTCTTCTTCTTCTTCTTCTTCTTGTTCTTCTTGTTCTTCTTCTTCTCCTCCTCCTCCTCCTCCTCCTCCTCCTCAGGCATTTAGCTCCCCACAGAGCATTGGTCATGAACAAAAAGCGGCCTAAGCTCTCCGATGTCTTGCCCATCCCTCAGTGCTCTGTCCCGAGAAATTTCCAGCCCTTGCCATCTCTGACTCCAGTTTTTTTTTCTGTTGTTGTTGTTGTTGCTGTTGTTGTTGTTGTTGCTGTTGTTTTTGTTGCTACTTTTGAGCTCTTGTCCTTCTGCTTACTGCCATAAAATGGTATCTAACAGTTCGTTTCAGTTCCTAGAGTATCTCTTCTCCATATGGCGTCCCTTTGACATTTTTCTCTGTGGGTTCCATTACAGGCTCTGTTTTGTGGTGCTGGATTGATTACTTACATTAGACATTATTGTTCCTATATAATTATTGTTACGTGTTATCTCTTTCACAGAGTGTTCTAAAAGGCGTCGCCAGTCCCCTGGTCCAGCGACACCATCATGCCCGGCATGGCCGCAAGGGAGTCACTGAGGTGGCTTAGAAACCTCGCCCTTGCCACTGCTATCAGTGCTGCAGAGGCGGCGGTCACGTCGGTCACCTCCAGCCCTTCTGATGATGCCACGTCCGCCCCTGAAGGCAGCGGCGGAGGAGGAGGAGGAGGGGAGGGGGGCCACAAGAATAAAATGGATGAGATAAAGGACAAAGTCATGGACGAAATCAAGAAATGTAAGTGAGAGCGTGGAAGGTGATGTGTTGTGATTTAAAGGAGTGTTAAAGAGGAGAGGAGGCATGGCGAGGCACTTCCCTAATTTGAATTCAGTCGCATGGTTTTCAATGGAGCGTTATTGTTCCGAATTTCACAAGCAAAACATTTTATATTGCACAGGAACTTCGCACATTGATACTTTATTGTTCCTGCGAACGTTCTGGTAAAGAAAGTTGATGTAAGAACGTCAGGCACTTGAAATACGCGAGCAGATCCATCTGGGTCAAGGCAGTGTCTACGGCCATTATTAGGCGGGGCTTGCCTTCTGACGATAATGATCGGGGGCGGAGCTTTAAATGGTGGTTTCTGCCCCTGGTCTTCATCCTCTCTGAGATTCAAGTAAGTCATGAAGTCGAACTACTATGACACCGGCTGTTTGGTACATGTCTGCCTCATTGTCCCATAGACTGACAGTTATGTCCTTTGGCTTAAGATGGTATTTGTGTTGAGCGTTCCTATAGAGAGGGCAGTCCTGGAGATCATGCTCTGGTGTGTTGTGCTGGCGTAAAGGAGACATAGGGGGCACCTCTCCGGGGGTGAAGCGCTATATGAATGCATTATATTATTATTATTATTATTATTATTATCTGTCAGAGACATCAATTGTAGAGTTTAATGTATCTGTAGATTTTGTATTCTGTGGTTCAATCTACATATCTAATTATAATCAATCTGCCATGAGGATAATGTTATATTAGTGCAAGTAGATCTAATAACTTGTTACTTGTTCCTAGATACATCACCACTGCATTCCGGACATGTCCAAAGGTGCTCCGATCCCCACGCCAAAAGCCGTCTCAAAGAAAACAAGCTAATTGTGTCGGTTGACATTTGGTTGAGAACAGTTCTATTTCTTCCAGCGTGTCTTCAGCTTCTACCACTGTTTTTTCACCACACCCATCTCCCTTTATATGTGTCACTGCAGGATTGTTATACCAGGTCTTCTCCACCTCCTCACTTGGTTTCTTTTCCAGATCTGTTCATTTTAGCTGTTCTAATAGACTTGTAATTTCATAAGATAATAGTTTCATAATGTAAAAAAAAGAAACCAACAACTCAACTGTATTACTTTGTCTCTTCCAGTACCTATATGGGCCATTATCCTCATCATCGCTGGAGCGCTGTTGTTCTTGGTGTGCTGTGTATACTGTACATGTAAACGATGCTGTAGAAAGAGGAAGAAGAAGGAGGGCAAGAAAGGACTCAAAGGCGCTGTGGACCTCAAGAGCGTCCAACTACTCGGCAACTCCTACAAAGAAAAGGTGTGGGGTTTTTTTTTGTTATCGGAGTAGAAATACAATAAAATTTGTACAAAATTCAGTGGAGCAGGGATAGTGCCTACATCTTGGGACCAACCAAAACTGTACTTATGAACAGACATACATATTAACCATATATGTATCCTTTGAGAAGAAAAGTCGGGACCAAAAATACTGTATGCTGTATCAGTGTTTGCTTACCAAGCCTGTCCGTAATAAGTGTTTTCCACGGTAGTTTCATTTGCATTAAAAGTGGGTGGCATGTTTTCGTATACTGTCTTCTCTTGGGGAAGATAATAAATAAGCAGACCAGTTGATTTCATTTGGAGGTAGACCACTCTCTGCTATAAAGGAAGCAGTAATAGTTATCCATACAACTTTTTTTCATATTAATTATGTCTGTAGTCCTTTTACTTCATCTGCCATTGATTTGACCTTGACCTATAGTGGCCTTGACCTATGTTAACCTTGACCTTTGTTGACCTTGATGACAGGTTCAGCCAGACCTTGATGAGCTTCCTGTGAACATGGAGGACAATGAAGACGCTGAGAGCACCAAGTCAGAGGTCAAGCTGGGCAAGCTACAGTTCTCCTTGGACTATGACTTCCAGAAAGGAGAGGTAGGTTCACGAGTGAAAGCTGACATTATACTCTTTGGACTATGACTTCCAGAAAGAAGAGATAGGTTCAGGGGTGAAAGTCATATGATTCAGAAGGATCCAGAGAAATCCAGTGGTCTTTTCCTAAGAACCCGGCCGTCCTAGAGACAAAATAAGTGGGATCAAAGTCAAGTCTTTAGGGGAAGATATCCTCACTGACTCCATCAAGACAACTTTTTTTCGGCATCTGGCATTGACTTTTAGAGGGCTTACTCTTCCTTGATACAAGTGGCCTTGTGGGTGGTATAGGGGTGGGGGATAGGTGACAGTTTTAGTTTAGCAGCATTTATGATAAGGTTTGCAGGTTTTGGGGGGAGGGAAAGAAGAATGGGGGGAGGAGGTCGAGGAATATTAGACATCTATATTTTCTATTGTTAACATGTCAGGTTTTCTGCTGTGCATGTCGTGTTGATCATGGTGCCTTTCTGTCATTTTTCCCAACCATCTCTTGTTGTTTTTTTTTCTTCCTTTCATTCAGCATCTCTCTCCCCTGTCTCTCTCTCTCTTCTGGCCGATTTTTAGATTGTCCCTTTTTCCACTGTTTCTTCGTTCACTTCAGGGCTATGCATATACAGTGCAAATTAAAAGTTACTGCTTTTTGAAATATAGACAGGATGACATGTGGAGTTAATGCCGACATCACGCAAACCGTTCTGCATGTGTTCACTCGCACTACATATGATTACACTCCACGCAGACAGCTTATAGCTTATACATATATTGACAAGTTGTGTGCAATAAGGAAGAAAAAAGTTCAATGTAAATGTTACTCAAGCATAAGAGTACGCCATGACGCCAATCTTCCCCCTCCCCCTCCTCACCAAAACCGCTAGATCGAAGCCAAAAGAGAACCAAAATAATCATCAGAAGTCTCCACTCCAAACCTTTCCAATCAACTCCATTCGTATAATCAAGGTTGCAGAGCCCGCTTCCTTTCAATCCATTTATTCTATCCAGCGCGTTCGGGAGCTTTGGACAGAGTCTATTTTTATCCACTTTTCAAGATGGCAGCCGGAAGGGAAGGGGGTGCGGGCATTTCGATTGTTCATGTCAGCCAGTATCGATCTGCTCACTGTGTTATTGATTTTCCCCCTTGGCCTCTCTTTCTGGGTGGTTCTGTGTGGTCTGACTGGGTTTTCATTGATAAACAACATATTGGCGGACAGACTTGTGAACGTCATTGGAACAGTGTTAAAAGGGATGCAGAGAGAGAGAGAGAGAGAGAGAGAGAGAGAGAGAGAGAGAGAGAGAGAGAGAGAAAGAGAGAGGGGGGGGAATAATCGTGTTTAAAAGTAGAGGTAAAGTGAGCTGTGGAGGAGAGGATGAAAGAAGTTGCTTGTAGAAATGTTAATCTGTGTATGTATGTATGTACAGAAAGACACTTGTGACTACAGTGCTAAAGAGATATAATTGAGGATAGGGAGAAACTGCGTAGAAAGGGGCTTATGAGAAGAGGTAAATAAGAATGAGACTGAACCGTAGGATGAAAATAAGGTTAAGGTTGGAGCGAAAGGCAAGAGCTCTACAGAAGGACCGAGAGAGAGAGAGAGAGAGAGAGAGAGAGAGAGAGAAAGAGAGAGAGAGAGAGAGACAGAGAGGGAAAAGTTGCGCACAATCATAAAATCAAGGGAGGAAAAGTGAGAATCGTTGAGGAGCAAAATAGTCGTTTTCCAGTAAAATCATATAGAACTGGGCAGCTGAACCAGATCACTTGTGCACTAGGCATTTCATTCTTTCTATATGCCTAGTGGCCATTAATAGATAAAGATATAACAAGGGGACTTCGTGCAATTATTTGCGTCACTACACGACTGAGCTGTAATAATTTGTCTTGGAAATGCCACCACGATTGAATGTGATTCATTCAAAATTAAACGAAAGCCTTCACGCTGGCCCCCATTACCACTGGTAATTACTTTGACCCAACCTGGCTGCTGTTATGTCATGAAATCGTCAAGAAGACAGCAGATTAAAGTAATTTAACGTTTTGCGTCATTAAGGCATATGGTATCTTCTCTTCACCTTGTTTTCAAGATGCTTGTATCGTAACATCTATGAATGTATCTCGGTCAGTGACGCATGTGCCCTTTAATAATAAGCCATCTTTAAAATCCAGAACGTCAGGATTTTTTTTCCTCATCAAAACCGAATTCAGTCTCAAAACTTGAATCATTAGGTTGTATCCAATTTGTCGGTGATGTGGAAACGTCTCTTTGTTCGTCTGGGTCACCTCTGGAAACACTTAGTATAGATGAGATGAAAGGATGTGGTGGAAGCCGCAGACTCGCTGCAAGGAATAGAAGTGTCCTCAACCAGATGTCAACCGGTACGATTAGCTCGTTTTCTTTAAGATGGCTTTGGGCGTGGGGATCGAAGCACTTACGGACCTGTCCAGCAGTGATGTTTCCAGCAACAAGTAACAAACGCTTAACAGGTCAGAGAGATTTGAGCCTGTGTAGAAAAATAGTATGGAAAAACCGAGTCCTCACATTTGAGTCAAGACACACTTATAAGTTTTAGCAGATCATTGCACACGAGGGTGTTGTGCCATTTTCAAAGGTTTTCACAATATATTTACAATGAGCAGTCGCCATTTAGGAAACCGATCCGCCCTAGAAACCACTGACGTCGTGGAACCATTTTTTTTTTTTTGGCCACTATGATAAATTTATCTAAGAACTCGGTCTAAACAATTAATCCGTCTCAAAAACCGTTCTTAGTCGACGGGCTATCACTATCAGTGGAGGTAGCTGCAGCAGTCATTCCAACTACTGAACGAAAATGAATAGATTAACAGCATTGGAACGGGGCTGCTCCTAAAAGTCCTTGTGGCGTAGGGGGTGGGGGGTGGGGAGCTACTTCAGACCTTTGAGAGACATAGGGTTAACCCGTCTTTGCTTGCCATGGGGAATACAGTATAGTAAGCATCGTGTTAGTCCAGTTTAATGTCGTCCCTATGGGTGACCGTTTAGTCCAGATCTCATGAAAAATCTTAGTTTTGCTTTAACAGTTTGCGTCATTCCGCTGTCAAGGTATTAGGCTGCCTTCGGCCTTTGCGCAACTGAGATTAACCAACATTTAAAATCCAAATCTGAGCGGCGTTCGACATTAGTAAGACGTATTTTGACAGGTCTTTTATTAGGTTTTGATTTTGTGAAGCATCCGAGTATTGTGCAGTTCAGCTTAAGTTACCATTAACTGATGCGTAGGAATATTTTTGCGAAAAAATTAAATAGGGCATTTGGGTGAAGTAGAAGCAGAATTAACAGGAGAAAAGACGAGACTGGCGCGCTGTAGATAAAAGGCCATAATTTGACATACTCTAGTAACAGCGCTTTCATTTATGATTTCAAGCACAGATGCGGGTGATTTTTTTATTTTTTTTATTTTCGCAGTGTCTCAAATACAGAAAGCAGGAGATTACACTCGTAGCCTATAACTGGAGCATTCATTTTATATAGTAATTATTGCGTTACAAATTTAAACTGAGAATAGTTAAATGTTCGCTCTATTCTGACACTTAGATGAGAGTCGTAGCTTGCATCATAACTTGCTTCGAAAAGGCTGAATAGATTGTTCTACATTGCTTCATATAACATTCAAATCCTCAGGCTCTTGTCGAAAGAAAACTAAAGGAATTCTTTACCTGTCCCTTCACTCTCCTCACTTTTTGTTTAAAACGACACGGACCATGTAAAACTGCAAAAATCTCGCAGAAAATCCTTCTGGACAGATATTTTTGTCTGGATATTGAGTGAGGAATACTGAAAAATACTGTAGAAGTGTGTCTTTTGTTTTCTTTTCCGCGAAAAGCCGGATATGGATTTTCGTGAAGATAGAAGTTAAGCTTTTTTTGAGTCCTGCATAGTTTTCTCATGATTTTGTTATGAGCGCATAAGTCTAGGGAATCCGGAGTTACACGATCATGAAACTGGCAGATCTCTTCGTACTTAAAAGTTTGCGCATTAGCAATGGGATCTCCTTGCCTCGGTGATGAATGCACTCTAGTGGTATTCAGCGTACGGGTTAATGTAATTCTTACTATGTTAAAAATGCACAAGTTCTTACCTGACAAAGAAACACACTATAAGTGACAACATCGCAGTAATGACCGGAAATAATCGCATAAATTGCGATTCCTCAGCGGGTTACTGCACGTATATGAATTATTCACCAATAAAAAAAAACTTTGAAAATTTGGAGCTCAACTCACGAAATTCGCGAGAATCAGCTCTCCAAGAGAACAAAAAAATTCCGCAGTAAACCGTTGACAAAATGCTGGACGAAATTACGTCATCACTTTAGCACACAATTTGAAACCCCCATGCTGACAAAATGATGGCCCATACTATTTCAATATGTGGCCCACTTGTCAGGGTTGTAATTAAAAATCGGTCCCAATGTGCTCCCCTGTTGGCATGATATGGTGAGAAAGTGTTCAAGCACTTCATTACAAGCAATGCAAACAAAGTAATGCTTTGCGAAATCTGTCAGGAAAAAAACCCAGTGTTTTCAATAGAATATAAGTAAAGCACTAATGCATCCCAAGTATTGGAAATATATTGCAGCCGAAAAAAAGTTTTAGCAATATACTGTTGGTAGTTGTTAATAGTAGAATTAGTTTATTAGACAACCCAACGTGTGGCTAGAAAACCCCCACGACCAACTAGGCTTTGACATCATCCCTCATCGGCTAAGACCTTTTCGGAAGTGATTCAAATGTATAAATATGTTATTGATCAACCCTCTGCTAATCGTTAGCCTAACATATGAATGCGCAACACCTGGCCAACTGTTTGCCACACTTCAAAAGGTCAGCTTCCATCTAAGATGTCCCCTTAAATTGACTAAGTCTGTTATCGACGCCTTTCGTTCGCCTTTCGTGTTGCGTTATTTCGAAATCTGAAGTATCAAATCTGTATCTTTCATTCAGTGAAGGATTCCATTTCTGTCCTTAGATTATTGCCTCAGTAAATCGGTCTCCTTGCCTCAACAGCACTTGTCTGGAATCTCATTTTGTTCAGAATTTGTGTCACTCCGCTTCAAATTGCAATCATCTTTATGTATTTGTACGTGTACATTACAACGAGGCTTTACAAGAAGATTATAACGAACATTTTTTTTTCTATTGGGAGAGGGAGGAGGTGGAGGTGTAGGAGGTGGAGGTGGAGGAGGTGGATGAAGTGGCCCAGCAAATCCATTTTCTTTGCCATGGCAGCGCTATTCTCGGTGTTATTTTCGTGTAAAATTCGTGCCGCTCCGCTGCATGTTGCAATCAGCTTCAGGTCTTTGTACTTTTTAATGAGGGAAGTTGCACAAGAAGATTATAAAGGAATTCGGCTAAATATGATTTTTGAGAGCAGGTGGGGGTGGAGGATGAATGACCGGTTGAGGAAGACGATAAAACAATGTTCACCCTCCCTGTCTCTATGCTTCGCATTCTTCCCCATGAAAAGTAACATTGCATATATTATTTCACCTCGGAATAAGGGCGAATTTACCTGGATGTACGCAAATATAGAAGATGGCGGTCAAGATTTCCATTCCTTTGTTGTCATCTTCAGAGAGAGAGAGAGAGAGAGAGAGAGAGAGNGGGGGGGGGGGGAGATCAAGAAAGCGAACAGAAGACTTGAGCCTTGTTTCCATTCTCTATGATTATTATATATCAGTGTACCAGTAACCTCTGGAGGCCGTTCACCCTTGGTCATTAGACATTCCCATTTGTTGCCCGGGTGTATTAGAGCAAATTAAACATTGATCAGCGGCCGATTCTGCCTTGATCAGCTTCACGGCCCCAGAATATGTGTCGGTCCTCTTGTCCCGAGAGATGTTGAATTAAGGGTGGGGTCCCATTACCAGTCTTCGCCATTGACTGAGTCTGTCGAAAACGATGGACATGTCCAGGCATGGAAGTGTCAGTGTTTATGGGCACTCAGCATCCAGTGAGGTTGGATCTCCTGGGAAGATGGGATTGTGAGGCCAGGCCTGAATATGCATAATTAAAATAAACCAGGAAATGGGAGCGCGGCGGCTTCCGTGAGACATTCAGAATCAGAATACCACTTATCGAGAAATCTAAGTGACTGGTGCGATTTGGAGACTTTTGTTCTTACCAATCTCATACTGCTGGATTTGTAAGGTGTGCAACACTGCATGTTGATATTAAAGTAATAAGTATCACAATTAAGTCAAGAAACTGATTGACTGCGACTTTTGAAGGATTCGCTTTCGTGGCATCATTATAGTCTAGGTCTTTTTGCTAAGGTTTATTTTCTCAATGCTCAGTACGCAGTTTGCTAAGGCAGGCTTAGGAATCTTTGAAAAGGACTGGAGTCCTTAGAAGGCTTAAAAAAAAGATCAATGTGTCTTATGCGATGCACAGTTGATCTATGCCGTTGACCCTCTCACGTGAATTCTTGTCCGCCTGTCGGATATGGACATTGGATGCGCACACACGTGTATCGGTATGATATGGAGAATGTTGGTTTACGTCATTTGCCGTTGCCTGGTAATGTCCTATTAGGATGCGCCAAAATGGCACTGGTTATTAAGTGCTGAAAGATGACCAGGCGGACTTTGGTGGCTGAATAGCTATCGTCACTTAATGACCGCATCCGGATCTATTTCTGGCAACATCCGGGAACTATCCCACCTGTTAGGATCAGGGGTTAGAATTAGGGGCAGGGTTAGGAAAGTAAAAGCAACATTGGAACAGTCCCTTAGACATTATCATTTGAGAATTTGCACATTAAATATTGGATCTCTTACCATCGTTAGAACTACATTAGTGCATTGAAGCTCAATGCACCATTAGAATGCCATATCGTAAAAATACCATCAACTCTGCATATTGAGCGCTTCTAAGGGCGCATTCAAAATCAATGCACTAATGTAATTCTATCGATGGTAAGAGAACCCACCGTTACTGCGCAAGCTCTCAATTATCTAAGAACTCTCTGGTGTAGCCTTTCCCCTTCGATACCCTGCACTTTACACTAAACATAGCACTAGGTGGGAGAGTCCCTAGGTATTGCCTTCTTTCTGTAGAAGTAATTATGAATTTCTGTACATCATGTGAAAACGAGTGTTTTATATACCAGAATCATTTCTGTGTACGAAACAATTAAGCCGGAGCAAGGAACAGGCAGAAGGAAATCTGAGCCAGTCGCGGTCCTGTAAAACCCTCGGATAAAAGTGACGAGGCGGTAAATACATGTAATGGGTTTGTTTGTCCCGTGAAAGGTGATTTCCTCGTCCAGATGGTCACCTAATAAATCACTACTCTATTCCATTTTATTTTGTTTTTCTAAACGAGGGAATGAAGGATAAGCGATAAGCGATACAGCCGGGCGTCGCCAGCTCGCATTGCTCATAAAAGCATCATGACCATCCAAAGATGCTGTGATCTCCTTCACTAAAATCGCTGTAAAGAACTTTGTGTTAACAGTTAACATTATGTTTTAAGGATTGAAGTTAGCTTGTGACTGAGGATAGATCTGTTCCTTCCAGCGAGTCTGCCATTCTTTAACTGCTCCCAGGTTGTCGTTCCACATCTAGACCTTCCCCTCGAGCCTTCAGTCTTTTAGCCAGTTTATTAGGACATCTGCTTTGCTGAATGATTAGTGAGTAAATTGGTGAAAGTTTAACACAGTTGAAACTGGTACCATGAAAATTTGAATTTGTGATGGTAACTTGCCTGTACGGACGCAACTAAACTACCAACAGGCAATAGCTAAGTGTGATGGCTTTAACGAGCAGTTGAGCGGCTAACTCATGGTAACAACGGGACACAGAACTAGGTTTGAAGAAGCTTTGACTTTGAGGAAAGCGTCACTCATGCATAGCAGTGTGATATGTTGTAGATCTATACGCAACTCTTTTACACTGAAAATTCTCGACCTGATTTACTCCGAGGTAAAGCCCACTGAAATTAAAGGATTATAAATAGGGATAGATCAATCTAGCATAATGCTGTAATTAGGTCTTGCCTTGCCTTGCCTTGCCTTGCCTTGCCTTTGATCCTTGTCACTCATTGCCAGAGCGTGGTTGCATTGGCTTCGCCTTCCATGCCATGCTTAGCCTTGTCCTGTCCTGGAGTTTAGCCGATAGTATCAGTTCTTGCAATGATCCTCGATGTTAGAGGGTGACTACATTACTTTGGCATTGCCTTCCCGTGCCCTTGATCCTTGTCACTGAGCATCATAGAATGTCAATGACCACCAGAGAAGGTTGGATTGATCAAGTTAATGTCTCGCGTTTAAGTATCTCACAGCTGGGAAGAGGAAAGTGTCTTCAATAGCTGGAATTTTTAGGCAGATAGGTCGTGCAAGACGAGCCCTTTCCATGTGAATGCGGAAGGTGTTTGAGAGAGGGGTTGCATACTTGCAACTGAAGACATTTAGACATTGATCTGACTATCATGTGGTTTTTTGATCGATTTTTTTAGCATTCGAAGAAGTCTTGTTGTCTGTCTCCTTTCATTTTTTATATTTTTTTTTTGAATGGGGCTAGAAAAGTACGAGATTGGGAGCAGGGTACTAGCTCATCCACCAAATCTCTTCTTAGACTCGTCAGCAGCTTCGTCTGAGGCGATAATTCACTCTCCTTAAAACTCTATTGATAAGATATACCACGCTATAAGATGCCCGCGCAAATTGATCGCGGTGCGGAGGCTTCTAAATATTTCATGAATCTTTCATGTATAATGGGAACGGAGATCGATGCGGTGTGGACGTGGTGTGTGTTATAGGCTATGACGACTGCCCTGTTTATGTTGATGATAGCCAGTATTGTTGTTTTTGTTGTTGTTGTTGTTGTTGTTGTTTTCATTTTGCGATGTGGGGTTTATTGTGTGGGAGTCCCGCCTGAAACAGGAGCCTATGATACCCATCTTCTTCTTCCTCTTCTTCATCTTCTTCCAGGCACATGCACATCTGTGACTCAGTAGTGTTCAACATCGTATTAGTGCGCATTTAAATGACTCAGCCACTGCTCTCAAGAATAGAGTAACAAAGTGTAACCAACAGGACCTAAAGGAAGGGACTAATAAATAAAACGATTAATATTGTAGAACTTTGAAGATTTTTAAAATTCTCTTTTTT
>JAWQUT010000580.1:185916-211123 GCA_033807755.1 Ellobium chinense | reverse complement strand
TACCAAATGATTCTGCCATTTTCCATCATTACCTTAAAACATTTTTTGTGTTACGGCCAGAAACCCTCCTCAAGTTTAACCCATATACAGTCCCTACATCTTTAGATTTGCCTTTACTCATATTAATCGAATTTATAGATAATAATCATGCTATAAGCTGTGCTTGATTTACTATCCCTCTCTGTTCCTGTTTGGTTTGGGTTTCCAGACTGTGCTGCAGCATGTTTTACTGATGTTTTTCAGTTACACACCATATTCACTATTGTATATATATATCTGCACTTTTGTTGCATATCAGTTTATCCTTATAACCTTATGGTTAAGACTGTAAGTGTTATGGAATGGGATAAAAACTGCTTAAAACTAGACAGTTCTCTTATTCCTGTTACAGAACTCATAAACACTACTTGTTGCTTACACATGTGCTTTGTTGTGTGCATGGTCCTGCATGTCCATCTGCTTTTACTTTGGAAAAGACTGTTTTAGGAATTGTGAATGTATATGACTATATGGTATTAATTTATACACCTTATGATTGCAGTCTTAAGGGCTCAAACACGATTTTGATATGAGCTTAATTTAGTCTCAGCAGTTTGACCAGGGGAAAGGAAAATGGATGTAAATCAAATGTACCACCTGATTCACTTTCATCTCATAAGTCATCATTTCTCAAGTTCTTTGTCAAGTGTGACGTCACGTTAGCTGTGATCAAAGCATAATGGAAAAGAAATGGAGCCCACTGTAGCTGATAATTTGAGTTTACAGCACTTCTTAGTCATGAAGAAGGTCATTGAGTGCTTTGGCGGTTCCGAAATGGAAGCAAATCGAAATCAGGTGCACTGTGTTTGAGCCTCTAGGCCCTTAGCAATCAAGCTTCCTCCATAACACATCAAGTGATAACTGCATTTATCAAGTACAATATTTATGCACAAGTTTATCATGACACTTGACTGAGAGCAAGAAGTAACAGGTAATTTTCATTATATTATCTGGCCATCTGGTCAAGAATTAAAACATAGGTTTTCATGATTGAGACTTGTAGGTTTGTTTTGTTTTTTTGTCACTTTCAAAGAATGTGGCAGCACTAAAAATTAAAGCTCATGTTTTTCACAACACAGTCCAGATTATGAATTGTTTATCACATTCAGTGAATTTGACACTAGCATAATGGGAGTTGTTTCTGCATTTCACAAAACTTAAAAAGACATAGAAATTAATTAGTCACCATTTTTTAATGCATCTCAAAGCTAAATTACATAAAGTTCTTTTAAAAAGGAACATCAAGTCAGCAAGTTCTGATTTGGGATTTATTTAATATATATTGAGTATAAGGAGAATAAATAAGATCTTATTTTACTCACCAAATGAAATCATGCACATTTATTTAGTTAAATTACTAATGATGTTTTAGATATTTTAATATTTAAGACCAAAATATTTTATACATAATCATATTTCTGCTATGATGAAAGTTGTTAATTCAAAGTTCTGGGGACCAGAGACATCTTTTGATACTGAGCTGAAGCAGTTGCCTTTTCAACTTCGTTAAAGAAAGGCAATGATAAAAAATGAACTCCGAATGTTCATGATTAGAGTTACCATTGCATTAAAATCTGCATCCCTTCCTTTTTGTCAAAATGTGTACATTTACAGGCATGTACACAAGTATTTTTTCTTGCTCAGTCACTAAAAAATTTCAATATGCTTATATCGCATAGCTTTCGGCATCACATTTTAACAAATTCTTTACAGAATTGCAGATTTTATAGAGTGGTGTCCTCGTATCAAAGAGACTACATGTATATTATATTGGGTTGAGACACATCTGACTATCTTGGTTTCCTTTCCTTAGAATTTGCATAGGGATGCCTAATTCATGAAAGTAGCTGCAGCTGCAGTTTTCTCACAACCACTGAAAAAGTTCAGTCAAGTCAGAGAGTGCAGCTGGTTCAAGTCATGTGACAGCGCTTAGCAGCTGTCCGATACTGATTAAGAAAGGGATTAGGGTGATTTCCTCTTTTGTATAAAGGGAGTTAAGTGAGTTTTGCAACTGATAAAAAAGAATATATGGCAGACATGAGTCCTTGGGATGAGGTTAAGTTTTGGATAAACTGATTTTGGCTTCACCAGCTTTCACTGCATTACTTTCTTCTTGAACCACGGAGGGCATCAACATACTCCAATAAAATATTCTTTTGTACTTTTCATGTTCACAGAAAGTCACCCTGATCATCACAGTGGTTGACTATGACCGCATCGGAACCTCGGAGCCAATCGGCCGATGTGTGCTGGGCTGCAACTCATCAGGGACAGAGCTCAGACACTGGAGCGACATGCTGGCCAATCCCCGCCGCCCCATCGCACAGTGGCACACCCTTCAGGAAGTGCCAGAGAAAAGCTAAATAGGGCTAACCATTTCTGTCCTGTTTGAGTGTATTTAATGATCAATGGAAAGAAGGAGTTAAGTTTAGATTAGGTCAAGAAATACAGTGGATGTTGCTGATTCCTCAAGTTGATGGAGGAATTGCTCTTTATACCCCACACCGAGGAATAAAGTATCTTGTCATCAGTACCACAAACATCATTTTTCGTTAATTAGGATGTGGCCCACACCAAACTTGCATTAATATTGCTTTCTGTCAGGCAGTTACTCAGCCTGGACAACTCATTTTTCTTATAATTTATTGTGGCGAAACCATACCAAAACGCACCAGCAGAGTAACAAAACTAAAAATATTTGACTGATTAATTTTGGGAACTTTTTAACCTGAAATTGTCTGTCTTTCTGCTACAGTGAGAAAGAAAGCAGTGGAGTTCATTTTGAAATAGTTTGTGTCACTAGTTTTTGTCAGTATCTAGACATGAAAACTGAAACCTTTCATTTTCAGTAAGGAGTTATTGTACAATTAATTTGTCAAAACTTTATCTCCCATAGCTGTTCTTATGGGGCTGGGGTAACATTTTACTTATACTGGACCCCATTACTTTAAACTGTATTGTTGGCAACACTTTTGTTTTGTGCACTGCATATAATTATGTGCAAATATGTTTGACTGTCTTATGATTAATGTAGCGGTCAGCCATAATGTGAACATAGAATTTGAAAAACTTGAACACATTTCTTTGTTTATGAAACCTGGGACTTAAAAATATTTCATCCTGCATGCATGTTAGCTGCTGGAACTTTTCTAAACAGTTCATGCAAGTGTAAGAACAAACTGCAGCAAATATTCCACAACTTCCAGCACCTCTTTCCTTGTGAATAGTTCAGCTTAGTATTATTAATTCATACCACACCACACGTGAAAATCTCAATACGTTTTCCTTTTCCTTTCCTGCCAATGGCACTTATTATACAAATCTCAAAACACAACTTGTCTTACAGGAAACAGGATTGTTGATCTCAGATGATGTTCTGTGTGGACAGATGATGATGCATAATTGATATGTGTTAAAAAGTTCAAACATCTGGGCATACTCTGAGATTTCTGTAGGTTAGCTTACCACAGGCAAAGCCTTAAAACATTGAAAAAGATAAAGTCAATCTGGCTGTTTGAAAGGAAATACAAATACCATTCTAATAGTAAATGCTGTGTTTCAGCTTACCCTGTTGATTCACTTCAGCTGTGAAAAGAATTTGAGATGAATTTTAAATGCTTTCATCATTAATGAATCATAAACAGTAACTGCATTCCAGTAACCTGACCACAGCTTTTCTTGCTTTATTGAAATAAATGGACATTCCACTGACTTAACTCCAACTTAGGTTATGAACTTCTGATCCTTCTTAGATACCTTTTCTACTTATGAGTTATTTTCTTTCTCATGTTTTGTTTCACGTTTTGTTAACAAATGTCGTAATGTGTTGGGAGGTATTGTTTTTGTCCGACCCACACAGAGTATTCATTATATTTCTGTTGCTCATACACCATTATTATTTACCATGGTATAACTTAATGAAGTACTCAATACAGTTATGACATCACAATGTTGGTGATCGAGCTGATTTCATGATTACACCACATCATTTTAAGCAAGCAGATAGCTAGTATTAGATGGGCAGATTACTGATAATGAAGAAGAGACCCCTACATTACACTCTTTCACCATAGTAAACATGACATAAAAACCATATAAAGGCTATAGTTCATGATCATGTCATGGGTTTCAAGTTAGAGTCATGTCAGTATTTCTTTCATCTCAAAACTTTACTCTTTTCCCTTCCCTTTCTCAGTTACCATTTCCTCATCATCTTCATTTAACAACTGTACAAAGATCATGTCATAATATGTGTTTGTAAATTTCATCATGGTCTGATGGTAATGGTCTAGTGTTGGTCTAGTGAATCCCCTTTCCTCCTCATTTGCCCAATTGTCTTCAACTATCCCACTGTCAGCATACCATAAATATATATGGGTTCATCCAGAAGTTTAAAAACAAAACCAAAACAAAATTGAGGACATTTTAAGGACCTTTCAGTGACTATTCTAGTGATTACAAGAATGAAAAAGAGCAATATAAGTATTTCACTTAGGGTGTCATTTAAATGACATGGCAAAGACTACAAATTAGTGTTCCTTGATGACAAGACAAGATGTTGGGGTTCAGCAAACATTTTCAGACTTGTTTAAGGACCTTATGATAAAAATGTCGATTTTAAGAACTTTCAGGGTTTTATTAAAATCTCAGTATGAGTTTCAAACTTTAGGACTTTAAACAATGCTTCCACTGATAAGTGAACTCTTCTGCACTACATACAGTAAATGGCTAATTCTGCGTATAATTTCTTTTGCTGATCTGGCCAGAATCAAACATTCTTCCAAATTCACTCCTCATAAGCTGTATCATTCCTATTTTAGTCTTTGATAACTTTGTTATGATTCTCACAGCTGTGCCGTGCAGAATTTGATTTTCCAATGTTGTCTTAAACTCAAATCAAATCACGAACGATGAACTATATATGAATTGCCTGCCCCAAAATTTTGAATGTAGTGTAAACTGCACATTCATGATACTGTAGTTTTGCAGCTGCATTAAGAAACACAGGGCTGTATCAGATTTGAAGTCTTAAAAAGATGGTTGGAATGGGTTGGAATCAGGCCCTGAAGAGAAACACTGAATTTTGGAGCCCTTTGATATGGTACTCTCTTTAACTAAAAAATTTGCATAGATGGCCATTCAAAAGAAAACCAGAAAAATGTTGGTTAAACTGGAGAAAGTTCCATCCCCTTGACTACTGCAACTTTCTTGCTGTTACCTTTGAGGGAAAGATACGACTCAAAATGTGATTGTACTGAATTATTTAATTTGTACAAAGTCATGACCAGTGTAACATTATTTGTGTTTGGTTATTGGCTCCTCGTGGTGATGTTTGTGCATAATGTGTGTATTGACCCATAAGAACATCCTGTGATTTTCTCTCTCTGTAAATGTATGTAATTTATGCTTTCATTATTTTGGATCCACTTAGCATTATTGTCACACCTCCAGTAACGTTTTTCTGTTTTCTCAACATTTTAATCTCCTTAAACCACAGCTTTTAGTTGCTAAGGTACTTGTGTCCTCTCTCATTAGAAAAAAAAAAAACGTGAAAGATTCATGCATACTAAATTTATTGATTCTGTGAAAAATACCACGTTCCAGGAAAGCACATCTGTTACATGTACTTTTAATGGGTATCTGAGAACAGAGAGAAGGAAGTTCATTTCAAAAGCCATTTTAGGCTGCAAAAAAACCACTATATACTTTTTTCATGTCCTGAATACATAGTTATATTTGTGATGATTTATTTTGTGCAATAATTTCCCAAATTAATATTTTATTTAATGTTTTATTTTCACTTTTTATTCATTTTTGTCTCTCTCTTCTTGTAGTACTTAAATAGTTTTTAATCTTACTGCTACTTAAAGTATGTTGTCTTTGGAGGATGAAAAATTGATGGGTGTATCTGTTGTCTTGTCAGTTATTGCTGATTTTTTTTTCCTCTTGTTGTAAAGAAAAATGATAAAAACCACAAGCAAAAACAAAAAAAGGCTTGAGGAAGTTGATGTGCAGTATGGAATGATATGGATTGACTGAACCAATCCAGAAGTTTCGTTGATGTAGAAAAATATTAAGTTACTACTGTAGGAAGACAATTCTTGAGTAGTTAAGCTAAGCTTACTCAAATATAATGAAAATATTTGCTTGCTGGTGTATACATATTTTCCCTCTGTGATGTCAATTTGGCTTGTTGACAGTTCTGGTAGTTGAAAAGGAAATGACAGTGGTTGTGCTACCTTGTTTTTTTGATGAAGCATTGTACAGACTTGGACCAAAATCTGTCAGCCCTTGCTCCTAGTTGATAGTTTGCAGGGTAGGCTTTAACATCTCTCTTCAGAAAGAATAAGATAATAATACATAATTCTGAATAGTGAATGTTCATATATCCAAATGCTCCTGCTTTTATTTTTTTTCATATCTGTCAAAATGTACTTACACATTAGCAGAAATTATTATGTCAAGATAGTGTAGTAACACATACCCTGCAAAATTATGTCCACTAGATATAGAAAAGCATAATATTATTAATATTTTGGAAGAAATTTCTTACAAGTTGTCATTTACATTTTTCTTCTACTTATGTTTTTACTTAGATACGTTAACATGGGTGATATGTTCTTTACAATGATCGTTGATTAAAAGCAACACAAATACAAAAAAATATTGTTGATCTCCACCAAACATTATGTTGGCATTGTTTTACCTACATTGAACTAATAGCTGTCTGTGCATAAATTTTCTTTTGTACTTTAAAAAAATCCCAACAGGCGCACACACATTACTTAAACATTACTTAAGGAAAGAAGCAAAAACCTGCCCAATTTTCATAGACTTGTCATTAATAGAGGCAGTCATGCTTGGCCCAAATATTCCAAATGTGACCCATAAACTGGTTTGTGTGTAAAATATTCAACTTCAAATTGACAATAAAAAGATATCCCTGTATAAAGTCATTAAATTTTAACACATTTGAAACAGGGAGACTTTGACCGCTGAGCAGCAGCCTCATAGTGTCATAGGTGTACGGTACCAGTACAAGAACCATTTACCCATTTTTAGAGTCACAGTTTAGCAACTGTGATTTTAGAGGGATAGTGGGTAGTAGCTATATCATGTCAGCCATGAACAGAACAGGGGTCAAGGTCAAGGGTCACTGTGTGAAGGTTCAAGGTCACACAAACATCCAACAGACGACACTTGTGTTATCAGTGTACCACATTGGTTAGTTCATGTATATTCATTTGTCGCTGTTGGAGAATAAAACACTCAAAAAAAAGTCTGCAAGTGAGTTTTGTCTTTTATTTCAATGTCAGAGTGTTAAACGGTGTTCAGGATTCTGTACACTCTATAATCCTTACAGAGAGGCATGACCCTGCTGTAGACAGTAGCGCATTACTGAGATGAGCAATGCCCTTTGCTACTTCAGCACATTTTGCATGCAAAGTGGCACATCGACATGCAAAACAGTACATTGTGTCTTGATGTGGGTGGTGATCTTAAGAAATGGTTATCTCAAAATATAGTTGTTACTTGACCACCAGATTTCATAAAGCCAGCCAATACATATTAATGCATATTACAGAGGCATTTTATTTTTTCCAAAGTTAATTCTCATTGTTTTCCTCTGGGAAACACCCTTTGTTCCACTAAACTTATTCTTGAGACACAAGTAAGTTAACTGTATGCACTACTGTGTTTTAGATATATGTGTGTGCAATACAGTTGTGAAGAAACAACTGTAATTTGAAATAGTTTTCCTAAGATCACCACCTACAGCAGCAAAAAATCCACTATTTAGCATTTTGGTTTGCAATTTGTACTGACATAGAAAAGGACAATGTACAACATAGTAATGCGAAGCAGGCTGTGGTTCCCATTAACAATAGGACAGAAACCTTTAGTTTATGTTTCTGAGTGGGTGGATGGTCCATTTGCGTTTGAATAAACTCTTTCACTGCTTATAGCAGGAAACACATATATAACAGACAGGTGACTCAGGAAAATAATGAGGTGCTTTACCAAGGCACTCATCATAGTATGACCATGGCAGGAATCTAACCCACAGCCTGCTCTCCCAAGTCCAACCATAACCTCTTGGCCAGACTAGTCTACACAAAACTGAAGAGTGTTTTTCCAAAACTCTGCAATGTGCTTTCAGTGAAACATTAGTTGGCAGTCATTTCAAAAATGCATATTTGTTATTTCATTCAATCCCAAATTAAGTTCAAAATCTCCAAGGCTGAAAATTTTATGTCATTTAAAAATAAATCAAAATATATCTGTGAAGAGCAATACCTTAATGTTATTTCTCTTTATGTCAAAAATATTCAGAGACCCCATACCAAGTTTTGGAAAAACACTCTTCAATATATTTACAGTCATGAAATCCACATCGTGATCACTGATACGGAGATACAGTAGAGCACATTTTAATACAGACACACTTAGTACATAAGCATGGATGCTCAGTAGTTTTTTTGGTCTTGATATTTCTTTCCTGAAGGTACATGTATGGTTAGTAGGTATTTCTGTTTATAAGTACACGTTTGGTTGGTCCCAAAGTGTATGCATTCTCCGTGCTCAACTGTAATTCATCATGTCAATAAAAGGTAGGTCATGTCACTGGTCACAGGGTTTATAAAATTAAGACAATATTCTAAATTGAACAAAAAAATAAAACCAACTGCATCTCCACTACACTTTACTTGTTTATTTACTCAGTAATGTCCCTTCCTTAGAAAAACTTTGTTATGAAAATATAGATCTAAAGATCTGGAATTCATCTTGATTTTTATGCTTTGCTTGAAGGAATTTATCTGTAATACTTGGGTCTTATGTCACAATGAATTTGGCCCAAGTTTCAAATATATCAATAATAAATCCTGCACACTGCTCACTTTTCATTAACTTCTCTGAACTATCTACAATATCAGACAGGTTTATATTATCGTCTAACCGACCTGTACAAATTCATATGACTATCAACAGATTTTGTACAAAATGCCCAAGATGAGCAATTGTGAAAAGCAAAGACATAGTGCAACTCTGGTGAAACCTGTATCCTTTGGCCTAAAGAATTAGCAAATGTTTTGGATCATAAGAAGTGCTTGTTATAGGGATCAAAGCAGTTGAGGCTTCAAATTCGAATGTTCTAAAATGGAAAATGTTCATGTTAATAATATTCCATTAAAAATGCGACATTCTGTATCTTAGGATTATTTCCAGCCAAGTAGTTCCTTGGACTGATATAAAATATTGTTTTCTCTAAAAATCAGCATTCCCTGACTTCAGAGCATTGTCAGAAAAATAGCATTCCAATAAACTTGACATGAATATGGAGCCAGTCATCATTTAAATACTCTGAAATGCTTATTGGTTAAATCCAACAACAGTAAAGAAATTACTCAGTATTCTCACATGTTCACTCTTCACATCCACACATTTTTACAGTTGCATCATATCGTATGCCAATGGAGGGTTGTGTTTTAGTACATGGCACTGCATTAAACCCAAACTGTTGTTAGAAGTCAGGCACATGTCTGAGGCAGCATCCTGAGATTCTCCTATCTAGTGCTTGGATCAGGGCTGCGGGAAACAGAGAGTCCCAGATTTTGCCCATGAAAAAGTCAACCAGTCAGATGTACAGGGTTCCAGGGACAGGCAGCAAAATTATGCTTAAAGTTTAGAGTTAGGTTAACATGAATTAAGGACAACAACAACAACAAAGGCCTACGCTGATGGCTAGAGGAAAGGTTAAAGCTGGAAAGTCCAGTAAATTCTGTAAAAAGTCAAGAAGCTGACACACTTTTGAAGTTAAGAATGCTGACTGCGGAAAAAATAGCATGCCATGTGCAAAAGCAACCCTCTATTTCAACTCAAAAGATCTGCAACATCAGTAGTCACTTATGTCTAATAACAAAGACAGTCACTATTAAGGAAAATCTGCAGTTCTTTTGGCACAAAGAACACTGATGCTGAATCTTGGCTATCCATATCCACTGGTATAAAACGTGAAGTTTTCATCAGCATCGGCTCTCTTTTTGCTAAAACAGATCATCTAAATGATGTGGATTCACTGGTCACACTCTTTATGTGGGCCACTCCATGGAACTTGTCCAATCAGGCACTTGTCCAATCAGGCATTCTAGCAGAACACAAGTTCCATTTTGTAGAGTGCTGGACCAGCTTGCCTTGTTTGTGTCAGTAACTGCAAATCCATATGAATTAAAAATATTTTGTTTCATTTTAGAGTGGCTGGCTGGAGCAACTGATAGGACAATCTCCACGAAGTGGCCCTGCCCGGAGTAACTCAACTGACGGAGCAACTCTTATGGAATGTCCATATAATGTAAAGGCTATGTTGGTTTCATGGTTTCATCTCCATCATTGTCTGTGACTGTGCTCCCGTGCTGCTGTGTTTCAACTTTGCGTTTTTTTGGTGCCACATATGAGCCCATGCCTGCAGCTCTATCCGCCTCTGCCTGGGTGTAAGGTTCATCCTCCAGAGCTTTTAACCTGGTGAAGATTAAAAAACATTCAATTCAATGCCAAAAATGACTATTAGTATTAATACGGCAGTGGGACGTAAATGCTATGATATATTCACCTCCATTGGATATGTGACGCTCACCTCAGGGGCAGATGGTTGTTCATCCATATCATGATAGAGGACAAAGTGACTGAAACCGAAGCAAGTCTCACATCCATGGGTATGATAAAGAAAGAGGTGGGATAGCATTATGTCACCTGTGACAAAATGCAGCACATCACCATGCAGCCATATTTTGTAATACATACACTTCAAAAACGAAGCCGGATCATCACCAGCACTTCTGATACACTGAGAGTAGCTTGTCCATGATGAGAGTTCTACTTTGTTGCCAGATGGTCAATTTGTTTGTGTAGTCCATCAATCATATTAAAGATACAACAACCAAAACAAACAAACAAAACAAAACTGCATTCTGGCTGAACTGAGGCTCTCTTGTAGTATCTCTGCTGATAAAGGGAATGAGATTCACCATGATCAATTTGAAGTACAGTTGACTCCATTTAATTACAACTTCAAGGCAGCCAGGTAATAGTTGCTCATAATCTGCAATTGCAATTAGGCAGTGCTTTTTCTTTATCTGTTTTCCAGTAACTGTTCTATTTATGCTGAAAGTCCGGACTGTGATGAAACCATATTTATTTATAATGACATCAGTAAAATTTCCAGAAAGGACAGAGTAACATGCTCAATACAAAAAGCATTGTAATTGTAAAAAGCTTTGAATTTCCCAAACTAAATGTAGGCTTTGCTTAGTTCTATGGACCGAATGAAAAATGCTTGATCCCAACTAGATCTGAACTTCCATGAATTTCACACTAAGTGTGTTTGTTGAGTGTAGTTCATTCTCTTCTTTAGCAGAAAATGGGTTCAATTTGATCTTACCTTCTTTTATGAGGTTTGCTCTTGAAGTGATCTGTTAGTGCTTTGTCACTCACAAAGTATTTTCTGGAAAAGACAAAAAATCCAGAGTGTTGATAAAAAGGCTTAAAAGGCAAAAATAAATTCTTGTGATTAAATGAAAGTAGCAGTTACAAATGCTGCCAGTGCCAGTTGATGGAGTTCATGGTGCAAAATATCTTCTTTGTTCTATTCAACTCTCAACACCAATCATGCTCAGTAGTATCAGGTGAAATCTGAATGTGTCTCCCAAATCACAAACTTCTATCGTTTGACTACACAGAATCCCATGAAGGAAAGTCACTTACGCACAATGGAGACAGTAGAACTGTGCGGCTCCTGGTTTATCCAGATCTACATCCTGCTTGAGCAATGAATCGGGGCTTTTCAAGTCACCATCTATTTGATCCAAGTCTCGAGTTCTTCTCTTTGTTCTGTATTTCTCCTTCAGAGGTTTGTCTCCTTTGTGCATTTTCTTCCGACGATAACGTCCCATTGTAGCTTGTTTCTCCTACTGCTCTTCCAGAAATCTCTGTACTCTGCAAAATATATAATATAATTATAGAATCTGTTAGGTGACAAAGGTGACATCAGCATCCACACCATGGTAAATAAATTTATATAAGTTGGAAGGTTTGAGACAGAATTGATATATTAAAGAATGCTGACCACATTACTAATTGAACACCTGTCTTAAGAGGTGAGGACTTTTTTTATTGGGGTTTTGAGAGTCACTTTATAACACATTTGTTTTGTAAACTAAACTACAGCATTTCGACTGGTATTTTAATATACAAAAACACTGAAATTCAGGCAGTTCAAGAATATCAAATTTGTAACGGAAATAAAAGACTAGTGACAGATACAGACTGACTGAGCACAGTACTGTTCAAACTCCAGGCAGTTGCTTTTGAAATGCAAATGCTGAAGAAGGACTTTGCAATTTGTTCAGTTTCATGGGTTTGAATCATCAAATAAATGTTGTCCATTTATCCCTGATGTGCATCTGTCAAACAGCGCAGAGCCAACATTTTGTGTTAATCATATTATGTTAACTTATTATTATTTTATTTTTTTTATTTTAAATATTATTTTAACTTTAACTGTCACCACAGTCAAGGACAAGAGGCCTCTCTGTATGTAGTCATGTACTGACAATAGCTAGTCCATTATATAGGAAAAAACCATTCACAAGAATGACTCCTTCATGAAAAAGTAGACCTGATGATAATGATTCCTGAATGCTGATGCATGGATTTGGGCTGGACTCAAAAAAATTGAGCTTGGTCGATCTTTTTCTTAAGAATGATTACCAAACAACTGAATTTCTGTTGAACCTCAAGATTGATTCTTATTTTTGATCTATGTGATGCTTATTTACACTGACTGTGTCAAGCATTAGTTAAACTGTTAGTTAACGAAAATTCATGATTCAGTCACTTCTATTCTAACAATCTAACCCAGGGCCAGGCTGAACATTGAATTGCACAGGTTTGATACAGTTAATCTGTAATCATCTAGAGTCTAGTCTAGACCTAGTGTACCTCAGAAAGTACTTTTCCACTTTACAACCCTATTCTGTTCCAATGTCCCTGTTCTCCACCAGTAAACGTTTTAGAGACCTCTGGTTACAATTTGTTGCAACACGTGCATGAAGGCAACACGACAAACCGGAAGTAAACACTGGGAGTGACTGTGTTGTGCATGACCAGATTTTACCGAGAGATCTGGCTAATTTCAAGAAGTTTTGCTGGAAGAACGTTTACGCGTTAAGTACAGTATTTCAAGGTAATGGACAAAGCTTTCAAAATGTTAGATCTTTAGCCAAAAAATACCTATGACGATAACTGAGATTTACACTTTATCCTACTTGATTTCAAAAAATACACTTTTTTCTCAGCGAAACAGATCTAGTCAAGGCTATGTAATTTACACAGAAAGAGACCAAACAATTGAACACGTCTCTATGACCATAATTATGTCACTTTACCGGGTAAGCCTATTATAGTATTTATAGCTGACTCTCATGCATAACAATCTTCCAATGAAAGGATCAAAAGCACTGTAATAATCGACCGCGATTATCGGTAAAGTAATTTTCATCGCAGTCCTCCTCTCCATAGATCTAGCTATAACAATATGGATTTTTCTCGCTTGTTTGTGGACACACACAGTACATGCCCAGTGAAATAAAGGTCGATTACAGTGAAACTGGGTAATCTGAATAATATTTTTATACGATATTGTTTCCAACTTTCTTTTAAAATCCATTTTAAAGTTACTCTGCTACACACATATATGGAATGTATAAGCGCCCCCAACCTCCCAGTTAAAGAAAACAAACTTAATTTCAAATCCAGGGTGGGCACTTTCGGGAGGACTGGCATCAGATCATACAGAGAAGTCACACCCGCTCCCTTGCGTGGATCTTCTGCCCAGGACACGCGGGAGTGATTGGAAACGAAAAAGCGGATTCGCTAGCTGGGTCAGAACAATTAAAATTAAAAGCTGGCTTCCACTACGACACCCAGGACGTCATGAATGCCCTTGGAGCGACTTATGGGGAGGAAGCCGGAGAGGAGGAATCGCAGACAATGAAGAGACTCCTCGACACGGGCTGCAGGCGTGGCCAGGGGCGCACGTCACACATGCGTGGCAAGTCTCGGAGGGCTAGGAACCAGTTATCTACTGACACCATAAGTATTAACACCTTACGATGGCTGTTGGAAAGGGGGACGGAATGTCTATGGGAATGCCCCGAACATGACGATGTCAGTCTTGGGACAAGGTATTGAAAGGTAATAAACTTAATTTCAAGGTTATGAAGTCTCCATGACAATAATTCAAATCCTAAGCAGCCAAAAGTTGGCACACATATAAACATATTATGGATACAGATTGTCTGGTAACGCTGCAAATGTCAAATACCTAGTTGTTATGGTTATCAAATTAATGTCAGAGCTAAAAAGTTAAGAAATAAAAACGACAGACTCCTAAAGTTATCCACCAAGAATATACCGGGTTTGTGTCGGTCCCAGCACGTCATGTTTGGACTTTTTTTTTTTTTGCTGGAAAGTATAGAGCCCCACTCCCTTTCCATTTTTTTTTTCTTTTGATTGCTGTCTCGACTTTCAATTTTTTTTTTTTTCGGTTGTTAGCGCTGACTTTCCCTGATTGGATAACCATTATTGTAATATTCCATTGTAATACTGATGATTATGTTACTGTTATTACAACGTGCTTTCCTTCTTCAACTTTAAGCCTACTGTTGTCACTGAAACAGAAACGTTTTGTTAAAAATCCCAAATATTACCGTGGAATATTGTGGTTCCTTAATTTTAGTTTATCCCGTTGTCTAGTTAAGGAGGCCTGCGGTAAGGACCTTTTCCCCCCGTCGATCTATATTCAATTTGATTTATGTTTTCACAGTGTCTGTGCCTAATCTATCCACCTTGTCACGAAATAGCAGGATAACAAACTTTATGTACATGACATGTACCTGTACCAGCACAAGTAAGCTTATCAAAACTGCCTACGAGAATATCTGTAACACAGGACTTCACAACATGATGTTATATGACGATAAGAAAAGTAGGCCTGCTGCGCGCTGCTGTCTCAGTGTGTTCCTTATTATTTTGATGCGTCTACGTTGTCACAGGTGGCCTATCGTTATTAGATAAGTAAACGAAGGCCATCTTTTCTTGGAAAAGAGTAAGCCCGAACAGACACGAATTCAGTAAAGCAGACCGAAGAATTTCTTTAGAGCTTGTGTAGTAACGGTGGGATCTCTTACCATGTAAGTAGCCTATTATAAGCTTTTAAGCTGTGCTTTTGGTTCTGATAACTGCAGATATTGAGCGTCACACCTTCGGCATAAGAATTGCTGAAAATGAATATTAAAATGTTAAACCCGCTAAATCATTTCACGTTAAGCATGTTTCAGATTATCCATAATAAGGAACGAAATAAGATTCGTCCGCCTCAAACTAGTTCATAACCCGACAACCAAGACTGTGCGTTGCGGAGGATCACATTGCGATTGGTTTATAACTCTACTAGACATCATTTCTGTATAGTGAAGGACGGTGTTAGGTTGACAACAGTGTAATCAGACGGTATGCAAAACTCTTTTGAGTCATTCTCAGATGAATCGTGAACTCAAGCCAAAGTATGGTATAGGATTACATGTTCTATCTTGATATAATAGAAACATACAAACTAACAAACAAACACACACAGACACACACAAATACACACACACATAGACACACACGCACACGCACACACACACAAACACACACACACACACACACACACACACACACACACACACACACACACACACGAAAGAAACAAGCATCCAAACTAACAAACCACCGCTTGTTTTGAACACGTTACAGTAACTTACTATTAAACTGAATTAAGTACCACGGTAAAACACCTTAAATGTGTTGTTGTTATTCCCATCCCTCAGAAACAAGAATATCCATTATGAACTATCATGATTCGCTCCGTACATGAAGCATGTTTTACTTCTCTTGGTCTTCCGACCATTAGTTGACTGAATAATATTGTTCACTCTCTCCCCACTTCTCTTTTGNGGGCAATCACTGATCATACCAGTCTATCCCCTGCTCACCGGTGGGCAACAGGGATGGAGATCTTAAATGCCTCAATTTAAAAACAAAAAATCTTTAAATGAAAAATGTCTCGCCGTAGTGCGTTTGATTAGTGTCATCGCTGGTTAATGATAATTTCTATACTGTAGTGATATTTGACATACGGGCACTTTCACAGTACTATGTGCAACGTGAAATGACGTTGCTGATATAGAGACATAGCGATACTTTAGAGCACAAGCATTGGCGGCTTCAGGCAGTCTGCTGCATGGATGAATCATGACCCCAAAGACAAAAACAACTCGCTACGCCCCTATTATACCTAACACATATTACATCTATCTCCTCTGCAAGCCTTCTACATACTGTATGAATTTCATTTTTCATTCCGCCTACCTGTTGCAGTTGCCAGGAGATGTCTTGATGACATAATAGTGTTTGTGAGAACAAACACACACTCTTTCACTTTGTTTTTAAATTAACATAAAATGAAGATATCTCTCTCCTTTGACTATGTTCTATTCCTGTCTTTTGCATGACGGCTTTGACCCTTCAGCTTGCTCTAACAACCTCCACTCCCGATACGCTTTTTGCCCTTTTACTAAAATTTCTTTATTATCCTCTCCAGCCCCTCGCCACACCTTTTTCTTACAATGTCTTCTTTATTCACCAGTTTATTATGTGGCCCTTAAACACAGCTCGTTATTTTGGAATCTAATATTGCTTTTGGCTTGCTCTTGTTTCTCCCGTGAGCTCACAGCTTTGGTTGACTTTCTCTCCCGTTCTGTCTGCCCCGTCCCTTCCTTCTAAGTTTTGTTTTTGACGGCTTTATTCATCTCTCTCTCTCTTCACAATCTCTCTCCCTGCCCCCCCCCTCTCTCTACTTCCCNCTTCCCACCACCCGCCCCAATGCATGTTAAAGTACTCGGTAGGGCCTAATGGGGGCTCCAGCTCCCAGCTTACGATCTGAAGGCGGGGCTGAGGGAAATTGTAATTTAAAAAAAAAAAAAATTCATGCAAAGCTGTCAGATAGCGACATGCCATCCAAAATGCATTAAGTTCGAATGATGATGTCTTATGTGTTGTTTACACTGTATCTGACCGTGCTGTGATCATGTGCGTATTTTACAACAGCATTATTGAGAAGCAATATTATTACCAGACCATTAGCTGACTACACCATATTGCCTGGGAGCCCATATACCCAGCATATATGGCCGGTGCCCTCAGGCGCCTTCCACTGAGCTTTCACCTGCCCCTCTTCGTTGAGTAAGTGCTCCCCTGTAAAATCACCATGTCTCCTCATCTACCTCTTAATTCCCACCCCCTCCTTATAAGTAAGTGAAACCGGGTGGCAAGGTATAATATAGCATAGTATTATTTCTTTATCATTAAGGGGAAGGAATGTGAGTTCAGTCTGATAATTCTATTTTTCACATGTTACATTATTATTATTATTATTATAATTTTAGGGAAGTGTGTCACCAGGGATTTTACCAAATTACTGCAAATTATCAGTTTTGAGAAGAAAGGTAAAAATCTTTACTATAAAATTTCGTGCCCCGGCCGGGAATAGAAACAGGGTCTCTCAGCTTGCAAGTCTGAACGGATTACCACTATGTACTGTACTACACTACAGGGATGCTAACTTCACAGCAATTTAATTCTGATAGTCTATACCTACTGCCTGAATATTTCTCAAACTTCCACGTGCGAGCCTAGTGCTCACCCGTGACCCTAACACACTTCCCGACTGCTCGCTCACATAAATACATAAGCAATAACTGAGTACACATAATTTACTACACATCATTATGAAGACTGTCGATAATAACGGCATTATCGCAGTGCAGGAGTCAATCTTGGCTTTGCAAACACCTATCTATTATGCCCATAACCTGGCGGCTGTCCTCAGTTGTCTCATGCGTGGCGCCAGTCCGTCTCACAAGTGTTCTGGCTATTTCAGATATAATCCGAGCTGAAATAACATGGTATGGGACCCTGGGCTAGCAAAATGCAGCGGGGCCCCTCCATGGTAGAAAATGGCATGACGCCTCCATGAACCAGAAAGGCATTGCCCGTTGGTCTCTAAAGAGATGCAAAGGGCTCTGGGACAATTGCCCTATCTGTTCCGCGTTTAATCTGCAGTCCTGATCAGACAGCAATATCTTAATCCGTGACTGCACATCACTGCTGATAACGTTGCCTTAAGTTAATAAATGCTCTGAGGTTGTCAGTCCGCTCTCCGCTGTGACTTGAGCAAAAAACTACATCACGCCTACCCAGTGCAAAGATGTGCTGCTCCTTTTTTTTCCCTATCTCTTTCTCCGACCTTAATTAAAAATAGAAGAGACATCTATTTCGACTAAAGTCACACTGATTCGGATGTTTATTTGTATATGAAGAAAAACTTCCTGTGTGAACAATCTTGTTTCCTCCCAGCCTTTACCTTTACTTGTGATGAAGGAGTTCTATTGAATTTTTCATGAATTTATTATAATGTTTTCCTTAACTGGCGAACTTAAATAAATTCTTTCATCATAAGAATGAGCGAAAACATAATACCAGTCTAGATATGAAGGTAACTGAGTCATGGATTTTTATAACTAATTAAATTTGTGACATATTCATGCGGTTACTTTCTTACATAATACCATAACATAGGACTGATGCAAAACTACTGGTTTATAAGATACGCACTTTTACCAGCGAATAACATAACACCCTCCTCGGGGAAACCCGGTTGGGAACTGACTTCGAACCCGTTATGATGTGTCGAGACCCCTCAGGGTCAAGGTCCTTGCAGAGTTGGTCGTAGCCTGTCCAGCTTGTAAAGCTTAGGGTCGCGCTAGGTTCCTCCCTTAAAGCACCTTAGGCTGTTCGTATGTCGGGGCGCAGGGCGGTCGGCGGCAGGCAGGGTCAGATACACGGAAACAACCTGTCCCTCAGGGTCTGGGAGGCTACTGGTGTCCTGATGGGCATCAGCCCAGGTCCGTCCGTTACATCGTGTCACACGCCATCCCGATACTCATTAGCCGTCTTCGGACGCGTGAAGGGTAGCTGGGAGCTGGTGGCATCATGGCGCTGCAATTTTTGCCTCAACAAGGGGGATAACTCTTGCTCCTTTAAAGTTTAAAGGATTTAAGGTGGTTATATCCCCTGAAGTAATTTTGTTTTTCACGCTTAGGGCCTAACAATGCGTGCAGTTACTTCCCCAGATTTTATTTTAAAAAGTTTTTTAAGCTTCTGTGATTGGTGTTCATTCTCTAAGATAAATTAGATTCAACACTTTCTGCATACAATTTAATACTGAGAAGATTACGCGGAAAAAAAATAATCACCGATCCCGATCTGCCGACTGCCAAAACAAGCATATTTATTTCGAATCCGGCAAATCAAGAGCAGGGTGTTCATGGATAGACATAATAATTTTGTAGAGGTGTTGAAGTGTATTGCTTGCTTTTAGTGTCTGTATGCTGTTGCATTAGATCCAGACTAGACTGATGTATATACATATATACATTTTACACACTGTGTGTGCTTGAACCTACAAGACTGTATAGTGGCATTATCTTGACAAGTAGCAGAAAGCCCAGGTGTTACGGGATATTATCATCCACAATCCCAGGCGCAAAATCAGGAAGGATTTCCATAAATATGTGGTAACTCCTACAACTACGGTAAGTATCATAATTCCGAATAACGTACTATTAGTACTAACACAACTCTGACCCTAACCCTAACCCTACACTTAACCCTAACACTAATGCCCATCGAGACAGGAGCATCAGTCGAAGAAAGCCTAACTCCATATCACCAATTACCACATATGGAAATCCTCCCCAGAATCACAAGGTTGGTGTCTTATCATAATGTGTTTTCATACCATGATCATGGTGTGTGGAGTAATTGTATTTCTGCTTTGGACTTCTGGTCTTGTAGAAAGAATACAGTAATAAGGTGTTCTGCGTGATCTGCAAGGTAAGATTATTGTTTGTTTTCTGTAATCCCCAAAACTGTAAATTGTTGTTTTTATATCCGTCACCGGGAGGATTTCCATATGTGTGCCATCCTACACCATGAAGTGAAAAACATGATTGTAAACATGTGAAAACTACACTTTTTTTTCTTTGTGTATCCCCACAAACAAACAAAAACCCCCTTTCTCTTTTATACCAACCCCATTAAAATCATCCCACTTTAGTCTCTTTAATCAGGAGCATGTTATGGAATGGCACACATATGGAAATCCTTCCCAGTCACCCCCTCCCATTCCCTGCTCCCTTTTTATTTCGTTTTTCTGATTGTAAGACTGAACATTGTTATATCCTTTGCATACCACTTTATCGTTTATCTTAAAGTACAGCAACTTTGTGACGTCGGCATACCAAAAGAGCACTTAAAGAAGGGGTTACAATATTTTGGGAAGGGCACTTAAAGCTCGGTATGAGGAAGCCGGGGTATAATTAGGTATTTTCAGCTCCATCACGTGACCTAGGAAATCTTGCTCACACGTTGGTTTGTTTACATGCTCTGCTCATGTATGATTACTCGTCATTTATCAAAATATCCTAGCAATCCCTAGATCACGTGGTGTAACTGACCCGTCTGAAAATACCTCATTATGTGAGCAGTCGTGAAATATGTCAGGTTCTCGGGTGAACACTAGGCTCACATGTGAAAGTTAGGGAACATATTTAGGCAGCAGGTATTTAACCCTCTAGTGCCCAGCCCTATTTACAATGGCTCCAGCTTTTGGATCACTTCTGGATCCACTATGCTGGAACAAGCATCAAAATGATAATAATAATAATGCGGTTTATAAGTCTCATATCCAGGCGAATGCCCGCTCATGCGACTTCACACTATTATGGTGGGGTGATGATCTTGGTTTGCTTTTTCTTTGTTCCACGAAATGTATCAGATCTGATACGCTGGGCACTAGAGGGTTAAGGATTAAACTGATGTGAAGGTAGCGTCTCTGTGGTGTCGTAGTAGCACGTTCAGATTTGCAAACTGAGAGACCCCGGGTTCGATTCTCGGTAGGGTTTCGACCCATCTTCTCAAAATTGATTCTTCACAATAATTTGGTATTACCTCTACTGACATACTTCTCTAGGTAATATGTAACAGCTTGAAGAAAATTGATCAGACAGAGTTTCAGTTCACATTCCTCCCCCTTGGTAAGGATAATGATATAATAGAATTTATAGAATATGCTTTGCCCACTCGGCTCATGTGGACCACGTCCCTTCTCCCCACTTCTCTAACCCAGTGCTTTTCCTGGACAAGATTTCCGCAGGCAACAACCCGTTGGTTAGGGTTAGGGTTAGGGATAAGGGTAGGGTTAGGATTAGGATTAGGGTTAGGGGTAGGGGTAGGGTTAGGGGTAAGGGTAGGGTTAGGGTTAGGGGTAGGGTATATCTTTAGTATGTTCTTATTTCGGGGGTTGTTGCCTGCGGAAATCTTTCCCTTCTTCCTGTATTGTCTTTCGGGCATTTCCCTTTCCGCCCACTTTAAAGGGCACGTGAACCTCCATGTCTGCTCACGTCCTGTTATTATATTTAACACTCTCTTTCTCTCTTGCTCTTTTCATTTGCGCGTAAGCACTGGTGGTTTGAGACAGTCAACTATCAAATGTCTATGTTGTAGTAATGGAAAAAACATGTCTGGTGCAACAGAAAAATAACATCGTGTCAAATTTGCAACATTTGCTTGGTGAGCAAACCAAAAGACATGCCTTCTTCTGTCCCTTCCCTTTCCCACACCAACCAATCAAGTAAACAAGCAAGCAAGCAAGCAAGCAACCTGCCAGCCAACCAAAGGAAGGATTTCCACATGTGAGCCATCCTACAAATGCAGGGAAAAACGAGATTGCAGGATTTGAAAATGACCTCTTTTCCTGCTCTGTGTATCCTGCACTCACAAAAAAACCCTCGTTTTTATACCAGTCCCATCAATAAAATCCCTCTTTAGTGTGTCATAATATCCCTTTCGTGGTATGGGTCAGGAGCATCTTGTAGGATTGCCCACATTATTGTATGGAAATCCTTTTTAACCAACCAACCAACCTACCAACCAACCAACCAACCAACCAGCCAGCCAGCCAGCCAGCCAGCCAGCCAGCCAGCNCAAATCAAACCCAACCCAACCCAACCCAACCCAACCAAACCAAACCAAACCAAACCAGCCAGCCAGCCAGCCAGCCAACCAACCAACCAACCAACCAAACAACCAACCAAACACAAGCCTGGATAGATGTAAGTGATAGATTAACTAAACAAAATCATCCTCGCTACGCTATTGTTCGCCTCTGAATACTCTCGTGTCCGCCCACACTCCAGACTGTTTTAGCTGGTGAGGGCAAAGGACAGGCAGACTTCCTGCTGATCATATTAACCCCAACTGTTATGAAGTGTGTCTAATTTTGTTTTGATGGTCAGTGAGGGAGCGAGAGAACAGAGGTTCTCTATTTTCGTGAAGTAGGTAAAGTGGATGACAGAGCTGGGCTCGACTTCTGTACCAGCATGACACTAGAAACACTTCTTTATCAGTTTATGGTCGCGATTCCAATACGGCTTTCATAAGTGTTGACACAAGGACACTTTCTGACTTGATTATTAACAAAAAACAAAAAAAAAGAAAAAGATTTCTAGGGAAGAATTCCATTCGTGGGCCATTCTACAGCATGGAGGGAAAAACGAGATTTCCAATATTTGAAAACAACCACTTTTTTTTTATGTATTCCCCACAAGCCCCCTTTTTTAAATACCAGCTCTATAAGATGAATCTTTAGTGTGTTTATTAGTACAGGTCAAGAGCATGTTGTAGGATGACACACACATATGGAAATCCTTCCGATGTGTTTATGTTGGCCATCCCACATCATGTAGGGAAAAACAAGATTG
The DNA here is from genome assembly GCA_033807755.1 of Ellobium chinense. Lineage (NCBI taxonomy): Eukaryota > Metazoa > Mollusca > Gastropoda > Ellobiida > Ellobiidae > Ellobium > Ellobium chinense. The sequence continues at coordinate 188,105 of JAWQUT010000580.1, read as the reverse complement.
CAAGATTTGAAAACATATTTTTTATTTCTTTGTGTATCCTCCCACACAAAAAAGAAGTCCCTATTTTTTCATACAAACTCCATCAAAATTATCCATCTTAAGTGTGCATACGTACGGGTCAGGGGCATGTTGTAGACTGGCTCCCATACGGTGGAAATCCTCCCCATCCCTTCCCCAAAAGAAAATGAGGTTTTGGATCAGCGTTCCCCGTGGTTACGTGACAAAGGAAATGCATCGCTTCAAAAAATGCACCATTAATTAACACTTGGACGTGCAATCTACTATGTCAAAGCGAAAACGAGCTGTAGCAGAGTAGCACACCAAGGCATGTTTTTTTCGGTGCCAGTCCTTCAGTCTAGCATGTGTGAGTAGTCGAGAAGTGTGTTAGGGTGACACACTAGGCTCACACGTGAAAGTTAGGGACCGATCCGATTCAGGCAGTAGGTAATTTTAAGAATTAAAATGCTGTGAAGTTAGCGTCCCTGTGGTGTAGTGGTAGCAAGTTCAGACTTGCAAGCTGAGAGACCCTGGGTTCGATTCCCGGTATGGGCATGAAATTTTCTAGTGTAGGATTTTTCAGCCTTCCTTCTCAATATTGATCATTCACAGTAATTTGGTAAAATCCCTGCTGACATACTTCCCTAAAATAATATGCAGCATGTGAAAAATAGAATTATCAGACTGAGCTCACATTCCTCCCCCTTATGAAATAAATACTATATGCCTTTCCACCCAGTTACACATGTCCACAGGGACACTTAAGACAGCTATGAGAAGGATTTTCCATATGTGGTAACTGCTACAACTACGGTCAGTACCTTAATTCCGAATAACGTACTAATACAACCCTAACCCTACCCCCTAATCCTAACCCTACCCTTAATCCTAACACTAATGCCCATCGAGACAGGAGCATCAGTCGAAGCGGGCGTAACTCATTATCGCCAGTTACCACATATGGAAATCCTCCCCAGTTATGCATTAATTTTGTGCTGGTTCTGCTTTGTAAGTCATACACAAAGGAAAGAAAACAGATGTGGGTCTATGAGGCGATTATTGTCATGCTTCGTATATTATTCGGTACTGATGATCGTCAAAAAACAATCCATAGACGCAAGCTTTCCGTGTCGCAATAACGCACTGGTACTTATAATAACAACATGCATATTGAGCTTAGACAACTATCTGTTGTAAATGAGCAAAATAACAATATTTTCAACAAGCAATTCACATTCTGCCCTTCCTCTCTTTCTCTCTCTGTCTCTGTCTCTCTCTCTCACAACTTCAGACAGTCCACCACTCAGCCTCACAGTCGATAGCATTTCAACTTCTTTGCTGTTATCTGTTTGCAGACACTCGACACTTTTCCACTTCTCGACTCCTTCATTTCGACACCAACAGCTTTTACAACGCCTGTAGTGTCAAGAATAGCGATACTGAAAAAAAATGCTGATGTCGCCTAAGGACACAGAGAATCTCTTCCGCTTTAAAGTAAAGTAGCTTGCGTTTTATGAAAAGCATGAAGGCAGTAACATAACTAGATAACTGAGAGCTCGTGCATTAAAGTGACATCTTTTACCATCGTAAAAATTACATCAACTCTTCATGTTGAACGCGATTAAGGGTGTTTTCAGCACCAATGCACGGATGTAATTCTTACGATGGGAAGAAATTTCATTGTTAATATGCAAGCCCTGAATTAAATAAAACTTGTCTTTTCGTATGCTCATTAATGCACCTTTCCTCAAGTGGGCAAGAGAAGGAAAAAAATATCGTTCTCAAAGCGATCGAAAAGAAAATAACGCATATCACGGCAGTGCTGTCAGCTGACCAGACTAAAAAAAAATGCAATTGGTCTGTGCTTTTTCTTCCGGGGGAAGAAAAAAAACGACCCAATAACCCTATGGCTATAAAGAGATAACGTTAACGAATTTTAAAAGGTGCGGCAACGTCATGTTTTTGTAGGCGTTTCTCATTTATCACATGGTTCAGTTATCAAATCTCCAGAATAGCTGGAACAGACAGCCTGTGCTTGTNAAAAAAAAAACAACAACAAAAACAACACCCAAAAACCGGGCCAACATTAATTGCGCACTGCTAACATATTTAATCCGTGAATAATCAGAAGCACTATCAACGATATTGTCTCTATCAGAATTTTAATTCTTGATGTTTTTTTTTTTTTTTTT